>JAVSCE010013377.1:0-481961 GCA_032199065.1 Smutsia gigantea
AAAAAAAAAAAAAAAAAAAAAAGAAAAAAGTGGACAGGTTCCCCCCCTCCCCAAATTTGACAGTAATCCTAAAATTATATATGGTATCAGCAATAGCAATTTTAAAGTTTAGAGGCACTTTTAAAGGCTATCAATAATAAAAGGATAAATTTTGACCAACCACTCTAGAGGAAAGCAGGATTATCCAGCTCTCCCTACGAAAAGCATCACAAAATCATTATGAAGAATCAGTCAAAGCGAACGCAGCCAAGAAGTAGAAAAAATATTATACGGGTGGGTCAGGCAGTTAATTAATAAAACCAATTATGTTATTTTTCTATCTTAAAAATAAAGTTTCACTTCTGTATCTACTTTTGCCTTCATAATTTTGTATTCTTTGCCTTTAAGGGACCCTCCCCCTTCCCCAAACAGATAAACTGGCCCCATAAAACTGGTTTCATCTGTGTCCACAGCACTGGTGTTTTATTAAGATGCTGCTGAATAATAATACTAAATAGTAACGGCAGTCCCTTTCCTTAAGTTTCCTATACCTGTGTTATTCCAGAGGTTTACTCTGAATCATCTTGTTTACCCCTCTCAGTATCTGCTTGCTTCCTGCCTTCTCCACATGAAGGAACTCAAGTCCCAGAGACCGTAAGTAACCTGCCCAAGGCTGTTCAGCTGGGAAGCGGCAAAGCCTGGATACAACACAGAACACTGTTTCCTCCCTGTTCCTGGGGATCTAAGTCCTGCTTCCCTCCCCTTCCCTGACTCAGAGGGAAGAGCAGAATTCCCAGACTCCACGCTTGCCTGACACTCAGAGGGGCTGAGTGACTGGCTGCAAGATAGGCAGCTGGTAAGTAGCAGGAGCAGGGTTAGGTCTGGGGCTACGGGGTTTTCCTTTCCTCCCACACCAGCAAACACGAGGCCCGGGGGGCTGGGGGGTGAGGTGGGGAGGCTCGGGAGGGGATGCCCACAACCCTCCAGCATCTTGAGGGGCAGCCGCACCCCCATTCCATTAACTGGAAAATAAACTGGAGCCACAGAGGCCTGGGAGAGGGCACGCAGGCCCAAATGCTGAGGACACTCCTTTGGCCGAGGCCCAGTGAGTCCCTGTAGCCACCCTGGACTGCTACCCTGTCCCCAGTGTGGGAGCTAACCCCTCTGCTCCCTAGGGTGCCAGGGGCCCTGAGGCTGGAGCCCTTCCCAGCCCCCAGACAGGGGGCGATCTGCCCCACAGAACTGCACCCCAAACCCGTGGGCACAGCAGGTGTCAGGTGGTGGAGGGGGACAGCTCTGCACAGGCCTCGCCTCAGAGCCAACCCTTCTGCCTGGGAAACAGAGCAAAGCAGAGCGCTCAGAGTGTGGCCCTGCGGAAGGGCTGGCCCAGGGTGAACGGGGTTCCAAGAGAAATGAGAGGCTCCGGCCTTCTGGCGGGCAATCCTCCCTTCCCTGCACACAGTGCCTGCCTCTCTCCAGGGCTCTCCCTCTTTTCCTGTCCCCCTCACCCCTCACAGCTGCGGCTCCCTCGGTGCCACCGACCTCCCCACCTGGCCCAGCTTCTCTCCTCTGCCCACCCTTCCTCCTTGCCCTCCAGTCCCCTTGTGTATTAGTTTGCTCGGGCTGCCACGATCACGTTCCACAGACTGGGTGGCTTACATAGCGTCTCACAGTTCTGGAGGCCGCAAGTCACACACAGCAAGAGCAGTGTGTCAGCAAGATCAGTGTCTTCCGAGGCCTCTCTCCTTGGCTTGCAAAGGGCTGTGCTCTCTCTGTGCCTTCACGTGTTTCCCTGTGCATGTCTGCATCCCAGTTCCCTCTTTCTGTAAGGACACCAGTCCTATTGGATGAAGGCCTTACCTGATGACTTTATTTTAGCTTAAATTACCTCTAAAGACCCTATTTCCATATACGCTTGACTATATTCTGAGGTCCTGGGGTTTGGACTTGAACATTTGAATTGGGGGACTACAATCCAGCCCACCACACTTTCCCGAGCAACCTGCCACCAAATCCTGCAGATAACCAGGCTGCCCTAGACTGGATACCGTGACACCTACCCACACACACACCCCTACAAACACATCCTAACACCTGCCTCACCCCTCAGGACGGCTCAGAAGTGCCTGGTCACCCAGGCCCAAGTTACCTGGCAGATGTAACCTGGCTGACCAACAGGGATATCACCCTCTTGGTCACAGAACCACATCTGGCCTCTGGTTTCTTTCTCTGTGATTTGGGACTGCCTGTTGTAGAATCATAGCTCTTCAGTTCCTTTGGTCCTTTATGAATCTCATCCCTTCAAAATGTTTTAGTACCATTAAGTAGCTTATTTTGAATAGGTTCACAGTTTCAGCAAATAGATATGAAAAGGAGTATGTCAAGGAGTGTCTCTCACTAACTCCATTCACTCTGTTCCTCTCTGCACTCCATCCCTTATTAGGGAACTGGATCAATTAGCTTTTGCTCCATACAAATGCACGTATTTATATTCCTATTTTACATAAAAGGCAGTATATTCATTGTTTCACCCCTTGTCTTTATGCCCTTAACAGGATATCCAGGAGATTTCCCCCACAGCTATACAGATGGCTTCCCTTTTTACTTTAACAGCTACCTAGTACTTCATTATGTGGATGTCTGATGATTTATTTAACGAATCCCCTGTGGAAGGACAGTTGGGTGGTTTCCAATGCCTGTTCTCCTGAGAGAAGTGCCTTGAAAACCTTAATCAGCTAAGGTTTCCCCATGTCTGCAAAAGGTAAAGGACTGGAGGGAAGGCAGGAAGGTGGGCAGAAAGGATCTAAAGGTGCTGGCAGAGGTGGTCTCTGGCCTTGGGAGTGTTTCTAACTAATGGGGGAGCCGTGGCTGTTCTCTGTGGAGTTTTCTATGCAAAGAAGACCCCACGGAAGCTCACACTAGCCACAGTTCTTTGCTGCCACTTGGCTGGTTCAAGATCTCTGTGATTAGCGATGCCCCTGGGACAGGGGCTACGATTAGAAGTAAGCTCCCACTTCCTAGGCAGCCGCTATAGCAGGGCTCTGGATCCCCTGGCCTGCTTATTGCTTATGCCCATAGCCCACCCCACCCTAGTCCCGCTTCCATTCCTGGAATGCCTTTTTCAGTGTTTTCCTCTGATCCTGCTCTCTTCCATTGCTTACATTTTCATTCTGCAATTAATCTTTGGAGAGACTTCTGTGTGCACGGTGGAAGCAGAGACGGAAGGCACTTGCCAGGTTTTTGGGAACAGTTCTGAACAGTTCTCTTCTCTTTTCTCATCTGCACTCATTCACGTCCTGGGTGATCTCATCCAGGCTCGTGGCTTTAAATACCATCTATATGCTAATGCCTCCCAAATTTCTATCTTCTACTCAGAATATTCTCTCCTGAATTTCAGATTCCATCAGCCAAGAATTTACCTGCTCCTTCCACTTGGGTGTCTCATACACACCTCAAACTTCACACGTCCAAAACCAAGCTTCTGAGCTGCCCTCACGCCCTCCACCGTCACCCACCGAGACCTGTCTGTGCCTTCTGCATGCTTTTCCGTCTCAGTCAAGGGCAGAGCCTCACCCTTCCAGCTTCGGCCTTAATCCTGAGAGTCATCACTGACTCTGCTGTTTCTCACAACTTACATCTAATCCATCGATGAATCACATCTATTCTACCTTCAAAATAAATCCAGAATCCAACCCCTTCTCACCAAACTCACAGCCCTCACCTTGCTCCAAGTCACTCTTACCTGGTTCCCAGGCAGCCTCTCTCTGATCTCCTACTTCTGCCTGTTTACCATGGCAGCCCAAACCTTCCTGTTGAAACACGTCAGGCCCTGTCATTCCTCTGCTCACCACCTTCCGTGGCCAGCAAATCGTGTTGATATTAACAGCCTAGAGCCTTTGCAATGGGCTCTAGGCCCCCAGCTGCCTTTCTGACCTCTATCTCTGCTCTTTCACTCTGCTCAGGTTACACCCTCCTCTGGGCTGTTCCTCAAACCCATCAGACACACTCCCACCTGCCAGCCTTTGCCTTTGCTGGGCCCTCTCTAGAATACTTCCCCCGGATTTCTGCATGTCTAACACCCTCACCTCCTTCACGTCTTTTCCAGCAAATCTTTCCCTGGCAGACCCATCCCTTCTCCTGACAAGTTCTATCCTCCCTTTCTGCTTGATTTATCACCTTAGTACTTATCATTATCTAACTTACTATACATTTTCCTTATTTATAATGTTGCTCTTTCCCCCTCCATCAAAGTAAGATTTTTGTTTGTTTGCTTTTATCCCTGTTGTTTCTCCAACACCAAATACAATACTTAGCATATAGTAGGCCCTCAATAAATATTGGTCAAATGAATGAATGAATGAATCTTTGTGAGCCCAGCACCTAGATCCTCAGTAAGCTTCTGTGGAACTGAACAAAAACCTCCGGGGCAGCTATACAGCAGTGTTTCCCTGTTGGCAGCCAGCATTGCCAATGTCCAAAGTGCCCATTCACATGTAAATACAGAAACATAGCCCCGAGCCAAAGAGAAATTACTTTTGTGTTCTCCTGTATTCTGTTGATTGTCTCTGCCTCCATCCCATCTATCAGAGAAGAGAACAGACGTTGACTTGAATGCACTTCACCTACAAATAGAAGAAACGACTCAAAGACCAGCTACTGGATGAGCAAAGTTCTGGAAAATGCTCTCTTCAGAAGGAGAGAGGCAGTTTCTTGCTCACCTGGGAGGAAATTTCTGGTTTATTGTGTTTCTCTCCAAAGTTATGGCTTTCCAATCCTGCCAGAAGCCACCAAGGGAGCCCTGCCTTTCAGAGTGGGGCTTCCAATTCTGAAAAATTAATTTTAAATAGAGACACATTACACCTCCCCACAGAGCACTTAGCAGGAAAGTGCTACTTACACTCAACTTGGCCGCCAAGTCTGCTCAGGCTGGGGTACTGATGATAGGTGGCTGTCTGTCCCCCGAGCCCAGGCCCATGGGCCCAGCCCGGCTCCCGGCCTCCCTCCCTTCCCGAATCTCCACACACAGTCCTGACTTCCCTCTTGCTCCTCATCAGTCATTAAAATTCCACAACTATTTATTGAATGTCTGTTGTTCCCCCTGTGCTCTGCTAGGTACTGGGGGAGGGTATGAAGACAGAGTGGAGTGAGGGGGGCTGAGGCCATTAGAAACAGAGTAAAGACAACTGTTTGAGAAGTTATGTTGTAAAGAGAAGGAAAGAAATGGGTGGTGGCTGGAGGGGGAAGTGGGGCCAAGCTTTTTTCTTTCACATTGGAGGGACACAGATGAAAGCAGGTTGCTCTAGCCTCAGGCTGCTTTCAGTCTAGGGGGGAGACAGACCCCTGAGCAGAAGTCCTTACACAGAGATGTCACCAGCTTCCATGCCCACACACTCTGGGAAAATGTAAAAACTCCAACCCCACTGATGAAAAAACAAAATACTCTGAAGAGATAAACCCTAAACTGGGTGTTAAAAGATAAGTTTTTTTATCCAGGGGAGGAAAGAAGGCAATGGTATATCAGATAGAAGGAAGAATATGTCAAATCACGGAAGCCTGAAATAGTTTGTTGGGAATCACCAGGACCTCAGCATTTCCATCTGGAAGGGGCCTGCCTGGGTGTGACTTCCAGACTCTGAAAGAGACATGACCTGGGGCAAGTTCCTACACCAGTGCATCCGTGTCCTCTCCCGTGGAATGGGGAGGTGATGCTATCTGTTTTGTAGGGTTCTCATAAGGATGGAACAACCCTAAGCATGTGAAGCACTTGTAAGTATCTGGCAGGCACATAGTAGATGCTCACTAAAATGCTGAGCGTCATACTGGATGCAAATGATGAGGCAGAGATTGATGGGATATAAGGTGGAAGACACAGTCAGCCAGACATACAGGGACTTGTTTGTCACGCAATGCATTTGGCCTCATTCTGGGGAGTGGAGCCATTGAAGGATTTTAGGCTGAGGGACACCATGATCAAATGAGTGTTTTAATAGGTTCACTATGACCGCCTACAGACGATGATTTTAGGGGAACCATGATATCCTGGAGGCGTGATTCAGAAGGCGTGATTGTGTATTCTGGCTCGACACCCAGCAGTGTCTGCCAGTTCCTTCCCTGAGCCTCATTTTGTTCATCTGGAAAGTAGGGCTTATGAAACACATCTAAAGGGCTGCTGTGAAGAAATTAAACAATAAAATGGAAGTGTCTAACTAGTAGATGATGCATAGCAGATATACAACAAATGTTTATTTTGATTGTAACGGAAGTATGACGCGGAGTAGCAACTTGGCCGGTTTCTCACCTTTATGCCCCGTCCCGCCTGGCTCAGTTCCCCTTGCTTCTGGAATCATGCGAGGGGCCCCAGGACTGGCCCCCTCACCCACGCAGTGTCCTTCTCACCCTCTCATCCCTCTCTGCTCACCTTCGGAGCGGTCTGCTTCACCTTTGCTCTGTAGTCAGGTCCTGAGGGCCCCAAGGGCTCTGCCACCTCCAAGGCCAGGACGGTGTCCGCAGGTTGGAAAGGGGTAAGGAAGCTTGTGATGCCACGTCTCTCCTTTATCTGCGGCTTGTCATCAGGAAGCCATGTTCTTCCACTGACCGCTGACACGGTCAGGGCCCTGTGCCTTACATTGTGATTCTGCGTCACCTACATCTTATCCGCGTAGGAGTCAGTGTGCTTCCGGAAGGCAGGGACAGCGCAGCGACGTCTCCGAGTCCTGCCTCTCCCAGCAGACCCCCTTGCTCAGTGCAGGCCCTGGGGTGGAGGTACTGAGTGAACACTTGACGGATGCCTACACAGCGCTGGAAGTCTGCCAAGCTGTGAATAAGTGTGAGTTGGCTTGATTATGAAAGATGGGGAGACACGCCTTCTTTTTAGAGTGGAACATAAAGCCTGGCAGCTGCCTCGGTTACTCAGGGAGAGCAGGCCGGGCTGTGGCCTGGGGGCCTGGCGTTGTACCTGTGGTGATCTAAACACCGATGCGCTCAGTAAGCCTCATGGCCCTGTGGAAGTTGGTGAAGGAGGCAGGGAGCCTCGGTGGTCCAGGACAGCTCGGGGCCCTCCTCCCAACAGGGTCAGGCCTCTGGGAGCCAGCTGGAAACCCTCAGAGCAAACAAACCTATTAATGTGATCTTCCCCCTGTTCCCTTGGCATGCAGTTTGCACTGACGTGAGAACCGCAGGAGCAGATGTCCTTCTGGCCTCCGGGAAGGCAGAAGAAGCCTGTGCCATATCACTGTTCCTCCCCCTTCTTCTGGGCCCCCGGGACTCCAGGCCTGAGTCGGGCAGGACCGGTCAGGGAGATGGTCCAGGGAGCCCCAGGGCTCGGGGGAGATGCAGCTGCAGAGGAGACACAAAGGCCTGGGCATGGACGGGGAATTCAAGAGATTATCTGGCCCAGCAATCGGGTCTTTCAACGGTGTTGTTGCTCCGGTTATTCAGTGAAGTAGGTGACCAAGGCGGGAGTGGCTGAGTGACCCATTCAGGGTAAGCACAGCCGCGCACGGAGAGGATGGACGATGGGAGCAGAGCTGAACTGCTGTCACCGTGTGCTTCAGGCTGGTGGTGATAGTGGCGGGTACTAGGAGGCTCTTGTCATCCCAGAGCAAGTTCAGCAGGGAAGGTCAGCGTGCCCATATGTCTGTGGGTGTGACCCGCTCCTCCACATTCAGTTTCAAACTTCCACTTCTACTGCGATACCACTACCAATGATAATGGCAATGAATAGCAAGGACTAGCCAAGCTACGGAGCACCCACGATGTACCAGGCACCATGCTGGATGCATAACATGGATGATCTCACTTAATCCTCCACAAAATTGTCGATGGTTTATTACCCGCATTTTGCAGTTGAAGATTTGAAAGATAAAGAAGTTCAGGGCCTTGCCCAGGGCTGCAGAGCTAGTAAGTCGTAGAGCCAGAAGTTGCACTGGGATAAGCATTAAGGCGGTTTGCTATGTTTCTCCCTCTCTCTCTCCAGGTGGTCTCAGTTGAACAGAACACAACTTGTGCTGCCCAATGACATGGGGGTGGAAGTGTCCCTTCAGGCCAGCAGCCGGAGGAGCCAGGATGTGTGTGCCCTGTTACATTTTCTTCTCCCTTGGAGGCAGCGACTGGCAAATGTCCCAGGTGGTGCCAGACCATCAGCTTGGGTCCTGCGGGAGGATGATGGCAACGTGGAGCAGAGCCCTCAGCTGGGCTGCCGAAAGCCTCTGTGGTGCAAGCCACTGACACTGTAGGATGTCTGTTAGCATGGCAACACAGCCCAGCCCATCTCAACTGAGTTAAACTAGGCCTCTTTCGCACACTGAATATGATTAAACCCCACATTTTGTCGTCTGCCCTAACTTCTCCGGCTGAGCCAGATATCCACCCTCTATGCTTGACCGGTACTGGCCCCATGGTCTGCATGAGACTAGGCTCGCAGGGACACACCTCTGTGTCTTTGCCTTCCTGGCATTTAGCACAGAGCCTGGGACCCAGGACATGCTCTGAGTGAATGTGTAGGAAGAGGACCCTGGGCACCACCGTTACCTCACAGGACAAACCTCCAGGTGCACAGGAAGGACAGTCCACCTCTGACTCCACATTCTTGTGAATTGACACAGGAGGCTGAAGTGCTTCCAGGAACCTCATCCCTGGGGACTCTACCAGGTGGCCCAGCAGAATCTGTCCCCTCCTGTCCAGGCCTCAGCAGTAAATCAGCAGGTGCGAGGCATTTACCCCAGAGAGTGATCGGGCAATGGCATGAATGAGTAATTTACAAAGCCCATTAAGGAGGCACAGAATTACTTATTTATGGGAACTTTTTGACAGATCTGCTGCTTAATCATTTATCCCTCTGAACATTTAGCCAGGGTCATTGGTAAATAATTCACTTATTACACATTCTGGAGTGGTTTATGGGACTGTGACTTACGATCTCACACGAGTACATGGCTGCAGAACCTGGGTGTGAAGGCTGGGGATGGTGGGGGACCTGAGGGTCCTGCCTGGAGTTCAGCCTGGCCTTTTAGATGCAGGAGGAAGGCACCCAAGCCACAGTGAAAAGAGTCTTTGGCTCTAAGTCAGACTGATGTGATAGTACCGAAGGATGTCAGTCCCTGCTCTAATCTTTGGGGAGAGAATGAAGAGAGGAAGTTGGTGTTTAGAGTGGTCTAAAAATGGCAGGTCTTGGCTCCAGGCAGAGTGGGAACAAACTCCCACCTCAGAGGTTCTCCAGGGCCTAGTGAGGAAATTCAAATGTCTCCGCCCAACGTTCCAGACCCCCAAGGACTCTCCCCAGTTCATTCCCACTCTAATCTCTTGTTACTCCTCTTCGTATTTCAGCACCAGCCACTGGGGCCCCCAACCAAGGCCTGTCTCATCCTCTCCCCATGCATTTGCTCACAGCATTCCTCTGCCTGCGTTGCCCTTCTATTCTCATCTAATTGCTACTTTTCATTCAGTTTTCAGCTCCTGCACGCAGCCTTCCCAGACTACCTGAGTCATGTTTACCCTGTCCGAGAAATTCTTGAAAACCTACAAAATGCCAGGCATACATTCAATATGTTTTGCCTGCCATGGCTTGGCCTGTCTCTTCAGCTAGACTAGGTGTCCCCTCAGGACTAGGACTCAGCTTAACTGAACATGACCCCCACTCTAGCTAGCCCAGAGCCTGCTCCCCAGGGAGGTAAAAACATGTGGCCTGTCACTGATGATGGACAGGCACGAGGATGAAAGCGAAGATGGTTGTGGTGTTGACTTACTCGGCATCCCCCCGCTGCTTCCCTTCTCTCACTCCCAGCTGGCCCAGTTCCCAAAGACGGTGGAAGCGGTGGCCAACTGTTTAAGGGTCTTTGAGGTTCTAAATGATGCCTTAAATGGATAAAGCAGCTCATGCTGGGATGGAGAAGTGTGTTTGGGTGGATTCACTGGAAAGGAAGCAAGTGGAGGGGTATCCAAGGGCAAATGCCATGCTCTACACTCTTACTGAAGACGCCCCCCCCCCCAAGCCCATCTATCTCACCTACAGCCTTCCAGCCAGACCCTGTAGATGCCAAATGCATTTCCCGGGGTCCCGGCCTTGAGGGGTCTGGCTCTGCTTCTTGAGCCCGAGGCCATCTGAGTAAGGTCTCCTTTCTTTGTATGAACACCAATTCTTGCCCAGATAGACAGCAAAGACTTAAGCAAGACAGTTTTCCCTATTTATAGATCTCCAGGGGAAGGGAGGGGGAGAGAATTTAGCTCTCAGAGTGGTGGGTGTCACGTCGCAGGCTCACATTGGATTCTGTGGTACCGTGTTGCCACCTGCTGGCCACAGCTGCCAGGGCAGGATTTTTTTTTTTTTTACTCTAGGAACACTTATTAAGTGTTCAGTGCACAGTACAGTAGTTCACTGTAGTTACTGTGTTGCAGAAATTACCATACGTAAGTGATTTTCTTTATTACTCTGTATTTCTTCCTCCCAGACCTCATCCATCCCTTCCTCCTAGTTCCAGTCCTTCTCAGTCTCCCTTCAGGGCTAGGTCTCTGGCCAAAAGAAAGATGGACCCAGAGAGCTGTCCTCTTAGGTCTGAGGAGAAACCTGGCTACAGAGGAGAAAAGAAGACTGATTCCCAAGGACGAAGAGTATGCAGCAACCCCTCCAAGTCCAGGCCGAGGAGCTGGGAGGTCCAAGGCTGTGGGCATGGCGCCCCTGGGCTCTGAACCCAAACAGGAAACTGGAGACCTCCCTGTGTGCACTGGGGAGATGAGGCTGGCAATGCTAACGGGAAGCCTGTAGGAACAAGCAGCCTGGGAACGAGGACCATGTCATTGGCTGGTTTCTGTTAGCACCCTCCCATGGCAACCTGTGCGCTAAGCCATCCCACCCTTGTGTGATGCGTGGGGAAACTCAGGCTGAGGGAGGTTGACCAGTCCACAGGTGGACGGGGATGAATGATGTAAAATTGCATATCAGAGTGTGGCTGCCAGGCCCGGCACACATTCAGGGATAGCTTAAAGCTCTGACTCATCTGGCGAGGAGGGTGAAGTATCAACATCCGTGCTCGGGAGGACCCCACTTTCTTTCCTCCACAAAAACCCTGTCCGGAGCATCTCTCGTGAGGTCACAGGTAAGGGAGACACTGTGCAGCGCAGCTGGTTTCTGTCTCCTGCATTGTCAAGGTTCAAGGCAAGAGGAGCAGGTGGGCAAACGTGAGCTGGAGAAGGTCGGGAGAGGAGAAAGGGCCAGGGGGACGGGGGGTAAAGGGGAGAAGGAGGGAGGCAGGAGGGGTGGCTGGAAAGCCACACAGAAGGGAAAAACACGAAGATCAGTGGACTCTGAGTCTGCAGTTGCCCATCTGTGTGTCTCCAGGGGGAAAACTGTCACCTATAAACTGGGGATAATGTAACTGCAGCTATCTCACAGGCTTATTTTGAAAATTAAATGAAATAGCCACTAGGCCCAGTGTTCAGCTCAGTCAGCCCCCACTAGGTGTTTGTTGAATCTGAATCCATGAAAAGTAAAGGGCTGGTTCATCACCCCTCATCTCCTGTGACTGTTGACTTACACGAACATCCGTTCTGTGGCCGCTCGTCACAGGAAGCAGGACACCTGGTGGCTGAGGGCCGCGCCCGCCCAGCCTGATCAGAAACCGCAGCTGGTCTTGCTCCCTCCGGCTTTGCTCGGCTGCATTCTCAGATGCAGGCCTCGCCTCTCCCCCAGAATTCATCCACGCCCACAGAAGCCCTGTCTTCTGCAACAGACAGAAGCATGTCCTAATTACAAGTCCAAGGGAGTCCCAGGCTTTCAACCAGAGGAAGTAGTTTTGGTAATTTTGTTTCCCGGGAAGAACATACCTCTATGGATTTGCAACACGAGTAAAGAGCCCTGGAGTATGGTCCAGGTTTGGCCAGTCCCTGCGCTATCCTGAGCAAACCTCTCTCTTACTTAGGTCTCAGCATTTTCATCTAGGAACTGAGGGTATCACTACGTAGGGTGACCAACCACTTCACTTACCCAGCACGGGAAGAGTTCCAGGATGGGGGACTTTCCGTGTTAAAACCAGGAGAGCTCTGGTTGACACCCTCTCTCTAAGCCTCATCTTCTCAAATGCTCCATGTTTCAGTCTTACCTATTGGGAATGCTTTTGTTCACAAGAATGTTATATTGGCTCTCAGTATAAGGGCATTTATTGTTTACAAACAAGCATTCTGGGGGCAGGCAGGCAGTCTCCATGCTGATGTCATCTCAGGAACATCATCGAGGGCCTGGGCTCCTCTGTCATCTTTAGCATCTCGACTTTTCATCCTCATGACTGTCACCTGAGGTCCAGATGGCCACTGCGACTCTAGGTGTTACATGACTATTCGAGGTAGGAAGAGGGAAAGAATGACACCAGCCGCTCTGTTACTTTTATCAGGAAGGCAGAATGTTTTCCAGAAACGCCCTGCAGATGCCACCTCTGATCTCCCTGTCCAGAACTCAGTCACATGGCCACTTCTAGCTGCAAGAGAAGCTTCTCACTCCATAGGCAGAGGCAGCACGGAGGAATGTACAGAGCACACTGCCTGGCTAACCCCCTGGTCTCCCTTTCCGAGAGCAGGGGTGAGGGGCCAGTGAGCAGCTTGTGGTAGAGAGACTGTGGGAAGAGCCCTGAAAAGCCCGAGGCCTTCCCCTCGGAGGGCAGGCAGAGGTGGGTGTGGTATGAAGACCCTGGACTTCATGAACTCCAGGGCCCTGATCAGGGGTGCCGAACAGAGGTGTGGGAAGTGGGAAGGCCCTGCAGATAGCAATGCACTTCCCTGGCTTTGCTATCCTGACGCTTAGAGGGGCATCTAGGGGAGATTCCCCAGCTGCTAATAACTGGAGTCTCCGGGGCTCTTAATGAGTGTTATTTACCTTTGTGGAGCTCCGGAAAGCCTGATAGGGGTAGCCTCTTCTTTCCTCATCCTCCCTAGAGGCTCTGGAACCCCCAGGTGCCCAGACCTGTGCAGCCGGTAGATGTTGCTGAGTGACCGCCGTGCTCCTCTCGGGAGCTCAGCGGCGTCCTGACTCCACTGAAAGAGCCATGTGCGGCCTCTCCAGGTCTGAACAGCTGTGGTACCTCACTGAAGGAGGCCTGTGTCCTCATAATCAGCAGAGCTCTTGTTTATTGAAGGTCTACTGGTGCCTCAGACTGAACCAAGCCCTTGACACTGGCTCCCACTTTTATCACGGGAAGGGGGTGGCACTCTCCCTGACTTAAAATCAAGGAAACAGACTTGGCAGTGACCTGCTGGCGTCGCACTGTGGCAGCCCTGCAGTTCCAGCCCAGGCCTGAGTCTGGTGGCCTTACCTGTCTTGTTGTAACAGACTCACCTGTGAGGGGTTGTCTCGGACTCTGGGCAATATCTGGCACCCCGCTGGTACTCCATGTACTTGTGGAATTGCTATTTCCTAGACTAATTCATCTCCCTTTTCTGAAGACTTCAACCTTTTGTAAGAAAAGATGATATTTTCAGTGTCTTTCAGAGTGTGCCTGGCACACACTCATACCCGCTTGCGACAGACTGTCACCTGAAGAAGGTGCTCATTTCCCCACACTTTCTGGTATCTGCACTGATGGAGAAAAT
Organism: Smutsia gigantea; assembly: GCA_032199065.1. Lineage (NCBI taxonomy): Eukaryota > Metazoa > Chordata > Mammalia > Pholidota > Manidae > Smutsia > Smutsia gigantea. The sequence continues at coordinate 13,552 of JAVSCE010013377.1, forward strand.
GGGTCTGTCGGTCGTAGAGATTATTCAGTTTAATTCTTTATTTTTATAAGTGACAGACCGACACTAGGAGAGATGAAATGGTATGTCCAAAGCTCACATGGTGTGTCCTAAGCTGGAAAGTGCCTGTATGCTGCTCTACCCCAGGAAGCAGATGCAGCCAGATGGGACACTCCTTTCCCAAGGGCAGACAGTGAGGTGACAACTAGATGGGGACATTTTCAGGTCCGATCTCAACATCTCCCTGTGGATCCCGGGTTACTACTGGGGGGCCACGCTTCACTCTGACATGAGGTCTAGGGCAGGTGTGGAGAAATCTAGTCTTCCTCTGGAATAAAACCTCAGTTGGGATCTCAGCATTCCCAGTTGCTTGAGGGTCTCGGGCAAGTTGTATAACCTAAGTCTGAGTTTCCTCTCTTGAAAAGCGGAAGTGATAAGAGTTCTTATCTCCTTTGATAGCTGCGAGGAATAAAGGAGGGGCTCCACATTACGGAGTCTGAGCATATAGGAAACACCTAACACAGAGTTGGCATTCAATGCATTGTCCTCATAGTCGCTCTTACCACGATTCTCACACAGTGGCATGCTGCGGTAGAATATTCAAATGCGTGACTTCGCAGCGTTGTCTTCGTCCTTGCTCTGGAGGCGCTACAGCTGGACAAAGTCACTGACGTCTGAGGTTTGGTTTCTGTCTCCTCTGACACACCCTTCTGCCTGTTAGCAACCTCCCAACCCTCCTAGAATCTTCCACTTGGCTCAAACAGCTAGTCGGAGTCAGAGGGCAGGCCTGCTGGAATGCCCTGGCATTTTGCTTTTGAATCTGGAGACCCTTCGTTACTCCCGGACAGAGGCTGCCTGCCAGTCTGCTGGTGACTAACAGGGCCTGGAGGTGACTTGCCAGAGAAAGGACAGAGCCACCGCCTCCCAGGCAGTGCTTTTCTGGTGGGCTGGAGCCAGGCAAGGCTCCTATTGTTAAATAGCTGGGAATTTGGTGAGCCGGTGGTCAAACTGTTGGTAGACTGGAACCGACCGTGGCTATAGTGCTTGCAGCATGCAGATCAGCAAACACTACAGATCAGGGCCGTGTTTCCTTCTGCGGCCACTGGTGTACCAGCGCATCCCCGGGCGAGTCCCTCTCTTACTCAAACTCACTAGCTGAGGGGGGAGACTGCAGGATTCTGGGCTAGTCATTTTGGTTAATGCATCCCCATTTTTAGAAAATTAATTCTTTCAATTATAAACGCCATACAAAATTGTTACAAAACATTCAAATAACGTAAGGCAAGGAAAAACTGAAAGGTCAAGGTCTCTGTTTAAGCCTTTCGGTTGCAGAGATATGCACTCTCATTTTCTCTAAGGTCTCCTTTTGTGGATATAGAAAAACAGCTACTATATATATATACTGGTTTATTGAACGGGCTGAACTTGAAACAAGAAATGGCTTCATTTTTCTTTTACATCTCCTACTGCTGTCCATCATGTTATACAGAGTCTCTGACTCGCCCCTGAGGACTGACTTGAGCCGACACAATAGCTTCCTGGCCACTTCTAGGCAGAGACAATGGCCTAGTCTAGTTCAATTTAAAACTGAAATGTCACGTCCAGGTCAAAGCTTCCCTCATCCCCCCAGTCATAGCTCGGAACGGTGGCTCAGAAACCAGAAGTGGGAAAGGAAAGGGGTCATCCCTTCTCCTGCCTCCTCCTCCCAGCAGCAGAGGAAGAGGGGGAAGTTCTTTTGATGTAGTGGCTTCTCTCTGCAGCTGTCTTGACTGATGCGGCTGACCCTACATGTCCTCCAGGACCACAGCAAGCTCTTGGGAGGCTTATCTGGTTTCCAGCCCGCTGACCCCTTGCGCCTCTCACTCAGGTCCTGCCCGGACAGCACAGCACATAGCCTCTTAGTGGTGGATTCCCTTTGCTCCGGCAGACAGCCTTCTGGGCTGGCATCTCATCAAAAAGGTTCTCGTATGGCTACTTTCCATAGTGTCCACTAAGCTCACAGGAAACTCATTGGAAACATCCTTGTCCCACTGCACTGAATGGCAGAAGTGCAGCTCGTCCCCCAAGGACCCCCGCTTCTGCCCTCCATCATGTCCAACTCCAGCCAACAGTAAGTAGGCAGAAGTTGTTTGCCCAGAACTCCCACCATGTCATCCTGTGTGCACCCAGGTGAGCCTGTGAGTTGCTACAGGTGAGCAAGTGTTGAACTCGGCAGTAGGTAGCCAGTCTTCCTTCCCTGTAGGTACCCCCAATCTTTGAGAATTATTCCCTTGGAACTTTGATCTGTTGACTTGTTTTGTGGGGAAGGAAAAGCATCACAGGACCTACGTTCATTCGAGTAGCCCAAAGCACCCTTTACATTTCGAGGCTTCTCCCTAGGGTGGGCAGGCAACTGGGTGAGGGCTGCAGGTCAAGTTTTTCCATCTTTTCCTAAGCTCAAACATAATTTGTGTTTGGTACTTCCCTGTAGAATGTAGAGGTCTCTAATATCTACTGTTTCCAGCTTTGGGGCCTGAGTTGAATGTAAGCACAGTCCATATAGATAATTTCATTAAGCAAAAGGGATTATGCTGCACTTATTATTCGACCATTTGCTTTTCTTGCTTAGCAAAATACTCTATCTCGGGCCTATTTCTTTGTCATTACATGGAGATCTACTTCCTTTTTTAAATGCATTTTATTTTTCCTCACGCATTTTTCTTTTATGTGCAGGACCATTTCATGAACCCTATTTTTTAGAACTGCCCAGTGTCTCCAGCAAAGCCTCTTCTTCTTCCTTATGAAGATTTTGCACTTTATTATTATTATTGAGCATCATAAGAAAGGTCGGGCACCTGGAGGTGCCTGTGTTCCTCAGCGGTGGATAAACCTCTTTACCCCAAGCAGCACAACTCTTTAGAAACAGCTTAATATCTCATTGTATTGGTATATGGTGATCTATTTAATCAGCCCCTGTCTGTGGACATTGCACTGTTTCCAGTTCTTATCTATTATATGCTACACTACACTGAATATCCATCTAGCTTATGTTCTTATGCACTAACTCATTGGTTTTAAGTAAACAAAACATCATAATATCAGATCCTTTTCCTTAGAACACTTTTCAAGAAACCCCTTTGTAGTCAGAAGGCAGAGAGGAAGGCTGGAATCAAGATACCTGGGTTTCTGGAAAGGATCCTTGAATGATACTATGTTGACTTTTTTTCTTTAGTAGGAATTCTGCTACAATGGCGTCGGTGGGCTCTGAATCCAGACCATGACCCATTGATCTGAGGCCTAAATGAGAAACATGGCATTGAGCACCCAGTGACTGGCATTCAGTGGGTGCTCGATAAATGCTTGTTTACTGTGACGCCTTTGAGCAGCAGGCATCCCAGGAACAGGTGTGCACATAAGTCAGATCGACTTAATTGGACCTTGTAAGTCAGGCTTAGTTTCAATGTCACACTGGTCCCTAAGTTAGGGCTTCACAGTTCAGCACGCTTGGACCGGTCATGGGACCCCACTGAAGGACTCTTGGCCCAGGCTATAAATCCTTAGGGCACACAAAATGTGGCCAGAATATTACTTTTTGAGCCAATCTCTGGACCAAGGCACATTCAAAGAATTCGCAGCCTTGTAGAAAGATGCAGTTGAAAGCATTTCTGGGGTTTAACTAGGAGGCATGTATTTATTTCTACAGCACCACCTTCTTCAGACCCCCTCACAGTTTCAGTCTCTCCCCTCTGCCAGGCAGTGGGTCCAGAGCACACTCTTCTCTCCTCTCTGTCTTCCTGAAACTCCCCTTCTCCCCGACTAAACTGGGCTCTCCTGTGCACTCTCTGCCGTTCCAGGCTTTTCCCTCCCCTTGGGGCTCTCCCTCGCTGACCACACACACACACACACACACACACACACACACACAGCCCTCCAGACCCGTGACCTCTGTTTCGCTGTGCCCCGTGCCCTGGGAAGTAGAGTTCACCCTGTGCACCCACACTATTGCAGTTTTTCTCACAACCATCAGCACTTTGGGGAATTCCAGGAAATAAAATTTCCCATTGCTTTACACAATGGAGTATGAATAGTAAAGCCACCGTCCCCTGCCTGTCACACATCCTCATTTCACATCTTCCTCGGCCTATGTGGCAGATACTCTCATTGGACTCTTTCTCTGAGTCCTGTTGTACAAGAAACAAGAGACCCATCCGAGGCAGTGGTTCTGGGCATGCGGAAGTCTAGCACTGGTCCCTGATGTCTGGATGCCTGGGAACATTCATTAGTGTCCCAGGATCGATAGCACCCCTGCGGTGCTCAGTGGCTGGAGCCGCCCGGGGAGAGCCTAGCATGAGCTCAGATGCTGCTGAGGTTCCTGAAGGTCTGCCGAGGGAGACTGTTGGCTAACTAACTGCCCCCTTTGGGACGGGTTCTCTCTGAAGGGAGAGCTGACCCAGGCAGCTTCGTGGCTGCCCAGGGCTCCTTCCAGCACTTTCCAGGAGGGCCAGGAACAGCGCCCTTCGTAGTGCATGTCATGCACCCAACAGCTTAGTTCCCATGGCTGGATGCAAACCGAGCAGGCCCATTTGTCGGAGACCCTGGCAGTCTCTCTGAGCGGGAAGCATGAGGTCACCTCCGGGGGCAATGACGCCGAGCTTCAGGTGCTGTAATTTGTATAGAATCTTCTAACATGGGCCCCGAGGTGGGAGAGGGGCAGGAAGAGACAGAGGTTGTGGCCAAGGGGGCACCTCAGCTGGAGGGGCAAACAGGCCATCAGACATGAGGCTAAATTATTCATGTTCAGTAAGCTCACTTCTCCAACCGGCTTGGCCTTCCAGTGCATCTGGATGCAACAGCAGAGTGTCTAGGGGCTCGAGCTGGACCTGGTGGACCTTTCTCAAAGCTCACACCGCGGCACTAAATGGAGCAACACAGCAAGTGCTTGTCCGTGCCGACAGAGGGCACCCTTCCCTAACGCACTGGCTACACTGCAAGGAGGCTCCGCCAGGCAAGATGGCGCCCACCCGGTCCTTCTTCTCAGCCAGAGGGGATCCAGGGAGCCTTGCCCGGAGCTGGGTCCATGGCCACCTGTGTGGTGCAACCAGCGGAACTGGCTGCTTGCTGGCAGAGTCAGAGATTTGGGCTCTCGCCTGTGGGGTTTATTCTATAAACATGGATCAAGTGACGCACCTGTGTGTGAGAGCGGGCCTGAGATACTTACTCTTCGTGGGCCCGAGACCCAGGCCTGCCCCATCCTATGTGATCCTGGACAATTTATTTACTCTCTCTGGGCTGCGTTGCCTTCTCCGAGATGGCAGAGGTGAGAAGGGTACTGGGTCGGCTTGTTCCACAGGTTAAATAAACCGACACAAATAAAGCGCTTTCATGCTGCCCCGGCCACGAGCTCTCATTACCTGCTGGCTAGTATTCTTGTTCTCACGAAGCTCACACTCTAGTGAATCTGTCCACAAGTATTTATTGAGCATTCTGCTGCATTGCAAGGGCTCTGTCAGGCGCTGGATGGTGTCATGAAGACAGATGGGGTAGCACCTTACAGAGCTTACCATCTAGATGGTAAAAAACCTGCACACCATTCAATAGCTGGGAGTATTCTAAATGCTAGAAGTACGGGCTTTTCCAGGAGCTGGTGCCGGCTCTGCTCCCACCGAGCAGTGAGCTCGGGCGAGTTACTTCATCTCTCTGGCCCCCAGTTCTCTGCATCTGGACAGGGACAGGACTGGACTTGACCAAGGGCCCTTGATGGTGGTACTGTGGGCTGGCGGCCACCGCGACGAAAGCCCTCTCAGGTCAAGGGTCCGCCGTGGGGAGGTCGCCCTGACTCTGAGGCCCCTGCCGGCACACATCAGCAGCTCTCGTGGCCTCTCAGGATGCATTGTGGGTGAGCACCGTCTTTCTTTTTTCTTTACATTGATAAAATACATAAACTTTTATTTATATAATTCTATATAACCTTGTACTTATATATATATGTAGTTTTTTATTTATACTACCTATGCCATTCCTTTTTTTTTGTGATGTCTCCAGCTTTATTCTTTTGTTTTTATTAAGGTACCATGAATATTCAATCTTATGTTGGTTTCAAATGTACATCGCAGTGGTTCAACAGTCCCCGTGATCAACTTATATTGTGATAGCGAGTTACTGTGCCCCTTTATCCCCCTCCCCTGCCCCCGCCCCCAGCACCCGCCCCAGCAGCTCCTGTGGTCTGTCTTGATGCTTTCTGGGTGAGCACTGTCTTTCTAACCCTCAAAGGTGGAGATCCTTGAGCACCTTGATCTCCCACCTTCAACTTCCAGATTCCAGGAAAACTTCTTCCCTTGGAACCTGCTAGCAGTTTTGGGGTTCCCTTGTTATTCTCTGTCACAATGCAGTTGTCACTGGCATGGAGTGTTATCCATTGCCGTAACTTCAGTTGAGCAGATGTGCATTGCTAGGTCCTGTGGTCACAGGAACCCTCACTGCTGATGTGCTGGAAGAGTAGCATCGTAACAGAGGACCTCTGGGTCCCGGCTTGCAGAGCCCAGCTAAGGGAGGCTGTGGCAGTCTGTTTCTGAATGACCGCCCTGAATGGGCCACAGCAGCTCTGGCTGCTGTTCTCAGAGTTTCTGGTCGCTCTGACCCTTGTCTGACTTAAAAATGCCGCTGCCTGACTTGTCGTCACGCAGTGGCACGAAGGTCTGCAGTGACCTTTGTGTGAACAAAAGCAGGGTAGGACGATGGGTCGATGCTCCCCAAGGTGTAAAACCTGCTGGGGTGCCTGGCTCTTCTTAGTCAGGAAAAGAAGACGATGGTGCCCACTGTTTGCTGATCTGTCCCCAAGTTGCCCTGATGTTCGAGTCACATGCCTGGCTTCCTAGCAAGTCAGGAATCTTCCGAGTGCGAGCCGGGCTGGTGTCTCCCAGGTGAAAGCGGTGGCTGTGACCAGGGCTCATGGGCTCTGCAGGGGTGACCTGGGCTTGGAGAAGTGTCTTCCACTGTCCCAACCCCATCGGCCTGCCTGCTCTTTGCACTGTCCTCCCTCTACCCACCAAACCAGCTTCCTGACATAGGATGAGCAGTATTTCTTGTCCCTCACCAGCCTTCAGTGGTTTCCTGTAGCCAGAAAAGCCAACAGCTTTTCACTGGACCACTCAGTGCCAGACAGCCAAGTTCCCACTTGCCTTTCAGCACCTCGGCACCAGTTTACTCACTGCCCTCCGCGTTGGTCTGCTCAGGCTGCCGTACCGAACACCACAGGCTGGGGGCTTAAAGAGCAGACATTTATTTTCTCTTGGTTCTGGAGGCTGGGAGTCCAAGATCAGGGTGTCAGTAGGGTAACGCCCCTCCTCCTGCCTCCCCATGTGTCCTCACATGCCTTTGTCCTGGGTGAGCACCCTCTGGTGCCTGACCCTCCTCTCCTAAGGACACCAGTCATATTGGATTCGGGCCTATCCTTTATGAGCTCATTTAAACTTAATTACCCCCTTAAAGGTCCCATCTCCAAATACAGCCACACGGGGGCTCAGGGCTCCAACACATAAACTGCAGAGGGGAGGGGAGCGCAGGCAATTCAGTGCAAAACAACTTCTAAACCCTTTGCGACTTTTTATATTTCTGTGGCTTTTTCTCTGGCCAGCCAGTATTATCCCGTTCCTTATTTCCCATCTAATCAACTCTTATTCATTCTGCCCAATTTAAATGTACCTTCTGAGGAGGCCATAGAAAACAATGGTTACTAGTGGGGGAGACAGGCCTTCATGTGAGGTGAGATTGGCTCTCTTTCTATGGTCAGGAGACTTTGAATAGGTCTCTCACTTTATAAAATGCAGAAAACATCATCTTCCTCAGGGAGTTGTGGTTAAATGTAATAACACGGGTAAAGTTGCTCTTCTCACTCTGTGCACACAGTCAGCCTCTAAGGGAACTATTTGTAGTAATTTTATAGAACCTCAATAAAATTTGCATCTATAAGGATAGATTATACTTCCATCAGAACACTGGACGTAGAGGAGTCTTTTTGTATATATGTCTCACACTCGTTTGTGAAAGTCTCTCCGAGTGAAGAACTGTTATCAGACTAATCTTTCTCCCTCTTTACCTCAGGCTGTGTATATTCCATGACAGAAGTTTTGTAGCAACAGGTCCAAAGCGTTTGCAGATGGTATGTCAGTCCGGAACATTCCAGCAGAAGGTTAGCTGTCCTTCCCTCTGAGGGTCTAGTCGGCTGCAGTTTGCTGCAGAGTTATGAGAACAGAGTCTGTTAAGAATGCCAACTTTCTCCTTTGGCGCAGATGCGGGCAGGTCTGCTCAGGCAGCTCCAGTACCTACGAATAGCAGCCGCTGGTAGTTGTGGTCAACCAGACACCAAAGGGCAGCTTATCTTCATGGGATCTTTGTAAAAACTGAAAAATGAGATGCCCGTTGCAGGATAAGTTTCCTCTGCTCGGCATCTGGTTGCTTATTTTACCCTGTGGCATTAGGAAAGGGAAAAATAGGGAGGTGTTTTGAGATTGATTTTTCTTGCCTTGCTCGCTGAAACTGACTCTGTGAGAGACCAAGCTCTCAAGGAGACCGTGGGAGGTGTGGGTTTGATTTCTGACCACCTGGAGGACAGAGTGGCAGTCTGCCCCTCACACCGCCCCACTGCACACGCGTGCCTTCTCCATGCAGGGTGGGAGTGCTCATGCTGAGAGGTGTGTCAAGGGTGGAGGTTCACGTCACCTCACCCATCAGGACTGTGTTCTGATGTCACTGTGAGTCAGTGAGGCTCAGAGCCCAGGTATGCAGTTCCCATGGGGCTCATGGGTTTGAGCTAGTAGGGACCACAGGCAGGCTCTCTGCGCTCCTGAGAGAACCACAGCCTTTGTCCCAAGAGGACACGGCCACCAGTTGACCCATGAGCTGGACCTGGGAATCGGAGGCTCCTCACCCCAGCCCTTGCCCTTGGAATGTACATCCCTCTTGCCTTCACCCCTCCCAGAGGCTGCCCCCAGGACACCCTCGAGACAGAGATGTGGTGTTGAGACCATCTGGACAGCGTACAGGACTGAGCCCCACTAAGACCTCCATACAAACAAAGGTTGCCGTAACAAAGTACCCAGACCAGGTGGCAAAAAACCATAGAAATGTATTTGCTCAGGATTCTGGAGGCCGAGAGTCCAAGATCAAGGTGTCAGTAGGTCGGCTTCTCTGAGGCCTCCCTCCTTGGCCTGTCAATGGCTGTCTTCCTCCCGGGGGCTCACAGGTCCTCCTTCTGCAGGTGTCTTTGTCCAGATTTCCTCTTAAAAGGACATTAGTCATAATGGCATTAGGGCCTGCTCTAATAATCTTATTTTAACTTAATTACCTTTGTAAATATCCTATCTCTAAATGTGCCCATCTTCTGAGCTGCTGAGGGTTCGGGTTTCAACACATGAATTTCTGGAGCACGTGACCCAGCTCATAACAAATCTACTCGTTAGCTCTTCCTCAGTCGGTTGAAGGCTTCCTCATGACCGCCTAACGTCTATGCACGATGGCCTGATAGGAGTCGCTATTCTTTCCTTCTCTGCAGCAACTGACTTAGCTTGCAACCTGATCTTCAAGCTTCTCTCTCCGCAGCCCCACAGCACCTCCGTGTTCTGTCTACTCTGGCCCCACAGCTGCTCTCTCCTCTGGGGACTGTGGCCTTCAGCACTGATTGTTTCTCAGGACCTTCCTCCTAGCCTTCCTACCCTCAAGAATTCCATTGCCATCCAAGCTGTAACTATGCCTACCATGTAGATAACTCAAACATCTATACCTCTTACCTTCTCTCCTGAGCTCCAGGTTTAAAGGACTGTTTCACCACTAGAAATGTCTGTTTGGGCATCCCACAGTCACTTCAACTCACCCCATCTAAAACCAAAAATATGTTCTTCCACACAACTAGTTCCCCTCCACATGTGCTATTCCTGTCCCAGATTTCAGCATTTGGCCCAGCGCCCATCTGAGTCATTTCTACCTTTCACCTTTCCTTGCCCCCAAACAATAAGGACATCATTTATTGTCACCCCTCACTCTAGACGCTTGTCAGTCTCCCTTCATCACATCTCCCTGCCTCTTTCCTTCACCACTGTCCAATTTTGGAAGTCAGTTTTTCTCACTAGAGGCATTCGAGTGTTCAGTAAAGACAGGCTTTGCTGGCTATCGTTTAAGGCTTGCTGGGTGAATTTAGAAAGGGCTTCCATGTGCACTATATTGTCCTCCAGGCCATGGAGGGATAAAGATGGGGGCCTCATACCAGAGGAAAACAGAATGTGCCCACTGGCCTTGAATAGAGGCAGGATGGCAATTTTAGCAGTTGTGACTATTTTTGAAATGAAATGTGACCGCTGATTGCCGTCTAGTCAGGGAGGGTATCTATTACGGTGCTCAGTTTCTCTAATCCCCTAAGGGTGGCTTCTTGGTTTGCTGTATGGCCATGGGAAAGCTTGGGTTAGGCCAGACACAGTGTACACACAAATCAAGGCATATTTAGAACCTTTACTTGGAGGGTGGGGACCAATGTCATCAATTTGCCAGTCCCTCACAGGTTGGGAACTCAGGTGGCCAGGCCCAGCTCCTTTGGCAGTTGTCTTGGGCCTTGGTTAGAACACACATGACATGTGACGGCATTAACGACGTCACTGTATTTCAAGGGCCATCTGCCATGTCTGCAATGTGCCATTCCACCTGGGTCCTGCCGTGGCCAATCTTTCCATGCCTCCAGTCTACTGTATCTCCTACAGGGTCAGTTGCTAGGCTCATAGCTAGGTCACGAGCTTCTTGATTGCCAGGGGGAGTCAGTGCCTTATGAGCTGAGAAGTGGAAAACAGTGAGGGCTGCCTCAGGCTCCTGCAGGTGAACCCAAATATCCTCCTACCCATCCTGACCCCACAAGAGTCCACTCACGATCGTCCACCGCTCAGCTTCCTATCGTCCAAGCCTTAGGGTTGATGTCTTTACAACAGCCCAGCTGTCAGTACAGAGGGCTAACGGCCAGGGCTCCTGAATGATCTCCAGCCAAACTGCTCTGAGTTCAGCCCGCTGTCTGCTGCAACGTGTTCCTGTTTCCAGCCAGATGGTGTCAGCGCTGGGCTGAATGGTGACTGCAGTTCATGTAGACCAGTTGCCTCAACTAGGTCCATCTGTACAGCAGCCATCAGTAGGGATATTCCTCCCTCTCTCTCTGCAGGCTGCAGGGACACCACAGGAATAGAGGCGGGGAGGGTGGCGGGGGGTGGTATCTGGAGGGTCTACACATCCTACAGGATCTAACAGCACTCGAATTTCTAGAGACAGTGGGGGACAGCGTTCTCGGCTGCAAATAAGCATGCCACTTAGTCTAGGTTGGGATTCGAGTCATGGCAGAGGTGAGTTGATGGAGCAAAATCTCAGCCCAGCCCTTGAGAGGAGGGGACCTTCTTGCCATCATATGCTGTGCCTTCGTGGGATGCTCTGCCTGGGGCAGCGCTGTGCGCGCTGCTAGGAGCTGTCACTCACTGGGGGTACGTCGGGCTTCACACGGGGTTTCCGCCCCCCTTCCAGAGCTGGGAACAAGGTCCTAGGGGCCATGTCCCCTTCTGAGGTCTCCGCCACAGTGTCCATACCTAATGGAGTCATAGACACATCTAAACTCAAAATACAGCCCTGCCTGAGAGAAGCCCAGAGCTTTCATCTGCCTTAGCAGTACGTCTGCCTCCTCAAAGGAAAACTCGTCCTGTCTCTGGTCCGCCACCCCACACGTGCCCTTCCTTTACCAGGCAGTATGCGGGATGGAGGCACTGTGCCAGGTGGGGAATAGAAGTCCTCTAAAACCCCAAATCCCCAAGAAGGCTTGCACCTCTTTCATGTTCTTAGGGGTTGGATAAACTTACACCTTACCAATCAATGTTTTTGGGAGGAGTATCTTCCCACCGCTTAGCATCTCAATCAGCCATTGTCATAAGTACTCAGACCTCCATCTGCAGCGGTTTGTGCCCTCCTAGCTTTACAGAATGGCATGCTAAGGTGTCCAACTTATCCTGCTCTGCGACCTTGTCTGCCAGCCTGAAACGAGCAGAGTAGTGGACACCAGCATGTCCTTCTCTAACCTCAGCAATTCTTCCATATTTCTGACTCAAGCTTCAGCCTCCAGTTGGGTATGGGGGGCCTCCGGACTGCCCACAGGAGAGGCCGACCCACCGCACAGCCGTGCACTCCCCTCTCTGCAGCAGGACATTCTGTGTACTTCCCCAAACAAGCACATTAAAGCAGCCAGTGACCTCAGGGTGTCCCTGTAAGCATGGTGGTCCAAAGGCATCGGACATACAGAGAGGGCGATGGCTGGCTCAGGATTTCTCCCACGAATGCCTCTTTCCCGAGGCCCATTTCTTCAGTCTCCTTGCTGGCTTGCCAACTGTTGGTTTGCAAGCTCCTCAGAGCTTCTCATGTTTAATGTAAAACCAGTCCCTATACAGGCAGGGCCGGGAGAGACTGAAGACAGAGGCAGGACACTCCAGCTTGGCAGGTGGCAGGTTTAATGAACATGGGAACTTACATACAAGGCTTTTCTTGGGCAGCACAAAATGAGTAGATCCCTGTGCCCACCCACCAGATCTTACAAGTTTATATGGAGGCCTTAACTGGCTTCAGTTGTGTACACTACCCAGGTGGTCTCAACGCCACATCACTATCTTAAGGCTGTGTCCTGAGGGCAGCCTCTGGGAGTGGGGAAGGCAGGCAGATCCCATGGTCCAGGGATGGGAAGGGAATGAGGAGCCTCTGATTGCTCAGGTCCAGGTCAGCGGACGGTCACATCCTCTCCATGACCTCCCCCAACAACAACCTCACCGCACTGGGCCCTGGGGCCTTTGCCATCTGCACAGGTGTTGTTCCCAGAATCCTGTGTGGTCAGAGAGCCATTGAAGGATGCTCCTCCTCCAGACGGTGCTGCGGTGCTTCCCAGGGGCACATCTTCGTGATGAAACTGGTACCCGATTGGAGGGCAGCCTCTTAAGGCCTTGAGGTGAGGCTCCACCATGTCATTCTGGACCCTGTGAGCCCTTAGGGTTATGGCAGTGAGACTACAGTGACATCACTGGGCAGGTGCTTGGGGCTTGTTGGGGAGAGGTGAGGGAGGATCCTGGGGGATAAATACTCTCATTTTCAGGACACTCCCAAAGACCATAAATCCCTCTTCTTATGTTGCCACACTTATCTCAAGTCCAAGCGTGTCCAGTGTCTCCATGACACTGTCTTCTCTCTGCTTCAGTCTCCACTGTCTCCTTCTCTGTAATGTCTCAGGTTTGTGAACTGTGGCTCCCAGTTGTTTTCCATCTTGGTGTCAGAGAGGATCATTCCTCGTACCCTATAACCTCTGTGGCCAGCTGATGGGCACCCCCTAATTAGAGTAAATACCCCCTAATTACAGTAAATAGGAAGGAACTGGGATCCAGGGATGTGGAGGAACTATTAACCTTGATATTACTGGAATATCACGATAACCCTCCTAGTTCTGGAAGGCTCCAGTGGGGAAGGCTGGCCGGACCTCGCTGCTTTCAGCCAAAGCTCCATTTCCAAGGACCAAACAGAAAAAGAAACAAATATCTGTCCCCCTCTTCCCAGCCCCAGTCTGGCACACTAGTCCCTCTGACACCACATGCACAAGCCTGGGATTACCGACTCTCTCCCCATACCCTTTGACCTTCACACTCTCCCTAACATCATTACACCAGAATCCTTTTTTCCCCTGACCCCAGAATGGGAGGCCGCTGGGGCTTGCTTCAGCCTTGCCCCAGAACTCTGCCATTTCTGCAGAAGCTGTCGTGCAGCTGTGTCTCTTATATCTGGAGGAATCTGGTGCCTGAACTCCTCTGTGGACCCCTAGTGTCTGGCCATTAGAATAAGGGGTGACATAAGGTCTAGAGAAGATTTAGACACATTGCGCAGGACACCGAGGCTCCCATTCCCGGTGAGAAGCCTTGTCCTCGGCGTCAGAATAGGGAACACAGACTGTGAGGCACAAGAGCCTCGCTCAAACCTCACTTTAAGGGACTTCAGCCTGGGGGAGTTGGAGGAAAAGAATTCTCTCCTGTCAGGGGCCTCCTGCCCTCCCTCCCCAGACAGCTCCACCCTTTTGCCCGCTGAGCATAGTGAAGAGAGTGAGCCTTGCCCTGAGCTCAGAGCCTCACTGGTCAGAAGGAGGTGAGGCTCCCAGGGGGGCTGTGGCGGCACCGGGCCTTGTCACAGGGGACCTGGCCAAAGCTTGAGTTTTTACCAATTTTTTACCAAAGTCAAAACACTTTCTTTCATTCTTAAGGGAAACAAGGGTAGTTACTGTCATTGTCCCTTACCCAAGCATTACAGAGCTGCAGCGTTTCCATCACAGATGGACTGCATGGCCCTGAGGCCATACATGTGTTTTTGCCCGTCTAATTGCAGTCTATCGGGGAAGAGGCCCTGCCAGCCCTGCGTGTGCCTGGAGGTGCTCTTCTCTACGTGATCCACCTGCCTGACCATTTCTCTATCCAGGGACCCCCTGTGTGACCACTTATGCTGTTCCCTGTCTAAGTTCATTCTTCAGAAATGGGCGGTTTCTTAGGCTTGACCTTTGTCTTTTTTTACCTGGAGTAACAGGCAAATGTATAAGGTCATTGAGGGATTAACCTGCACTCTCTAGCACACTTCATTTTAATCCTATTTGGAAGAGATCCTTTAGTCCGTCGTCTCTCTCATGCCCACCATATTCTCTCTGATTGAGGGGAAAAGAGATCCTTTTCATGTGCTGACCGTGGGCTTCTTTGGCCTTATTAGACCCATGCTTCAGCTTTCCTCTGCTCTGCTGTGCATTACAGGGAGTGATAATGGAGTGCCCTTCTGCATGCCAGATTGGGTTTACTAACAAATAAATAATACCACATCAGGACAGACAGCTCAGATCACACGTAAGTTGACGGCCCAAGGTTGAGTGTTCAGTCTCTATAGGATCTAGTAGTTGACCAGAAGTTGTTCTTCAAGAGAAGAAATGCTATCTTCAGAGGCAGGCATTGCTTTCTCCTAAAACTTGTCCTTCAGCTTGGAAGACATATTTTGACATACCCAAGAATACTGGACCTCCAGAAATTTCATCAGGATGGGTTTATTTACCACCCTCTGGCATGCATGTGTCCCACTACATCTAGAGTTGCTACTTTCTGTTTAACAGGTCTGATCAGTGATGCCATTGATGTAGTAGACTGGTATGACGTCCTGTGGAATGGAGAAGTGACCAGGGTTCTTGTGATTATATGACAGAGGGATGGAGAGTTGATAAAGCTGTAAGGTAAGACAGTGTAAATGTATTGCAAATGCATCTGGTGGTCTCCCCCAACAGGAAAAGAGTGGGGGGGGGAATCATTTGCCAGGTTACAAGCTATGAAGGCAGGGACCAAGAGTAAGCTGAATGGCTCCATCAGACAAAACCACACCTGGAGCAGCGGTTGCAATTGTCATTCTTCAAGGCACATCTGTTTTCTGTACAGTCCAGACAGATAAGTTGAATAGGGGATGTGAGAGAACTCACTAGGTCTGCATCTATGCAATTAATCTATAAATTCAATACAATTCCTATACAAATTCCATCTTGAATACTGGGGGCAATTTAGTACCCTTCCTCTATAATTTTTATAGAATAATAAAAATCTAAAAACACCAGGTTAACTTTGAAAACAAAGAACGATGATGGGTTTCATATTATCAGGTATTAAGATATATTAGAAAGCCAGAGCAGGAAAAGCAGTATAATGTATGTGCAAAATCAAACAAATGGGACAAAATAGAGAGATCATAAATAGATCCTGTGAATATGGAAACTTAAAGTTGACACTACAAAATAATGGGAATGGCCTCTTTAGTACTTAATACTGAGAAAACTGGTTTACTCTATGGAGAAAAAAAATGTACCTATATGTAATATCAAATGTAAAGATTAATTCTAAAAGATCTAATGCATAGAAACTAAAACTACAAAAGTAAGGGAAGGTAACCTAGGCGATTATCATTGTGAATTTGGGGTTGCGAAAGACTTCTTAAAACTCTATAAACACAAATTAAAGGTGAAAAATCAATGAAGCTGCATAAAAATAAAAAATTCTGCTCAATAAAGACAATATGGACAAAACTGACAGATTATGGAATAGGAGGTAAGGCATGCAAAGTCCAAAACAAGCGAGGGACTTTAGAAAGCAGAAACTCATGTATATCAAACAATAACAAAAAAGAGAAAAATTCTATTAATAAAGACAAACAGTTAAGTTTCATAAAAGAGGAAATCCCAAAGGGTAATGAGCACATGCAAAATGTTTACACTCACTGATAATTAGAAAAACGGAAACAAAAACCCCAGTGAAATCTCTCTTTATGCCCATTGGGTTGGCAAAATCAAAACACTAAGTAACGCAAGAATTGCCTGAGATGTCACATCTGGGAACGTTCATGTGCTGTTGGGGGCAGTAGCAATTTTGGGGACCACCTGGAAATACTTGTTGCGTCAGTTCCAATTCCAGGTATGTATCCAGAGCAATTTTCATGCAGGTCCCTGGTGGGACATGAAAGAGGAAGTCGTAAGTGTTGGCAGTAGTGACAAGTTGGAGGTATTCTAGGTGACCATCACTGGGGGATTGGGTAAGGAAAGTGTGGTGGAATAATGTGCAAAAGTTGGAGTCGTGAACAAGACATACACACAGCAATATAGATACATTAAAAAAATAGCGCCAAATAGAAAATATCACACCACTACGTGTAAATAAAATATTTAAGCTTACAGAAAATAACGCATACAAATGAAGAAACACTCCAAACAGATTAGAATGGTTGGCGGCTAGGGGATGGGAATAGTGACTAAAGATACAGAGCTACAGAGAAAGAAAACTAGAGAAAGTTTGTGTGGCTCAAACCATGGGACTGAGTCATGAACAGGAGTAGGACTGACTCTGTCCCTGAGGTTAAAAAATGAAGAGGAAGGAAAACTAAACCAAAAACAAAGGGAGCATTAGGAAGAGAAAATAGAATAAAAAGGCAGACACACTTAATAAAATAAAAAGGAGCTTGTACTCAGTATACAAAACCGGAAGTCAACTATATATGATATACAGGGTCCCATCTAAGACAAGGTGGCTCAGAAACTGTTAGAAATGAAAGAATAGATGGAGACGCATCAAGGCAAAAGCACCAAGTGGAAGTGCAAAAGGCTAAAATACACGAGGAAGCTCTAAGCCTCATAGATCTTTGGCATTAAATATCTTTAGCATCAAAATACTTGACACATGGACTATAGGAGAGGGAAGGAGAAATAAACTTCAGCACAATGACAATAACAAATGATACTTGTAGACCCAAGCAGATCAAGGAGACACGAAATACGGATGCATGTAGCTTGAGTGATATGATTACTAAGCAGTCCTGGTGAATATCTACCGAACTCTTGATCCTGATAACAGAGAACTCATTTTCTTTTAAGTACTCATAGAAGAGCTCAAAAACTGACTGTATTTCAGGTCACAAAGTTAACCTTTAAAAATTATAAATTCAATTGATAATTTTTTTTTAAAAATCACAAAATCAGGGGAAAAATCCTTTCGCCAGGTAGTTCTTAAAAATTCCTCTTTAAATCAACTTTGAGGTCAAAAAAGAAAACAAAACTGATATTGCAGACTTGACAATAATGATAATTCAAACACAATACAAAACTTAAGGGATATGAGTAAAATTGTTCTCAGGGAAATTCATTAAACAACTGGAAAGAGTACCAACAAGAAAAAATGGAAATAAATGACCCAAGCATTGATCTTAAGAACTTAGGAAAACATCAATAAAACCAACTAAGGTACAAGAAGATATTAATAAATAATAAAATAAAAAGTCTACTGCAATATATGAATAAACTCAAAAGCTTTTCTACGAACAGCAGACATACCACTGGATAGCTTAATCAAGGAAGAAAGGACAATGAATAAATATACAACATTTAAAAGCCTACATTAAATGTATGACTTTCTAGGGAAGTATAAATTACCAAGCCTTTCTGTGGGAAAAGACAGTTAAATAAATAGAACAATAGTCATGAAAAAAAATTGAGAACATTTTTAGGCAGCCATACATCCAAGCTTATCGGGGTAGATGGCTTCACACTAACTTTTTTAAACTTCAAGAAAAAGATGAATTTAGCAGTATTTAAATTTTTTGAGACTAGAGAAAGATACCTTCCAAAGTAATATGAAACCAACACAATATTGATATCAGAGCTTTTCAAAGAAAGGATAAAAAGCTACAGACAAATCCTCATTATGAATATCTATGCAGAAGTCTTACAGGAGATACTGTCAAATGGGATTCAGCAGGATATGAATATACGTCACAAGCAGGTAAGGTTGCAAGAATTATTCATTATTAGGAGATCTGTTAATGTAGTTCACCATTTAAGTTAAAGGGTAACAAAAAGAACCCCAGAAAGAGGTTTTAAAAATTCAACATCTACTTTTGATTAAAGAGTCAATAAAATTCTTATTAATTTTGGATAGTATGTAATTTCTTGATGTCATACTCATGTATAAAATTAAAAGTCAGCATCATGGTTAATGGTGAAACTCAAAAAGTATACCAGTTAAATCTGGGAACAAAGCCAGGAAACCTGTTATCCTCATGGTTATTTAACATTGTTCTGGAAAGGCTAGCCAATGCATTTGGAAGCGAAAGAAGCACATGCTCTGTATATTAAGAGAAGGAAGCAGATTGTTTTATCTACAGATATGATTCTATACCTAGAAAACCTAAGAATATTAACTGACAATGCTAGAAATGATAAGGGAACTCTGTGAAATAGCTGGGTTCAAATCAATCAGTAAAACCCAATATTTATCCTACACACTAAGATAGACATCTAGGAAATATAATGGAATAAAAATCTTATACAAATAGTGTCAGTAGTAAAGAGTCTAAAACTAAAATTAACAAGACATAGGAAGAACTTATAAGAGGAAAAAATTTTAAACTCTGCTAGCTGTAAACAAAGACAAAATAAATGGTACAATATAGCTTGTTTTTGGAAGGGAAGATTACGCAGTTTAAAAATGTCAATTTCTCCTGAAATTCACCTATTATTTTGATGTCACGCTAATACAATCTCAATTAAAATACTGAAAATAGCTTTTGAAGCTTTACCAACAATATGAGGAGCTAAAACATAAAACCTAGCACATAAGATGGGTTCAATAAATTAGCTATCTTGTCTTCACAGTGAATCTCCAGCACGTCCCCAGTGAAGGCCTGGGGAGATGAAGGTGAGGAGAGGGCGTGACACTGGAACTAGAGGCAGTGGGTCATCAGAGGTCTCCTATGGGACAGATTTCCAGCCCGCTCCCCCCAACCCACGGCCTCCAGTTCCCCCAGCCCCATGGAGACTTTCCCACGGTCGCACCTCCTGATCTAGCACAGCAGGGACGGTTCCTGCGGAGCTTTGACAGGCTCTGGGGAGAAGCGGGTGCCTCTGGCCATGCACTAGCCTGCCTCGGGGCTCCCTGTCACGGTCCCTTAGCTCCTTTGCCAGTCTTATTGTTGCCACTTCCAGCATCACCACCATCACGACAATCCTACGGCGTCCAAATGGCTCCTCAAGCTCTCCACAGCCCTGTTTTGTCATCCTCGGACCATCCTCACTGCCACAGAAAGAAACTGACCCCAGTTAGGAATCTGGGGCTAATTAAGAGAGCCCAGCTTACTTCTCATGGTGACGTTCACTGACTCACTCTGGAGGAGGCCGTGGCCGTTGTCAGCTGTACAGCAGTGTCCCCCCTCATGGGTGTTCATGACGGCCAGGATCTCCAGCTCTGCTCTCCGGAAATGCTGACTTTTCCTCCCCAGATCCTCCCCTGTGTCCTCTCTGTACCAGGAGAAGGTGGCGTCCTCTGTGCCCTCAGCCACAGAGCAGACAAGGACCAGCGTCTTCCCTTTAACAGCCTGTCTGTCCCCTCTGGGACTGGGTCTCCAGCAGCACTCCAGATGCAGGGTTTCCTGGGTGGACACGAGAGGACGGGAGAGGGCCTGGGGTGGAGGCTCTTACACCTGCTGAGCATTCTGGCAGGTGGAGGGGGTGGAACTGAATGTTTAAGAGTGAATTTAGTGGGGAGGGAGCATGCTGAGGGCCATTAGGCAGGACCACCCTGCCCCATCACCCTCTAAAGCCCCGGCCTCGCACGCCCCCCACGCTCATTAGCCTTGTCTAACGCCCACAGCCTGCAGTGATCTTGCCCCTCCTAATATCCTGCTGCGCCCAGGGCCGTGGGAGTGGTGGAGGAACCACAGGATAAGGAGTCCCCAGACAGCTCTGTCACTTATTTGTCACATGATCTTGGTAGGTCCATTGATCCTCAGTTTTCTCGAACATACAGTGAGGATAATCATTCCAACTTCACAGAGCTCTCACGAAGCTGAAACGAGATACATGCACAGAGTACCCATCGCTACTGCTGACACCACTCCCCGCGGGCATGACTGAGATAGGACGCGTGGCAAGGTGCTTAGGAGGGCATAACTGGTGCCGGAGGTCGCTGGCTTCAAATTCCAACTGTGCCACTTTCAGGGTGCTGGGTTACCTTGGGTAGGTCATTTAACAGCTCTGTGCTTTCAGGTCTCTCCTGTGTGTGTAATGGGGCGACTATTAGGACCTGATTTATGTATCCTTTTCGCAGTACCACTTCACGGGGTTGCTGAGAGGACTGACTGTAAAGCTGCTCTGGGAGGTGCCTTGAATTTGGTAAACTTCCCATAAGTCTCCCCTCCCCAGGTATGTCTGCGCATCAGAGGGGTTCTTCTAGAGCTGAGCTCTAGAGCTTGGGTTCAGGCCTGGCATTGGTTAAGCCTTTCATTATTGCTGGGGATTCTAACTGTTATTTTAATTACTACCATTATCATTACTTAGTTCCCTCATTACTTTACTTGGATGAAATGTGCCTTCTATCGGGGGGTCACTCCTTGCAGAGCTCATGATTTATTTATGGTTCATTTGCCAGCACACAGCACTAGTTGCCCAGTAAATGCTCCAGAGAGAAATTACTATTGTGGGTTTTCTGACAGGGAGAGCCAAGCTTTTGGGAAATAATGCCACTGTAGCAATTAACAGAGCAGAGCCCAGATCTCTCACCATAGCCCCCAGACCCACAGGGACAGAGGAAACACTGCTGAAAAGAGGAACTGCCTATCAAGTGGGGAGCAAGTGTTCCTCCCTGCTCAGCCCGCCCTGGCGCCCACCACGGCTGCTCCGTCTGCACACGTCTGTGGAGTCACTGGCTCTGCTTGGAGACACTGCCAGATGCTGTCCTGGCCTCACACCAGGAAAACCCTGAGTCTTCCTTCCACACTGCTGAGATCCAAAGCTCTCATGAGCTCCAGTCTGACTTCAGGGGGTGGCCACTGCTGAAGAAGGGGTAGCGGAGCTGGGTCACTGACCTCTCTGAAGGGAGCTGGGGATCACAGGTCAGGGTCACTGAGTTCCCCTCAGTGGGCTGTGGTCGTCTGGCTCTCAGCGCAGGTGCTGGAAACAGCTCTGGAGGGAAGAATTAAACAGAGACCACCGGTCAGTGAGGTGTGGAGTCCCTGTTGAGAAGTGGCATGTCTTCTCAGCCCCAAAGAGCAGGATACACAGATGCAGACTCAAGGACACACAGCCATCCATTTATCCCTCCCTGGTGGTCTCCTCTGCCCTGTACCCTCATCCTCCCACACAGGTCCTGCTGCATCCCAGAATCGCTCGTGTGAACAGTGGACCATATAGATCTTGTTTCTTCTGTTGTGTCTACAAATAAGAATAATTTCTTACCTGCCTTACAGTAATAGGAGCTGCTGTCACTGGGTCTTACATTTGAAATGATATAGCTCGAGGTGCTGGGGTATGTGGTTATATGATATCCATCCTTGTAGTGCATCAGTCTCTTTATTTTATTATTATTTTCCCCAGAGCATCTCACAACTACCTGGTCTCCTTCATAGGCATAGTGTGGCATATTGATGCTCAGCCAGTCTTCAGAAGATGCAAAAATACTCTGACTTCTGTTCATAAGGATGAGGGATGATGCATACACACTCATAAGAAGTGGGGCAGCCACAGATCCCTTGGGATCTACTAGCCCTCTCAGCTTCCCTGCTCAGCAAAGATGAGCTCTATTTCACTTACTGACATCTTTTGTCTTCCACAGATCCTGTTAGTTTTATGTCTGTTAAAAAAAGTTTTGATCTCATTTTTCTATGTGTGAACCATTTTCTGGACTAAATATGGATTGAAAATGATTCCACTTACATCTCATTATATCCATTCAAGGTGACCCATGTCCCTGTGGCAGGCATGGCTAACTCTCTCTGCTTCTCTCATTCCTCAGAGGCTCAGCCCAGAGGTGTAATTCAAAGGCCTTTCTGTCATTCTCCCTGGATGTGATGATATGGGCCACTGAGACATCAGCCCTGGGACTTACAGCATCAATATCTAGAATTCCCTTCTTGAATGCTTTTTTTTTTTTCAGAGACTTCTAGGAATCATTTTCTGGATGATCCCTTGAGAAGGGAAGTGGGCTTGTTCAGGTCCTTGCCTCCCCCTGGAAGATAGTGGTTATCAGAGAGCTAAGGAGCAGCTTGGTGTTTTAGATCTGCCCCAGCAGGAAAAGAAAACACAACAGAATGGAGAAGGGCTGGCAGACTGCTCCCTGAAAGTTTGTGCAGAAGGAAAGGAGAGCTAGCCGCCATACTGCTCTGTGACCCAACCCCAAAGCCCTAGGCTTCTGGGGGGGAAATGTTCAGTTGTCCACTGAGCTAGAAATTCAGGTTCAAATATCAATTTGGAATTGTACATGGGACTGAATTGCAGGGCAAACGTTTGTTATTCTGATAAAAAGCCTAATGTTAGGCCTGAACCTTGGACCATCCCCCACAGTGTAAAGATACAGTGTCAGACACGGAACTGCAGAATGGAGAAAGAGACAGAGCACAAGAGTGTTTGTAGGCTGTCTGCCCAGCCTATACCTCTAGCCATGAGTTTATGCTGGGCAGAGGCATGTCAGCACCTCAGGGGACTGCTGCCGAAGAGACCCCATCCTCTTGTGCGGTCTAGCTCCAGTCTCCAAAGAGGTGGGGTGAATGTCTTTTTTTTTAGAACTTCTATATTATATTAAACAGTTTATCATCTTTCGAATTCTCTGTTTTTGTACATATTTAACAACATTTACAATATTTCAAGGTAGGGCTCTATCTCTATATGTGTTGGAGGTACATGCTCAAAATTTTGTTCTTGATAAAGCCAACTGATCAAGTAAGTTCAAAGACAACTGCTCCATGCCTGTTAGCCACTTTGAAAGTCTCACTGTCAGACTAGGAGGGTGGTGGGGAGCATAAATATTGGTACAGAGAGAGGTCTTAAGCCCTCCTGGAGGCCAAAGTTTTCTTCCTCCATATTGAGACTGGAGAAGGTTCTCATTGAGGATTATAGAGAACAAATCAATTTGATTGAAGAAATGTTGGAGAAATAAGATTTATGTGACTATGTTAGTTGGTAGTGATGACAGGGCTACAGATAGATAAGAAATCATCTGGATTTCCAGTTTTACTGAGTCTGGGACAAGGATTTGACTGTAAGATAACTGAGCAAGTGACGTTTAACTTTGCATTTTACTTATAGCCCTATTCCCTAGAAGAAGGTACAATTGTACATATATACCCATTTTACCATAATTTCAGGGAGTTCACTGGGTCCTATGGGGTTGATCCAGAGACCCTCTAATGTATGAAGACCACTCTCGCTTGAAATTACATCAGGTATAAAGCAATGTGTATCATCATATTTGAAAGTATTGGATATATACATATTTCCTCCCCTCCCTTCCCTATACTAGAATGAATACTCTCTCAAGGGAACAATTACAGAAGAAAATGTAACTCTCCAACTAATATAAAACTAAGACTTCCTCTTTCTTTCATTACATTAGACCTTTAGTTAAAAAATAAAAGGAAAACTCACTCGTTGGGCGTGGGTAATCTGCAATCCAAGTAAAAGATGGAGGTCTGTTTTGGTTTTGTTCAGAACCTCTCCCTGGCCCTCTGGTTACCTGTCTGTAATGAATATGCTTCCCATCATCCTAGCCTCCAGTGCTCTAATGGGGACCTCTGAGTCCTGGGGCCAGAACCAGAAGGGTGCTCTCCCAACAGCATACTGCAACTTCATGGTGTGCCTCTTATGCCCAGGTAACTGCTCTCCTGTCCCAGAGCTGAGGAGTAAAGAGAAATTAATTCATGGCCTTGAGGGGGTCAGGGTAGGGTCGTTCACCCATCTGGAAGACAGGTGGCAAAGCAGATATGGATTTATGCCAGAGCTGGGACCATGGTGAGTGCTGGCCTCCAGCTCTCTGCACCCTTGTCCTGACCCTGATCCCTGCTAAGAGGCTGGGACCTGGGAATCTGGGATTCCCAGAGACCTAAAAGAACAACAACAAAAAAGAGTAATCTACCTGACTGGACACTGACAGGAGCTGTGAAGGAATAGAAGCAGAGAGATTGCTGCATGATTAGGAACTTTACACATTTTTAAACGTTCTAGTCCTCTGTGAAGTTTCCCAACAATTCTCTCCCCTCAACTTCTGTTCCTTTTCCCCACCCCCTACCCTTCGTCCCTTCTACTCTCCCTCCCTCATTCCCTCTATTTATTTTTCCCTCCATCCTTCCTTCCCTTCATCCCTCTCTCACAAACAACACTCCGGTAGAACTGAATGCTCATTTCGTAAGACCCAAACCATTTATGAACAGTTTATAAACCCCCTTACTGGAAGTTGGTTATTTTGCAGGTGAATTCTGTGATTTATTTCCTCCCCTCCCACTTTCTCCTTTTAAGACTGACTGGTTTGTTGAAGACATACTGTGTGCCCAGCAGCAACACAGAAGCCAGGAAGGGCCAGGATGGAAAGGCAGCTGTCCTGTCATGCCTCACCGATGCTATTTCTCCCTCCTTCCCCACCCTCGATGCAGTACCAGGTCTGCATCCATATGCGGGAGTCATATTTATCAGCAAAAGTCACAGTTTCTTCTATGGTTGGCAGAACTTGAAGACTCTCTCAAAGCTAAGTGGAGGGTAAGTGGGGTTGGCATGGAGTAGGATTTAAATGGGCTGGAAATAGAATTTCCCCTAACAGAAAGTTCCTCTGGAATTCCTTTTAAGAAATTTTCCAATTTTCACAGAGATCAAAGCAGGAATGGATGTTAAACAAAGGGAGAGAGTATTTGGAAAAGAGATTTATAGTTCTTTGTTTCTCCTGGGAACCTGCTGTCCTGAAGAAGAAGTGAAAGCCCATCCCTGCTCATCCCAGCAGACAGACTTTTGCTCAAGAAGAGTTGCTGGGATGCCCAGGCAATGGGCGGTTCTGCCCCGTCTCCATGCAAGCCCTGCTCCAGCACCTACCCCCAAGGACCAGAAGCAGTGGTCACAGCAACATGAGCTTGGCAGTGAGAAGTTCTCCCAATGACAGCCAGGTGCGGCTCAGCTCCTAGAGCAGAACCTATCCCCAGGGACTGTGAGGCCAGGTTTGGGCACTGTGCTTCGGCAGGGATTTTATAGAAATAGAAAAAGGAAGTAGGAAAACTCTCTGTTATAGAGATAGAGATTACAGAATTAGGAAAAGGAAGTAGGAAAGCTCTCTGTGCTGAGAAAATTAATGACCTTCTTTACAGAGTTGCTTGGATGTGTGTGTCTTGGTCAGAAATGCCCCTTAAAATGTGAGGTGTCTTTCCACTAACGCTAAGGTCCCTCTGGGGAAGCTTTCTTACTCCTTTGACTTTGCAGAGAATGTTGATTGAGTTCTGGGTCTGCTAAAATTCAAATCACTTGCCTGGTCCCTCTCAAAGTGAAAGACGCTTTACCACTCAGCATGCACAGCTTGTTATGCAATTGCTAATATCATGACACCTGCCAATGCTGCACGGATGCTGCTTCGTGGGGATCTGCCCAGACCCCTCGAAGGGACAAACAGGCATTTGTCAGAAATGATGGTGGGATTAGGATTACATTAGATCCAGGGAGATACAAATTCTGCCCAACCCAAGTCGTCCCTGCCTGTGAGATGTTCCAGACAGATACAGGCGGAGCAGAGGAAGCAGTGGAGATAACCCGGAGGCATTAGCTCCAAGCTGCCAGACAGTGGTCTAAAGGGCCGTCGTACACACAGGATAGATCAGATCTGTCTTCTCACACTCCTGAGATCCCCTGTGTCAGGCTGGGAATAGAATCCACACGAGTGGTTATAAAAGGACTTTAATGAAAGGACTGCCTATGGAGATGTGCACAGGATAGAATAACCAACTAAAGACAATGAGCCACCCAGAGACCAGCACAGAGGGGAACGGACACCATCCCCAGCGCTCAGGGAGCCCAGGGGAAGGATCACCGTGAAAGCCCAGCGGGAACTGGGGCCGCAGAGGAGGGGGTGCCTCACAGAGGTGTGACTGTGGAGGGAGGCGGCGAGGGCGAGAGACTGGGGTGAAGCCAAGAGGGCGGGGAGAGCGCCCTGACCTCTCTCTTCCTGCCATCTGGTTCCCACCCATGCCGCCTAGATTGGGGCCCCACTGTAAACCAGACCCGCTGGGTAACGCAGTCTGCGAGAGTCAGCTTCCCAAGCACAGAGCTGAAGAAAAGGCAGGGAATGGATCTGGGGTGGGTGAGGGTGGCTCGAATGGAGCATAACTTGCATAGTCCTCCATGGGAAACAAAAGGTGACAGCATTAGAGGGTCCTTCCCAGCAGAAACCTCTCTTTCTCCATGTGGGAATCTGCCCATCCCCCCTGAAGTCGTCTGTGTGTGGGCTGCTGGGATAAGGTTAAGAAGCTGTTTAGATCAGGCAAAAACAGAACACCTTGGTCACCCTCCATTAGCCACACTGGAGAATACTGACAAAAGAATAAAGGCAAATCAACACTTATTTTCTAGCAATTTCGGACCCAAATTCCGAAAGACAGCTCTTTTTAGCCTAGGTTATAGACCTTTATGACTTTACAATTCCTTCCCAAGTCACTGTACTCCCAGAATGCAGATGTGTGCATAAGGGTTGAAGCAAGCCAGAGCTTGTCTAGGCCAACAGTGCCAGCGTTTCTCTGCTGACTTATGTGTTTGGAGTCTGTGTGGGAAGGCTGTTGGAGGGGACAGCATCTGAGGGCTCAGACTTCAGGCCTGCCTGGTTGGATATGCGGGAGAAGAGAAGGTACCAAAGAAATCACATCCATACCCGTCCATATGCATTCTGTCTTGACATTTCTCCCCTGGAAGAGTGCACAAGGAAATGTTCTGGGTAGGTTTTCGGAGGTAGAGAGATGCAAGTGGTTTAAGTCAAACCAATGTTTGAGAAAGAACAAGATTATGTGGCAAATATGGGATAAATGGTAGGACCAGAGGCAGAGAAGACACTGGAACATTCTAAACATGAACCAAGGATTTAACAATAAGACATGACATGAAGCAGCCGATGGGCTGCACACTTGATGGCGTTTCATTATTACATGCTCTTTTGGGGTCTTGTTATAGTATGTGGACAGTTTATTTCCTCACATACACAAAGTCAGAAAGGTGAAACATTTTTTCAAACAATTTGGGAAATCCATAACTTTTAGAAATGATCGAGGAACATCAGACTAAGACTGAAAAGGTCCATATTTAACAGTCCAAGATTTTTGTAAGGCTACTGAAATCCAAATGTGAGATGGATTTCTGCCTCCAGGAAGAGGGAGTAAATATACATTTTTCTTTTCTTCCTAGAATGTACAACTAAAAACCCCAGACAACATATGTACAACAAACACAAGAAGACTGAAATATGGAGACACAAAAAAGGTAGACCAGCTAGTAACCTCAGTACCCAACGAATAAGGTCCCTGATTTTTTTTTAGCCTCATCTATCCTAAACTTGGCGTTGAAGAAGTCCAGTAACCTGTACCAATGGGCACAGCTCCGCCAATGTCTGAGCTCTCTAGCCAAAGGATGAGGAAAGGGGCAGCCTAGCAGGACAGAAAACTAAAACAATAACCTTTACTCCAGAAAAGCACCATAGAGAAAACTCTGGCCCCATCCCCACCCATGCCTGTGAAGCTGGAGTGGAAAGCCTGAACTTCTACTCTCATGAAACAGTTGGAAGGTGATCTGTCACCACTCACAGGGATATCATCAGGGTACCCTGAGTGGAGCAGAGACTTCTACCACTCTGCTGGTGACAAGACCGCTCTCCCCTGTGATGTCAGTGAGAAGCCGGGACTTCCGCTCTGCCCTGCAGTAACGAAGTGCCCTCCTCCCTCTCTCTTTTTTTTTCCCCTTCCATTCACTGTTTAGTGATTTTAGTCACCCTTTATAAAATCTCTCTCTCTTTTTTAATTGTGGTAAAATATACATAACATAAAATGGACCATTTCAACTATTTCTTAAGCATACAGTTCTTCAGCATTAGGCACGTCCGCATGATCGTACACCCATCACCACCATCCCGTTCTAGAGCTCATCATCCCAAACTGAAACTGTACACGCATTCCACGGCGAGGCTTCGCTCCCTCTTCTGCTAGACCTTGGCAACCACTCCACTTCCCGTCTCTAAGAATTTGTCTATTTTAGGTACTTCATGTATGTGGAATCGTGCAATACTTGTCTTTTGGCATCGTGCTTTATTCACTGGGCGTGATGTCTTTAAGATTCATCCATGTTTTAGCAAGTGTCATTATTTCCTTCATTTAAAAGGCTGAATACTATTCTATTGTATGTGTGTGTGCATATGTGTATATGCATATGCCGCATTTTGTGGGTCCCACCCTCTGCCTGTGGGCACGTGGGTTACTGCCACCTTTTGCTACAGTGAATAATGTTATGGACGTGAATGTACAAATATCTGTTTGCGTCCCTAATTTTGATTATTTTGGATATATACCCAGAAGTGTAATTTCTGGATCATATGGTAATTCTGTTTAATTTTTCAAAAAGCTGCCCTACTGTTTTCAACAGCAGCTGCAGCATTTTACATTTCCACCAACAATGCTCCAGGGTTCCAACTTCTTCACCCTTGCCAACACTTGTTACTTTCTGTTTTTGTTTTTGTTTTTAAATAACAGCCATCCTAATGGGTGTGAAATGGTATCTCAGTGTGATTTTGATTTGCATTTCCCTAATTATTAGTGATGTTGAGAACTTTTCATGTTCTTACACATGAACACACATATGGCAAATATATATATACTGACAATCCAAAATGACAAAAATGAAAGTCTAATTTAAAAATTGAAGGACTTGAGTAGGCATATTAAGAGATCTTTAATAGAAGATACATGTATCTATTCTCCTTAGAAGATATATATATTTCTCCAATATCCTGCCATTTGTGACAACATACATGGACTTTAAGGGCATTATGCTGAGCAAAACAGGCCAGACAGAGGAAGACAAATAATGCATGGTATCACTTATATGTGAAATCTAAAGACAAAACAAAATAACAAGTGGTAGAAACAATGAGTAGAAAAGTGGTTCCCAGGGGTTGTGGGCTGGGGCACATAGAGAGCTTCATAAGAGGGCGCACACATTCAGCTATAAGATGAATACATTCTGAGGATTTCATATAATACATGATGAGTAGAGTTGATGTAAATCTATTTTACAATTGAAATTTGCCAAGAGAATAGAACTTAAATGTTCTCACTGAGAAAAAAAAAATACGTAAGGGGATGAAAGAGTTCATTAACTAGAGAAGAGATCCTCTCACAATGTGTACATAAATGTATATATAAAGACACCACTAAGTACATTTTAAATATTTTGTAATTTTATATGCCACTTATACCTCAATAGAGCTGACATTTTTTTTTAATGTAAAAACTTCTGCTTTGTGAAAGTCCCTGCTAAGATGTTAAAAGGATGAAAAGGTGAGCTATGGACTGGGAGAAAATATTTGTAAACCACATATTCAATAAGGGGCCAGTATCTAGAATGTATAAAGAATTCTCAAAACTCAACAGTCAAAACAAAACAGAACAAAACCCCCAAATAATCCATCTGGAAAATGGGCAAAAGATATGAAGAGATATTTCAGTAATGAGGATATATTGGTGCCAAAACAGCAATGAAAAGATGTCCAATATCATTAGCCAGTGGGGAAATTCAAGTAAAACCACAATGGCATATCACTATGTACACTAATTAGGATGGCTAAAATAAAAAAATCATGACAATATCAAATGCTGACAAAGAAAAGGCAAATGTGGATCCTTTTACATTTCTGATGGGGTAATGTAAAATGATCCCACCACTCTGGAAATCAGCTTGGAAGTTTCTTAAAAAACTAAATGTGCTATTTTCCTATGACCCAGAAATTACTCTACAAGCATATATCTCAGACAAATGAAGACTTATTTATATAAAATACTGTACATGAATGTTTATAGCTGTTTTATTTGTAAGAGCCATTAATTGGAGACAACCCAATGTCCTTCAACCGGTAAATGGCTACTGGTACATGGTCAAGTACTTAGTAATGAAACAGAACAAGCTATTGATGCATGTAAAACACAGATGAATCACCAGAGAATTATACTGAGTAAAAAAGATATATCTAAAAATTATAAAATACTATATTCCATTTATATAACATGTTTGAAATGATAAAATAGCATTGGAGAACAGATTAGTGGGATTAAAGGGAGTCTGCAGGAGGGAAGTAGGTGTGGCTATAAAGGGAGCTTGAGTTGGTGACCCTTATGTTTTGTATTATGACTGTATCAATGTCAATATCCTGGCTGTGATATTCTACTATAGTTTTGTAAGATGCTGCAGTCAGGGGAAACCAGGTGAAGGGTACATAGGATCCCTCTATATTATTTTTTGCAACTGCATAAGAATTACGAGTATCTCAAAAATAAGTTTAATTGAAAAACCCAAATGTGAGAATTTTGCCTTTTCTAACAAGGGCAGCCTACACAGAAATACTTTTTACGGCTGGTATGTATACTCTTCTCTTAGGAAGTAGACGGCAGAATCTTGAGCTCCTTTGTGTTGGCTGATCAATTCACCGATTATTTCCAAGTTTATCCTTCCAGGGAACAAAGACATCCACAATCACAGGAAAAAAATTTCACCCATATGTTCCAGTTCATAGGTTTCCTATCGGAATTAACTCAGACATAGGGAGAGGGTTTTAAAGTTGTCCAGAAAATGCAGTTTTATAATTGGCTGAGATATGTCGGGAAGCCTCTGTGATCCCTGTGGAGACATACAACCTTAGGAATTTATAGAGCACGCTGAAGAAACGGAAGCTTGAAAAATAGATCAGAAGAGTTACCAACTGGCATTCAGTCATCAGGAGAACTGGTTTTGGAGCCCAGGGTGTGTGGGTTTGAATGTCGGTGCTTAACAGCTATGTGACTTGGGACATTGTTTAACTTCTCTGGGCCTCTGTTTCCTTTTTTTTTAATAATGGAGATACTACTCATAAATTTGATGTCAGTTCACATGCTTTTACATCCAGCCCTCATTACCTTTTTTTTTTCACTTTTACTGAGAAGTAATTATCCTACATCCCTGCAAAGTTTAAAGCGTATAGCATGAGGGCTTGTTTTACACAAATTGTGAAATGATTCCCACAATGGCTTCAGCTGACATCCATCTTCTCATACAGATAGAAAAGAAAGAAAAGAAAAAAGAAGAAAAAGAAAAAAGTAGAAAAAGAAAAAAGTTCTCCTTGTGATGAGAACTCTTAATTTATTTTCTTCTTCTCTTCTTTTCTTCACTCCTTTAAGAACTTCCCTGCATATCAACCGACCCTGGCAGCTATTGTCAGCATGTCCTACATTGCTTTCCTGGCACTTCTCTAATTTTGTATCTTTTGACAACTTTGCTCCAATTTCCCTTTCCTTACCCTCTGCTTCTGGTAAACCACAAGTCTGATCTCTTTTTCTGAGTATGGGGCTTTTTTGCTTCTTGTGGTTTGGTTGGTTATTAGATTCTACAGAGAAGAGATCATACACTGTTTGTCTTTCTCTGATTTATTTCACTTAGCATAATGCCCCTAAGGTCCATCCATATTGTCACACATGATAGGGTTTCTTCGCTTTTTTTTTTTTATGGCTGAAAAATATTCTATCGAATATATACATCATCACTTCTTTATCCATCTGTTGGGGGACACTTAGGTTGTTTCCTGTCTTGGCTATTGTAAATAATGCTGCTGTGAACATGGGGGTGCAGATATCTTTTTGAGTTCCTGTTTTCATTTCCTTTGAATATATTCCTAGAAATGGAGTGGTTGGATCATACAGAAGTTCCATTTTTAATTTTTTTAAGGATTCTCCACACTGCTTTCCATAGTCAGCCTCCACCAATATGAACATCTTTCAAAGCTATAGTACTTATCAAACTCAGGAAATGGGCATTGGTACAACCCATAGAACTTACTCAGGTTTCACTAGTTATACATGAATTGATTTATTTTTGTGTGTGTATGCATGTGTGTGTGTATGTAGCTCTATGCAATTTTATCACATGTGTGATTTCATGTAATTATCACAACAATCAAGGTACTTAACTGTGCTATCACCATAGGGCCCCTTATGTTACCCCTTTATTGGCATGCCCACCCCCAAAGGGGCACCCATCCGTTCTGTAGCTTCTACCAGCTATTATTCACCTGTTCTCTATCTGGAAAATTATGTTATATTGCGCAAGTATTATGTAAACAGAAGTATGTAGTATATACCATTTTGAGACTGCTTTTTTTTCATTCAGCATAATTCCTTGAGGTTCATCCAAATTTCTACCTGAACCAATAGTTTGCTCCTTTTTTTTTTTAAATCATAGAATGCTCCACAGTTTGTTTAACCATTCACCCACCGTTGAAAGACATCTGGGTAGTTTTGGGGTTTTGGTTGTTATGAATAATGCTGCTGTAAACATTTATGTACAAGTTTCTGCCTAAAAATAAGTTTTCATTTCTTTGCAAGTGCAAGTGCTGGGTTGATTGTAAGTCCACTTTTAATACATGCATTTACAAATTAG
The DNA here is from genome assembly GCA_032199065.1 of Smutsia gigantea. Classification (NCBI taxonomy): domain Eukaryota; kingdom Metazoa; phylum Chordata; class Mammalia; order Pholidota; family Manidae; genus Smutsia; species Smutsia gigantea. Next base: position 46,577 of record JAVSCE010013377.1, read on the forward strand.
CCAAATTATTTTTAGGAGTAGGTTCTTTTACATTTTCACTAGCCACGTGTGAGTGTTCTCAGTGTTTCACATCTTCACCTGCATTTAGTGTATCATTATTTCAAAATAAAATTGTAGCCATTCTGATAGGGGTGTGGCGATATCTCACTGTGGTTTGAATTCACCTTTCTCTAGTAGCTGATGATGTTGTTTATCTTTTCATGTGATTATTTGCCACTTGTGTATCCTCTTGGTTGAAATGTCTTTTGTCCATTTTTATGCTATTTATTTTTTCTGTGTAGTAGTTATATCAGCTATTGAGAAGGGTGTTGAAGTCTCCAACTCTTACTGTGGATTAATTCACATGGTTTTATTTTTTTTAGCTTTATAATTCCCATGGGTTTAAAGTACACTTTTGTATATTGTAGGGCTTGTACACCATTTAGTTCTCTTTTAAAGTTTCTCTAACCATCCTGAAAGGTTTATTTCCTCATATGAACTTTAGAATGAGCTTATCTAGTCAAAAAGACAAGAATATTTTTTTCATTTTACTGGAATTACATTAAACATATTTGGCATATAAATAAATAAGTACATAAACAATACACATGGAAAATAAATATATTAATAATGAACACATTTACAATATTGAGACTGAGAACAGAGTTTACATTACATAAATCTTATGTTATCTTACTCATTAGAGCTTGAAGATTTTTTATATAAATTCTTCCATTTTTTTGCTTGGCTTATCTCTAGGTACATTATCATTACCTTTTTGTTTCCTATTTGTACGTGAGATCTTTTATTATACTTTATCATTAATGGTTGGCCTTAACCATTTTAAGGCTCTTGATTCATATTGTCAAATTGCTTAATAGGACAGTTCATTATCCTACTCCAAGCCTATATGTAGGCAGTTGCATGTGAATTGAGAAAGATTATGTTAGTCCCCTCTTAAAACTCCCCCAGTGATTTTCCATATCACATTAGAGTCACAGTGACCTACAAGATCCTGCCTATATCATCTGCCTATACTTTTCTGACCTCAACTCCTAATGCTTTCCCCTCATGTTCTCAACTTCAGCCATAGCTGTCTTCTTGGTATTCCTGGAAAATGCTCAGCACACTCTTGCCTCAGGGCCTTTGCACTGGCTATTACCTCAGCCTAGAATGTTTTCCCATAGATAAATAAGGTTCATCCATTCATTTCCTCACGTATGCTCATGTCACCTTAACAGTGAGGCCTTGCTTGACCAGCTCATTCAGAAGAGCAACTCTCTCCTCCATCCCCTTTACCTTCTTTTTAAAAATAGCATTTATTAATATATGAAATTCCATATATTTTATTCATCTTTTTTCTCCCCACTAGAATATAAGCTTCATGAGGGCAAAGACTTTCTCTTTTGTGTGCTGTTGTATCATCATGTCTGATCATGCCTACTACAGGTAAATGTCCAGTAAGTATTGGTGGAAAGAATGGATAATATCAGTGTATGAGAGTTAAGTGTTATTGTATCCTCACTTCACTGACTTGGAAAGGGATTACATGTCAGCATATGTCAAACTCCATACATACTTCACGTGGCCCTGTACAGGATGCCTCTGCTTTATCCTTTCCACCTGGGAAGGGTTCTGTGCCTAGAGAGGAGAAGAGAGGGAAGTACATATGAGCTGCTGGTGGCAACTAGTGTAGCATAGGCATAGGTGGTCAGACTCTATCCGCAGATGTCAGGAAGCCCTGCTGAAGTCATTTCCTTTGCTCTACCCACAGGAAGCAAATGTCTGAGTACAGAACCAGTGCATGACTTCTGTTTCTGCATAAAGCTGCTGTAGCTTCCCAGAAGGGAGAAGGACATTTCTGGGTTGTGAGAGGCTGCATGTGAAAGGGGAAACCCAGGGTCCCTGCATCCTCTCTACTTCTTCCCTCTTCTCTAGTAAAGAAAGTAGTCATGATGATCTTAGAGCCAGGGTTGTTGTGGGTCGGGACTGATACATTTCCTTTTATACTGTCATCTAGGGCCAGAAGCCACGGGTTAACAGAGGCATTAGTAACTGAGTGAATGGGATTTCTCAGGCCAAGTTGTATCATTTTGTAGAGAGATACTCCTCAACAGGTAATTATTATTGCTTTCTGTTCATGGAAAAATACTGACTAAATGCTTGATGCTAAACACAGTGTCTTTATGTTTGCAAACACCTAACTTAAAAAATCAAACTACCTGTATGTCCTGCATTCAACCCCAAGTCAAAATATCCAAAATACATCCAGCAAAAGAATGTTCATTGTTGGGGGTATTAATTCTACTGAAAACAATAAAACCATCCAGTTTTAGGGAATTAGATTAATTATTGCACATTCACAAAATGGAAGAGTGTGTAGTTATGTATGAAGTAAACAAATATTTTTGATGTAGAGAGATCCATGGTATATAGCTAAGTTTCCAAGAAGAGATTATAAAGCAGCATTATAGTGAGGTCCCATTACATGCCTATGAAGAAAGTGCTATTTAAAACCAGTATCAACTTGTGTCAATTAATCTGCAGATTGGAAACAAAATTTATTTTAGGAACAGAATTGCTCTTTTATGAGAAAAAGAACACTTTAGTGTGTTCTTTGATTGTGTTAAGAAATGTACCACCTTTCCCACTCCCACCCCAAAACCACATCTAGGTAGTAGATGGTAAGATGAAGTATGACTACAGTTCTTTCAAATAATAGATAAAAGGAGCCATAAACAATGTGGGAAAATCATTTCCAAAAATATTACATGGTTGTTTGTCTCATGGCTGGGCTAGAGATTAGCTTTCATGGTGGCTGTCCTTTGTGCTCATGACAAACTCTACCTTCAGGTGCAGTGAACATGCACGTTCTTTGAAGGGTTGGGTCCTCAAAACTGCCTCTAGGATGGGCATTGGGAAATTCTCTTGTTGTTATTATTTAGCTCATGAAAGGATAAGGTCAGAGAATTTCAATGACATACCCCAAACCTCAGAGCAGACAACTACTAAAGACTGTGTGTGTGTTTTAGATTGAGCAACACAATTTTATTAGCATCAGAGCTGAACATATATGGATCAACTAATTCTCACTGGCCAGATTCACACAAGACACATTTACAAACCTAAGATCAATTTTTAAAATTTTTATATATATTAGATATATCATTCAGGGTTCAAAACACTTGGTTGAACTACATAGCTTAGTACCAAGGTAACTGAAAGTAGAATGAATTCATTCCTTTAATCTTAAACATTTTGAATATCTATTGATTGCTTACTTGGTGCTGAATTCTGTGAAGTTAGGTATATATTCACAAGGAATATGTATATTCCTTACTTCCATGGAGCTGAGAGTCTAACTCAGAAAGGTAGATACTAAAAATTGTGATAAAGTGATCAAAGAAACATTATCAGGTGCTATGAACAAATCCAATGGTGTAAACATTGGTATTGTGCTTACGCTAGTCAGGATGCTTGGCTGCAAGTGACAAAGTAACAACTCAAATTAGCTTAGGTAAAAAGAAAACAGGAGAGAGAATGTAATGACGGTTTTAGCCTGAGTTTCTAGAAATCAGAGTCTGAGGCAACGATTAAATTGCTGACACTGCGGTGAAAAGTCAAGTTGACAAGGGTGAGAAAGAAGGACATGTGAGAGACTGAGGCGGTGCAAGACTTCCCTGGAGAGGTGGCAACGAGTCATCATGCCACGGAGAAGTCCATGAGAGTGGAGAGGGGTGGAGAATTACCTGCTCCTCCCACAGCTGGTGTCCTGGTGTTTCATTGAACCACTAGAATGTTTAAAGAGAACATAGAGTAAAAGGCTTATGATAAGCCACTTGGACTGTCATAGATCTCGTTCCCCTCACCCATAAACAGACATTCCCAACTCTTGTTACACTGTGATGCACTGATCCAGGCGATATATTGACCCCCTAGGCGGTTAGTTGATTGGGGCAGTGCCTGCAGTTGCTAGAACCCCTGGACCATTCATTTCTTGCTGCAGCAGCCTCACTTGGGGCTTCAGATCACCTCCAGTTTACACCAAATTGCCCCCAAATATAGTATTATGAAATACTTTGGGAAGCATTGACTGGAAGAAACCCTCCTTCTGACTTTGTTTTGGATCAACTAAGAAGGAGTTTCTTCTTTACTACTGTCCTGGAGACACACATACACATATGTAACCTTTGATCCTAGTGCAGGGCAGTGATTCTCCAAGTGGTGAAGTGGCCCTGGGGTGTGCATCAATATCTAAGTATCAGAACTGGGGAGAAAGTGGACATTTCTGACTGCACAGGAGACTAATTTTCTCTCCTTTTTTCTTCTCACCTTCCACTTACTCCCTACCTTTGTGCATCCAGTTAACTGAGAAAAATTTTCTAGTTCTAATGAGCCTCTGTGCCTGATTGAAGCATATGATATCCATCAAAAGTGTTATGAAGGAAAAATGATTGAGAAACATGGATGGTCAACCCTGGTTTTATACTTACCATTTCATATTCTAGCTTCCAAGACTACAGCTCAGTGATTGCCACGTTGTTATGCCTTGGGCTCCTTCTTGGGAACTGGGAGCTACCAGGCTTTTTCAAAACAAATCCACGAATGATTCTTTCGGATGGGTTACTCCTGTTGGGGAGAGCGGGGCCATGGCATATTCCTTCTATTATATGTTGATCTCATTTGCCTACATTCCACAGGATGAGCAAACTTTATTCTTCTTCGCATTCTGGAGCTGCATTTTATATATGCAGCTTCTATAATGGTTTTGACTGTGAATCAGGTACAGTATTTATGACCCCTTCTGTTACCTAACTTCACAAGTGCACTGCTTCAAGCACCTTTGTACCTTTTGACATTTATTTTCCTCTTAGGGGTATATTTCTAAAATGGGATTACTGACTCAGAAAGAACTTGAACAGTTTTTTCACATATTGTGAGATTATTTTTCTGAAGAACTAGTATTTCTCAATGCCACGAGCAATATACTGGTTTCTAAACGACCTACTATGACTGCAATTTATTCTTTATGCATATTTTTGTAAATTTGACTGTATTATGCCTAAGAAAGTACTAAATATAAATATACACGCCTTTCCTTTGTTCTTCTAAGTAGAATTAATTGCTTGCTTCCGAATCTGAGCAAGATAACTAGAACTAGAAAAAGCTGAGTATGGGGTGACCAGTACAGAGGGAGCTATAGGAAAAAATATTCTGAGCAAAAGAGAGAAGGGAGTTAAAAATAGGAGAAGAGGTGATGAAAGAGGAGGGCTAGGGGAACCAGAGTGGTGGATGAGATTTTAAAAAAGACCGGGAAGCAACGCTATTATGCCAAGTGCAGTGTTTAGGGACAAAGATATAGAAAACAGACATGAGGAAATTTGGCTTTGTGTTGTGTGGTTAAATTTTTTTAAATATGGTTAGGAAAGAGATAATCTCCACCATGACTTCCACACTCTTTGGCCTATGTAGAAATAAGTAGGAATATATCCCAATTTATATATATTTTGTGTACATATACATATATATGTGCGCATGTGTGTGTGTTGTGTGTATTTTCTCTATATATATATTCTAATATATATTTATGTGTGTGTGTGTGTATATATGCATCTTCAAAATAACCCCTCAAACTTAAAAGGATGTTGTAGAGAATACTGTGATATCGTAATAATGCCTACTGAGGAAATAACACACTTCGGACCCTTGGGTGTATTACATGGAGAACAAGAATTGCAGTGTTAGGTGAATTCATTCATTTAGAGCCTAAAGTAGCTCTCCCTACAGGTCAGACTCTGTTTTTCAACCCAACTTCCATAGAAAAACAATTTCCTAATAAATTAGAATCTCTCCTAGAAGGAGAAAGGTTTTGGGTGGCCTTTGACCTCCGCTAAGGTGCGGTCTTCTGGGGACTGAATGGCTTCTGCATGCACTATTAAACAAATGTTGGAACCACGATAAGAGGACAAGTGCGGCTCTAAGCCAGAGAAGCTCATGGGAGGAGATTGTAGGGGAAGCCGCTGAGCCATTCTAAGAGCAGCCATGGAATTTTACAGGTTAGCCAACCTGGGAGATTAAGATGTATTGGAGATTAAGTGAGATTTGTAAGGTTCAGCTGATGCCCGCATTCCCTTCCGTGAGTGGCATAGACTTGGTAACAAGTTCAGGACTTCGGGATTTGGAAAGGAAGGGTACCCTCGCATTGAACTTCGGTATTGAGAAGAGTGACATCTGGTGGCACCATGAAGAAAAAAGTAAACACAGTATCTTCCTCATTTACGAAGAGGCTCGATACAATCAGATATTCATACAATAGCAGCCAGATAGTCCTGTTCATGTATTTTCCACCAGGACCTTAACAAGTTTCCAAGGCACAAAGTTTTCTAAAACAAGTTCTAGCAGACATACCTGGCCTGCGCCAGACAAAACCACCCCGAAGTGTGGAAGAGAGAAGCACGCAAAGCTGGCAAGAGCAAGTTGGCATCAAGGATGAGGAAACTTTGAAGTTGAAGGCATCTTAAATGGCCCAATTAGATTTTAAAGACCTCTTTACAAAAATTACAATAGTTTCCCTGGGTAAAAAGCTGGCAGGGACAAAAACTAAAGTGTTAAGCATCAGCATTTCCTTCATCCTTACTATTTGTGGCAAATTGCTTGTTTGCACTGCTCAGTTGTGCTGACCAATACAATCTAAGGAGACTGTCAGTGTGAGTTTGGGGATGCATTTGAAGGTGGCTTGAGGACACATAAAAGACTTTGTATGGTTAAATATTTGCAACATATTGAGTAACAGCAACGACAAAAGCAGAAAAACAAAACACAATCCTCATTAATGCCAGGTTATGTTCATGAAAATTTAACAAGTATTTTTAAGGGGGGATTTTTATAACTTAGTTAATTAAATTTCCTAGACATTTTCAACCACTTTTATAAATTCAAGGCACTGTATTTTATTTTCTTTTCCAGTGGGTTGTCTAACAAATCTTTTCATTACTTCAGTAATGACAAATCAAATGAATTGCACTTATAAATATGGTAACTATTATGTTCTCCTCAATGATGTTTCCAAACAATACAATTCTCTTTTAACTTTCAACTTAAAACCACAGTTCTATTGGACACATTTCCCCTCAATTGTCTAGTGCTTTGTTTGATTTAATTGGTAACCCCAGGAGGTAAGGTCAAGAAAATAGATGGTTAGATGGTTATGCTATGATTCCTCTAAATCGAAAGTTATATACATCCCAGAGCATCAACAAGATGGGCTGTTAGAGTCCCATGCTGCCACTTAAATGCTTGCCTTGTGTTTACACACAGAGATTCCCAGCAGAGGTTTGGAGCTCTGACATACTTTGTTACGGTATTTCTTTCTCTAGGGGTCCCCTGTCTCCCCAGGATTTAATGCATCTGGCATGTTGGTTGCTGATTGCTTACCAGAGGGCCTTATAAATGCATAGATTAGGTTTATGCTCTTATTGAATTTGGCTACTCTGGATTCTATTCTTCATGTAATCAAACAGAAAAAAGAGAACCTGAATAAATTATTAAATGAAGAGGAAAACAAGAACCACAGTGAAGAGGAAAATAATACACAAGCCATCAATTCAAGATGATCAGATTTTACCCATGAAATACTAGAAAAAAGGTGCTATCTTCAAGAAAATATGCCAGTAATTTAGAGTATTTGGAGACGTTTCTTTGAAGTAGCAAGAAAATTCTTCCTTGATTACAACAGTTTTAGAGAATTATGTGCAAAACACATATTAATGTTCAGGTGAATATTGATTTTTTTCTCTCAAAGCCCCCACCCCCAAAAATTCTAAATCAGTTACTTATTATACATTTTAAAAATTGAAATGTCATAGTTAATTTATTAAGTACTTCAATATCCAGATTATCTCAAATATTATAAATATGCAAAGATTATTTTTCAACATAGTAGAGAAATAACATGTGTTTACTTTGTCATATCAATTTTTACTTCAATATTTATTGGAATTAACTTTATCACTAAAGAAACAATTTTAGCATTTTGATGTAATCTGAAGTTACCAAATATTAGGAATTTGATTAATTGCTAGTTATAAAAACCTGAAAAACGATGCTTAAAAATGTTGGAAATTTGTTTTCCTTTCACCTAAAATATGTCTATTCCTGCAAAGACTGAGTCTTTGCAAAGAGATTCACAAAACCTAATTGGGTCATGCAGGGTCTCTTCCACTTCAAGTTCTAGTCTTCACCCATGGTATTACCTTCCTCTTAGTAAATTTGATACTTTTGTTCATTTTAATGTTGTGGGCTTGTTCTGCCTTTTTTCCCCCTCATTCTTAGTACACGGCTTCCATCCTAAAGGTTGCATCAAGGTTGCAGCCAACAACATTTGCATTTGAGCTAGGACAAAGGCAGAACAGAAAGGCTACTATGTTGAGTCAGCCTCGTCCCCTCCTTTGAGTTTTCCCAGAAGTACTACCCACCAGCTTCCTCCTACATACTGTGGCCGAGAATGCAGGCAGACGCCACTCCTGTCTTCAAGGGGGTGGGTAGGAAATCTGGATGTTCATCTGGTCACATCACTGCCCCCTGCTGTTACTGAGTAAGAAGGGCCGACTGAATGGTGGGCAACCAGCAGTTGCTGACACACCCCGCCAAGCCCCTTGGCTTTATGGTGTGGGTGGACTGAAATTGCACAGTGGCTGAGATTTTTGACTGAGGTGTGGGGTCTACAGCTATAGACCTCTGGGGTGACTTTTCTCAAAATTGTCAAAAATAATTCAAACTTCTATCAGCCCACTGTTGCCCAGAGCTCTGGCCATGAGGCAGACATGAGTTTTGGGTTTCCCACAACTTATCTGGAGGTTTATGGAGTTCACCACACCCAACTGTGTTCTCACTGAATTCTCTACAGATGTTGGGTATCACAAATCATGACTGAACCCCAATACATTGTGTCTCTGATATCTCTCAATATCCATTTTGGCAAGGTAGCACTTTCAAAAAATATAGAAATTGAACAGTATTGAACAGTAACACAGGCCTTTGTAGACTGTCTCTTGTGGAGGTGGCAAGAGTGGGGAATAGTAAGATGTCATGGACTTTGCAACAAATAGCACACAGTAAAACTTTCCAAAATTCTCATGTAGAGATCTCTCTTGACAAAATTCATTCATCATAGCATATGCTTACCCCTAGATCTTGCTTTTTTCCAAATCTCCAGTTTTCTGATCTCTTCCCTAGACCTCCTATCCCAATCTCGTTACTTCTTTTGCGCCCACCTTCTGGAACTTTCTTCTCTATCATATTTTCATGGGCCTTCAAATCTTCTCTCTTCATTAGAAAGACCCAAAAAGCTGTGACTTCAAACCAAGAAGCTGACATGTTAGATACGCTAGTTAAAAAGTCATGTGTGATTTGTGTTCCTGCCAGTTAAAAATAGAAGATATGGAGTGCAATTAGTTGAAACCAATCTAACGGCAAAGAGGCCTTTTAGGGGACCATTAGTGAATGGGCTGACCATAGGCTCAAATCAGGCTTGGAATTTTTGTTTATTTGGCTGCAGGCAGAATGGAGACAAGAGATAGAAATTAAATTTAATTATAAAAACTATGAGAAAATTATGACTGTGCACTTTAGTTTGTGGCTTATTATGTTTTTATCCAGTACCTGTGGTTACAAATCTAATTAAACAGGAAACCATCTAGCGATCACTTTGGCATCAATATGTTGCAGGGTAATTAAGATTAGCATTTGAATGATGAGGATCGTTAGAAGGTTTTCTATGCGATTTGGATTGAGTAAGTCTAGTATTAAACTCACTTTTATTTTTCTGATAATTTAAGAATCACTGTAGATATCAGAATGGAATTTAATTTTTCAGTGAGATTCAGGTAAACTATAGTAATAGAGTGAGGATTATATTAATGGACAGTTTTAGAGGTAGAGTTATAATGAAGTGTAAGTGCAGGAAATGTTAATGATACCCTTGCTTTGGGGATTTATACACTGATTTGAGCACAGATGAAACGCTTGGCTTCAATTTAAGGCTTGGAGTGAAGAGTAGATGCCAGGTTTTGGCTCCATCACCATTTTCATTGACAGGAAAAGAGCCCAGAAACAGATGTTCACTTTATTGCCTTCTAGGGGATGTGCTGAGGCAAGGAGGGTCAGAAGATGGGATTTTGCATAATCAGATACTCAGTGAGTGGGATCAAGTTGAGAGAGCAGCTCAAATTGTCTACCCTGGTTTCAGGTTTAGAGAAGATCAAGAAATGGGCTGACAAAAAATGGAAACAGAAACAAGTCATGGCATAAGGGAACTCAGTGAGACAGTGTAGGAAGAAAGAAAAGAGTTAGAAAGTTCAAGGAATGGGAAGCTGGGTTCAGAGGTTTGCATGTCCCAGGCAATGACAAGACCCAAGCTGTAGGCCTGGAAGAGAGTGAAGGTGGAAGTTACAGAAACTAAGGCATTTAGGGAATTGACAAGAGGTTGTATCAGTAAGAGGTTTATCCAGACGAGGCAGATGGAATGGGATGCAGAGGGCAGGGAAGACCAATATGTGTGGAAGTAGAATTGCCTGGAGAATATCAATATCTGACTTGCATTGGAGGCTAGAAGGCACCTGCGGGGTCCTCTAATAAAGGGTGAGCTTCAAGTCCTTCAAGCTCATCTAACATCAAAGTGAATCACCTCCTTATCTCCCAGCCTTTTTGAGTAGGTCCCAAAGGTCGTGTGTGTAGGAGCTCACCCTGGCCCACACCTGGGATGACAGGATGTTATTTACCCTATTAACTTTTTAATTGTTTTTGTTATTTTGTTGTTTTACTCTCAGCAATCGAAAGGAATGGGAGCTTACAGAGTTTCCCAAGCATCCTTCCTTGTATCTATATTTTACGAATTGTGCATGTCGGTTATGAAGCTGTGGACTCCATGAGAGTAGGAAACGCTCTGAGCTGTTCACCATTCAGTTGTGCAACCAGTATAAATGAATAATAGTATTGGCTGCCACGGACATCACTGGGCCTTTAGACTCACCTGAAATGCCATCCTTGTCTCTACTGCTTGTTCACATTGTCTTGTCTGGGCTGACGGACACAGGCCACAGGGTCTCCAGGAGCAATAACTGGCAGGAAATAAGTGTTCTGTCAATCTGGACTTTGCATATTCAAAGGAAGATATGAAGATCCATAGAATACCAAGTCCATCAGGATCCACTGCCATAATAACGGGAATGATTATTTTCCAAGAAGATGCATTTCAGTCGCTCTGGCTGGTGAGTCCAAGGTTCTTCATGGGCCCCTATCTTCTGTACCATCCATGGGCTTTGAAACTGGGCAGGGCTGAGCCCGCAGGTGGGGGTCACTGGCATGGGCTTCCTGGGCGGGAGAAGGCCAGGACTGACACCGAGGTACTTGCCAGGGGCACTAGAGTCCTCTTGGGCTGATTGTCTATAAATAATCAATCTAGAGAACAGGGTTCTGGTGGGTTTGGCTGCTCTTCCCTGTGTGCATCTGTAAACGCCCATGAACAACAGCATCGGTTTCTCTCTGTCGCTCTCATTTGTTTATCTGCCTCCCCCTCCCCAAGTGTCTGGGATTTTAAAGGACCTCAAAATGAGGCCTGGATCACAACTTGGAATTGAGGGAGCATAAGCACAGTCTTCAGACATTTAGAATAAAATTGTTTTGTTATTCTGAGGAGACAATGAGACCTACAAATGGATACTATAGGAAAAAATTTTTTCAGCTCATCATGAGAAAAATCTAAATAGGTTGCACGCAGAGACTGAACTCTGTGTAACTATAGGCGTGGTCACATCGTCTGCCAACAGATACTCCGTTAGTTTTGGTTCATTGTTGTTATTAATGATTTACTTTTTTTTGTCACCAAGTCTCAAAACTGCAAAAACATTCTAAGCATGGTCAGGAAGAAGATCCTAAATACTTCTCTAAAAACCAGCAGCCACCCTGTCATTTTGGGGGCCCTTGCGCAGGCTGAGGGGCAGGCAGGACGCCCTCGGGGCTCAACAAGGCTGCAACGGCCTCTCATTCTTCAGGCACCTGGAAGGAGAAATCCAGCAGAAGGGAGGCCAGGTGATGGCAGCCTAGAGAATGGAGTTCCCAGAAGGGAGCCCTACAAGCCTGGGGTCCATGTCCTGCTGGCAGTAAAACTGTCCCTGACTGTCCTTATGTCCCTGGTGAGCTCAGCCCTGGAACTTCAACCTGCGCTTTTCTGGACGGTCCTGGAACTGTTACAAAGAAGCATTACGGTGCAAAGGCTAAGAGCATGTGCTTCAGAGGCAGGCAGACCTGGCCAATTCCAACTCAGCCACTTCAAGAGCCATGTGACCTTGGGCAAGGTATTCTGACCTTGGCGGTAGTTTGGTTGAACAGGATTTATACTTTTTTTGCTAAAATGATCATTTTTCATTTCTACCTTTAATGAAACAAATAATTTAACTAATTTAATCTTTCTTAATCTATTGCCATGTTCCTCTTTTAGAAGGGAAATCAAAAGTGACAGCAAAACAAGTAGATTATAGGGTTACACCACAGATCAGCAGCAAGCAGGGGAAGCCAGCTCATTTCCCAATGCTAAGTAGCCTTAATTAGCTCTTTGGCACTCCCATATTGATTCCCTGGACATCCCTGATCCTAAACCTAGTCCCTAAGAAAGACACATTCTTATGTTTAAAAGCCCCTATTCTGGTACCATTTATTCAGTAATAAATGGTTCATTTTCCAGTAGAAGAGAGGAAAAGGAGCCGCCCAGGGTGGGAAGTGCCCTAGTGGGAACTGGACATCACGGCCCTATGTTGCCTCTCCAGAGGACGTTATCTTAATGATGGTATAAGAGTTCTGTAATGAGTCACATGCACAGTGTACTCATGTGTGCTTCCTACTTAGTCTTGGGATTATTGTATCAGCAAATCTGATGTTCAACTCCAAAGTTTTCCCACCAAGAAATGGTGATTTTTCTTAATCTCTGACCAGGAGAACTGTTTCTGCTCTATTCAGCTCTGATTTCTCTTCTTCAGGGTCTATGGATCATCTTTTGTATGTCCACATAGTTTGTTTCATGTGGTCTGTGCAGGAGTGTCTGTTTCCTTTTCTCAGGGTCTTTACATTTCTTTTATCATCTGAAATATGCCATCTCTTCTTGAGAAAGACTGTACATAGAGTAAAGAGAGATAGTTAACTAATCTATTGCTCTTCAAGATATGTTCCTATGTTTTCTTCTAGAAGATTTGCAGAACTGTATTTTATGTTTAGGATTGTGAGGCATCTGAGCTTTCCATTTATTTAGGGAGAGTAGACATCTTAGTAGTGTTGAATGTGCCCATCAATGGACATCTAATTCTCCTTAAGTCTTTAATTTCTCTCAGTGATGCTTTGTAGCTTTCAGTGTAGGGGTTTTGAATATATTTCATTAGATCATTTACTAGGTATTTGATGTATTCTGATGCTATTGTAAATGGTATTGTTTTGAAATTTTGTTTTCTAATTTTTGGTTCCTGGTATATTGAAAGGCAATTTTGACCTTGAATCATCCGGTCTTGTTAAATTACTAGTTCTAGTAGCTTTCTTTACTTTGTAGATGACATAGGTTTTCTATGGACATAATCACATTGTTTTCAAATAATAGTTTTACTTCTTCATTTTTCGATTTTGTACGATTTTGCCATTTTTATCTTGTCATATTGCACTGTCTAGGACAGATGGTATAATGTAGAATACAGGTTGTAAGGCACACTTTTTTGACTCTTTATCCTCTACATTAACTACAGGTTATTCATTGCTATCCTTTATCAGCTTAAGGGAATTTTCTGTCATTTCTAGTTTGCTGAGAATTTTTTGTTCTGCTTTTCGTCATGAATCAAGATTGAGTGAAGCTATTGAAAGTATTCTACTCTCTGGGATTTATTCTCTTAGAGTTTGTGGGAATAAAGAGTGCTTGAATTATGTTCCATGAACCACATATGGATCATCTGTGTGAGAGATCTAACCGGTGAAGAGAAGCAAACAGAACTCAGCAGAAAGAAGCTTCAAGTTTACTCAGTATGCCTGTTGTATTATTCATCAATTTTTAAATGAGAAAACTGAGGTTCAAAGAGATGATCTAACTTGTTCAAGGTGTGCTGATACACTAGCTGTTAACTCTTGATACAATGTCCTTAGAAGAAGCCGTATAAAAGCAAGACTGTAATACACACAGAGAAATAGAGTCAAAAGTAGACACTGGTGGCCACTGTCCCCCAAGTCTATACCAATGCTCTCTGACCCACTCCTTCCACTTCCATATTAGACTCTGACCAGTTGTATTGGGCAGTTAATGCAAAGCTGGGGAAGACCCACTTCCAGCTGTGTGTTATGTCACAGGGTGTAAGGGGAAAGGACCCCAGTGTGCTAGAAGGAATCAGGATCCAGCGCCCTAGAGCCAACTCGGCCGCTGTTGCCTTGAGTGACCCTTGACAAGTAACTGCATCTCTCTGGCCTTCATTTTCCACTTGAAGGGCCTGAATTAGACCAAGAGTCCTTAATGGTTGGTTCACAAGGTAGAACCCATCATTAGGCCCCCTTCAAAGAAGTGAAAGAGAGTTACGTATGAGCCATGGGGAGGGCTCTCTGTCTCAAAAATCTCATCTATTCTTCCTCTCTGTCCTTTTCCCCCACCTCCAAAATATCAACAGCACTTTTCTTCCTTCCAAGCTGAACCTGCTGCTTCTTAATGTAATGAAACAAAGCCCCTGGACCAGTTGGTTTCCAAGTTTTCTTCCAGCTCCAATAATCTAAATCTGTGGAATGATCTTCCCTTTGGCCCTATTAGGACACTTGAAATCCTACCATCTAATTAAGGTCTGTTAGTTACCTTGCCAAGTTTACTTATCTTAGCATAATAAAGTGACCCACATCATGGGGATATTGTGAGGTTTACATGAGTTAATTCGTGTGGGGCTCTTAGAACAGTGTCCAGCATCTGCTAAGGGCTCTGCAAATATAAGCTATTTCCATTACTATTTCCTTCACTGTGACAGCAATTTATTGATCAAAGTTGTTCAAGATTCAGCATAATTGCAGGGCTGGGGTCCAGAAGCAGGGAGTCTACCGGAGTGGGTGGGGACCCAGGCAGTTCTTGAGAACAGTCTTTCGGATCTGAGCCTTCACAGCTGGGTCCTGCCCTAGGTGTGGCTCTTACACTGGTATGCCTCATTCTGAGTGAGACTTGGGCCTTAAAAGAACTTAAGAACAGTTCCAGTTGTTAATATCAGAGCTTCCAAAATTGGACAGAACTTCATCAGATCTGAGGTCCTCATTGCTTGCTGAATTACCTTAGAGCAGGCAGTGTAGAACCTTTGCAATGTTTCCCATACACGTGAGGCAAAAGGAACACCCTGGTGCTACCCGCTTCTACAAAAACATTCTTATTATGTCTCTTGTATCTACAATTCAAATCATGCCCTAGTTGGGTGAGTTTTCTTTGGGCAGAAATTCTCCCAGGATTTGCCTAGTAGCCAGCTGCTTTGTTTAATTTTAGGAACATGAAAATCTTGCTGCTGTTCTCAGTTACTCCACAAAGAAGACAGTGATCGCTGCTTGCTCTCACCAAAACCACACTGACTCCCAGATAACACACCTGTGGCCTGAAAAGATGGTATATCTTTTGAGCGTGATCAGCCTCATACCTTTTCTGCCAGAATAAGTGGTATGCAGAGTCCCAAATGCTAGTTCCAACATGGAAAAGAAAGTGTACAGTCAGGCAATTTTGTTTCCAGAGCCCCACTGTTACTGAGTTATGTCTACCCAAAATGAAATGTTGAGGTCCTCGTCCAGAGTACCTGTGAATGTGACCTTACTTAGAAATAGGGTCTTTGTAGATGTCGTCAAGTTGAGATGAGATCTTTAGAGTGGACCCTAATTCAATATGACTGATGTCCTTATAAAAAGGAGAGATCTGGACATAGACTGGCAGCATGCCACGTAAAGATGGAGCCAGAGATTACAGCAATGTATCTATGAGCAAACGAATGCCTGCAGCTACTATAAGCCAGAAGAGGCGAGAATGGATGATCCCCTAGAGACTTTGGAGAGAGCTCGTGCCCTGTCAGTGACATGGGCAGTGTAGTTTAGGAAGAGAGACAGGCCCTGGGCAAGTCAGGAAACCACAGGTATTAGAAGCTTGAGGCCAGTTTGTGTGGCCAGCTAGTAAAATAGGTGAAATGAAAACATACCCTGTAGAATCTAGGGAAATTAGCTGTTGGCAAAACAGGTTCAACGAAAACAAACCAGCTAGATTCTAAATGGGGAACAAAGGTAACCCACAGTTACCCAAAGTTACGTGCTCGTTAATATATTAAAAATCACACTTCTTGGCGTCATGACAGTTTCAGGCTGACCATATCAGAGCAAGAAGAGGGCATAAGCCCCTAACCGCCCCCGATTTGGAGGAGTCCCACCTATCCCTATGCACATTCCATGCCCTGATTAAACTCCAGTTATGAAACTACCTTGCCTGAACCTCACCAGGCTGTTCTACTCCAGAGCATGCCTGCACTCCCTTCTTGACTGTGTACTTTCATCTTAATAGACTCCTGTTTGCTTAGAGATGCTCGGCCTGCTCTTGGATTTTTTTCTCCACCATAGCCAGAAACCCTCTCCCGAGCTGAGAGATAGGATTGCCCAAAAACACCAATGCCTTGGTGTTGGACTTCTCACTTCCAGAGTTTATTGCCATGAGAGTAACTGCTAAGCCACGAGTTAGTGGTCCTTTCCATGGCAGCCCTAGGAAATTAATACACCCACCTTCCTCAGAAGTTCTTCTCTGCCCCCAAACCTCGGAGAAGAATGGAAACTGAAACTCATTTCCACAGAGATACATGGAACCAAAACTAGCTTTAAGTGTTAGCCCTCTCAGGGCCACTTGTCTTCTCAGTGTTACACACTTACGCTGAAGGAATCTCAGGAGCAGTGGACTCAGTGCCTGGCTTGGAGTCAGGAGACCTCTTTTATCAAAGAAGCCTTTCAGATCTGGCATGTATTGATTCTTTGAGTCTATAAATGAGCCCGCAAAAGCAGAATTTCAGATTTTACCTTGGTGGAGGAAAGATTTTACCGTATCTCGGACCTTCTGGCTCTCTTGAATCAGCTGATTCTCTGGAATCCTTCTCTCTGTTGCTTTCCGATTCAGCTCTCATTGTGTCTCTCCAGATGATCGCACTATCCCCCAAGGATATCACTTCTCTTGGCATGCTTGGGCTCTTTCTTTGGTATGGAGCACCCTGCCCTTCTGTTCCCCTCTTGCTACTTTACTTACCCTTCAAGGATAACCAACTAATCAGACTTAATTGCATCTTTCTCTGTTCTTGAATATTCTCTAATCTGTGTTCTAACATTTCTTTCATTATAATCTACTATTTATGAATCAGTCTCACCTCCTACATGTAGTCTCCTTGAGGGAAGTTACTGCACTATATTCATCTTTGTTCCTTCATATGACCCACTATAGTGCCTGGTACATAGTATGGTTAAATTAATCTTTGCTGATATGCTCTGAATTTACCAAATGGAATCTTCTTTATGTAGCCAGCTGCCATGTTCTCACTGACCTTGAAAACTTTTATTTTATTTCATATTTAGCTACAATTTGCCAACAAATAAGTGGAAATAAACACATGCAGGTCATAAAGAAGTTATAAAGGTCACAGATTTACAGATATTATTATTCTTGTACCCAGCCTATGCTTTTTGACTCCTCCTTGAAACTGTAAATGGAAATCCTGTCCCATCTTCTCTTTATCATGACTGTGCTCACCAAGCTTCACTGTGATTATGTTGTTAGATACTGTCAAAGCCTGTAGTAGGAAAACTGAAGAGGGATATTGGCCATGTGCTTATTTGGGGAGCACCTAGAAAGGTAAGATTCATGGAGACTGCCTATGATGCAGAGCTAGTCTTGGGGGTCAGCAGAAAGGACCCAAAGAAATTTGGAGCCTGAGGGACAGGATGGAGGAAGGAGACCATTCTGGAGCTGGGTAGAGGCCTAGGTCTGCTAGTAGAAGTGTTCATAAAGCACCCTTAATGTATATCTCTCCTTACTCCACAACCTCAGGAAGGTCCAGGCAAGACCAGTTGATCCTGCATGTTAAGGTTCCAGGTGCTGCAGCCTAGGCAAAAATGGTGTGACTACAGTGCAGATGTATCCCAGGACTCACAGTAAACATGGATCTGGATGGGCAACCTTAAGTCTCTGTGCCGGGCAAGGTGATATCGGTTTCTAAAGAGCATGAAGAAGAAGGAGCCGGACAACTAAGGGCCATTGCCGACTTGAGCTGAAGGACAGTCATGGGCCGAAAACCAATGATGCTCAGAGCTGCTCTGCATGTAACCCTCTAAGAACCTTTTCATTCTCAGTGTAGTTTCTTTTGCCCTCTGCTGTACTTTCCCCACTCTCATGAAATGAAAGTATATGGTCTATTTATCCTGGAAACCCAAAATAGCTGACTTTCTCAGAAGTTTCAGTCTCTATCCCTTTCCACCTGAGTTTTCTCCCAAATCTCCATTTACATAGAGAAATGTTTTTACCCAACTTATTTATTTTTCATGACTTTTGGTATTTTCAAGTGTCAATGGCTGATATTAAAATAGTAATATGACTAAATATATTAAACCAAGTATTGATTATAATTTATATTATTTGTATCTCTATATATCACATATTTATATTAATTATAATGTATATTATTTAATTATTGATATTATTATAAATAATTATTAATTAGCCAAAAGGTTAATGTTAATTAAATATAAAGGATGGAAACTCGTAATTACAGGAATACAACAGGAACATCTTAAGATGTCATTCTAAAAGTGTCACGCTTATACAATAGCCTTCAAAATACAATGCAATTTGACATGGCACTTTGTTCTATAGAAAAGATTGTCTTTAACCCATCACTAACTCCTGTCCTGCCCCTTTTAGAGCCTCGAGAAATGCTAGGTACACAAGAGATAATAAGTGAATATTTTTAATTAAATTAATACGACAATTAACTTAATTTAATTTTAATTAAATTAAAATATTATTAGCAGCTTTGGAGCACTGAGAGATGAGGCGATGGAGAACATTCCTTTCCTTCCTTCTTCACCTTCTATGTGTTCTCAGTTCTCCCCTCAGGTCACTATCACCTCTTTATTCCATGTCCAACATCTTTTCAAGAACAGTGGCGTGCTAAGTAACAGAGGAGTAAGGGAGTGAGAAAAGGAAGCTGACAGCCCCACCCCCCACTCAAATGGGACAGGAATGGGAGCTGTAGACCCTGAAGAAGAGAAATTTGACTGGATAGAACAGAAACAGTTCCCTTGGCCACAGAGATTAGGGAAAATTTTCATTTCCTAGGTGAGCAGGAATTAGAATTTAACCATACAATAACCCCATGGCAAAGTGGGAAGTGTGCGTGAGTACACTGTGCATGTGACTCATTACAGAACTCTTATTTTGCCATTAGGATAATGTCCTCTGGAGAGGCAAGATGGCGCAGTGATGTCCAGTAACCAGTAGGGCACTGCCCAGTCAGAGCCCAGCTGCTTTGCCGCTCTTCTCCAGGGCACTGAATCATTTAGTCCTGTGTTACCAGAATAGGGGCTTTTAAACATGGGAATGTGTCTCCCTTTAAACAAGGGAAGGACTAAGTTTAGCTTCAGGGGTGTCCAGGAAATCAACATTGGACCACCAAAGAGCTAATTAAAGCATTGGGAAATGAGCTGGTCTCAACCTGCTTGCTGCTGATCTGTCCTGTGACCCTATAATCTACTTGCTTTGTTGTCACTTTTGACTTCCCATCTAAAAGAGGAACAGGGCAGTAAATAAAGCAAGATTATATTAGTTAAATTATTTGTTGCATTAAAGGCAGAAATGAAAACTGATCATTTTATAAATCCTTTTCAACAAAACTACCACCAAGGTCAGAGTACCTTGCTCAAGGTCACATGGCTCTTGAAGTGGCTGAGTTGGAATCGGCCAGGTCTGCCTGCCTCTGAAGCACATGCTCTTAGCCTTTGCACCGTAATGCTTCTTTGTAACAGTTCCAGGACCGTCCAGAAAAGCGCAGGTTGAAGTTCCAGGGCAGAGCTCACCAGGGACATAAGGACAGTCAGGGACAGTTTTACTGCCAGCAGGACATGGACCCCAGGCTTGTAGGGCTCCCTTCTGGGAACTCCATTCTCTAGGCTGCCATCACCTGGCCTCCCTTCTGCTGGATTTCTCCTTCCAGGTGCCTGAAGAATGAGAGGCCGTTGCAGCCTTGTTGAGCCCCGAGGGCGTCCTGCCTGCCCCTCAGCCTGCGCAAGGGCCCCCAAAATGACAGGGTGGCTGCTGGTTTTTAGAGAAGTATTTAGGATCTTCTTCCTGACCATGCTTAGAATGTTTTTGCAGTTTTGAGACTTGGTGACAAAAAAAAGTAAATCATTAATAATAACAACGAACCAAAACTAACGGAGTATCTGTTGGCAGACGATGTGACCACGCCTATAGTTACACAGAGTTCAGTCTCTGCGTGCAACCTATTTAGATTTTTCTCATGATGAGCTGAAAAAATTTTTTCCTATAGTATCCATTTGTAGGTCTCATTGTCTCCTCAGAATAACAAAACAATTTTATTCTAAATGTCTGAAGACTGTGCTTATGCTCCCTCAATTCCAAGTTGTGATCCAGGCCTCATTTTGAGGTCCTTTAAAATCCCAGACACTTGGGGAGGGGGAGGCAGATAAACAAATGAGAGCGACAGAGAGAAACCGATGCTGTTGTTCATGGGCGTTTACAGATGCACACAGGGAAGAGCAGCCAAACCCACCAGAACCCTGTTCTCTAGATTGATTATTTATAGACAATCAGCCCAAGTGGACTCTAGTGCCCCTGGCAAGTACCTCGGTGTCAGTCCTGGCCTTCTCCCGCCCAGGAAGCCCATGCCAGTGACCCCCACCTGCGGGCTCAGCCCTGCCCAGTTTCAAAGCCCATGGATGGTACAGAAGATAGGGGCCCATGAAGAACCTTGGACTCACCAGCCAGAGCAACTGAAATGCATCTTCCTGGAAAACAATCATTCCCGTTATAATAGCAGTGGACCCTGACGGACTTGGTATTCTACAGCTCTTCATATCTTCATTCAAATATGCAGAGCCCAAACTGACAGAATGCTCCTGCCAGTTTTTCCTCTTGAAGACCCTATGCCCTGTACCCCTCAGCCAATATGCAACAGTGTGCGCATCATGGACAAGAGATGGTATTTCTGCTGAATCTAAAGACACAGTGGCTTTGCCTGCCAATACATTCTTCATTCATGCACAGAGTCAACAATCATTTTTTGCGTGGTGAGCACTGGGAATAGAAGGGAAACAACTCTGGTGGCTTCCTACTCCCAGAGAAACCACTTATAATTGACATACTCAATTAGTTGTCAGAGGGGTTTCACCTTGATGCTAACCCAGCAGAGCATGTAGCTCACCCTTCCTCTGACCACCCCACAGAGTGTCTTCTATGCGGGTTAGGCATTGATGACCTCCAGGCAATCACCTGCTTCCATGTGGCTTCCCCACCCCCCGCACACCGCCCCTTCTCTCTCATCTGATTACTTCTTCTCAACTTCCTAAACCTCTCAGCTTCCAAAACTTCCACCTTCACTCTCTTCCAGTCCCTGACTTGGGACTTGTCATTTCCCAGAACTGCTTCTCCCCTGAAACCTTAAATACTCCTTTCCAAATTTCTGACCAACTTTCTACCTCTTGAACTTTCTAACACTTCCGTTTCCCCTAGCCCTTCCTCAGTGAGATCCCCTTTCCTGCAGCTCATTTCTGTTTTCACTTTTCATCAGCTCGCTTCCTCATCTTCTCTAAGTCTGCCAAACCACCTGAGTTGTGCTCTCAGCTTCAGCCCCTGGGGTGATCAGCCTCCCACCATGCTTTCACTTCACGTTCCTACTCTGAGTCAGTCACCTGACCTTCTGACTGCAGCTTGACAGGACCTTGTCTGACTGCAGCTTGACACATTGGTGCCACTTACCAATGCTGGTTTTCAATCCAATATTGAAAAATAGTCACATTACTTGTCTTTATCCAGGGCCCCCTTTCCTCACAGTGATTATTTCAGACCTTTACCACTTTTCAGAAGCTCCCTGTCCAATCCAGGCTCTCTGGATCCTAGTAAGCACCTTATCTCCCATTTCACCCACAAAAAACTGTGACTATGAGCTGTATAATCTTCTACCTTCTACCTCCTGTTCCTGACAAAGATCTTTATTTTCACCCTCTGTTGTGTTTGGCCCTTCTAGAAATCTGCGAATTATCTTAAACCACTCATTACTCCTTATGTTCACATCCAAGGACCAAAGTCTGCTTTTAGACCCTACATTTTATTCTCCCTCACATCCATTCCTGCCTCTCAACTCCATCCTGTCATATCTGACTGTAAAAGCTTTTCTTTGCTTCATGCTCTGGACTCGGCTAACAAAGTACTATACTGGGGAGAAAGCTTTGTCTTTATTTTTTCTCCCCTTTTCTTTCACTCAATTCTCCACATGAGAAGGGAAGAAACTTACTTGAATCTTGAGACCTGATCTCTCCAGTGAATTTGTCTGCCCACCAGCCACATCAGTCTTTCTTCCTCCAAGTGTAAACTCAGTAGGGCAGGTCTGGCTCCTGAAGTCTGAAGGTAAGTGCATAGGCTCCCTCACAACATAATCGAGAGTCATTGACAGTAAGGCTGATGTGTGAGACTTTTTTCTGAATTCTATTACTACATCATTTCAGAATTTGGACAGGAATAATTAGCATTTACAAACCCATTTATAATAGACCCTTCATCATCTGGATCCTTCATATCTAGTGTTTGTACCTTTACATCAATATTCCCCGACACGTGACCGCCAAGCAGACTGTGATTTACCCAACTACCTGGTGTCGCTCAAATGTGAAACGCCGTTTCATTTGCCTGCATATGCCTAGCAAAGCCTGTTCCCATTCTGAGTCTCTATTCTACTCATCCTTAACTGGTGCTCAAGTGTCATCGTCTCTGTGAAGCCCCTGGTTTTCCCACATAGAGGTGGGCATTCCTCCATTATGCACCCAAAGACCCTCCTGGTTTTCTCTCTCACAGCTGTTCTCTTGTTCTATTACAATAACTGGGCCCTAAAGCTATGCTTTATTAACAGTGCACCCCTACCCTGCAACACAGTCCCCTGGCCCTCATGACCACTAAAGGCTTTTTACCAAATCTAATAATAAGTAAATGAAAAAAATACAGGATTAAAAATGAATACTTATAACACACCAAGCTTCCTGTGGAGTGACCTGAATAATACAAAGAAACTAAGATGTTTCCCTTCAGAGGGAAAATGTAGCCGTGTTGAAACAGCAGGGGGTGATGTTAGCATGCGCAGGTGAGGGCGGGGATAGCAGTGTGCTCCATAGCGCCTCAGCGTCCGGCAGCTCAGTCCCTGCCCATCGTGTGGTGGATGGAAGAGTGATTTGGTTTCATTAGCACAGGGACCTGTTTCCACTTAGCTCCGAAAAATGGATGTCACCCGGACAAGCACAGAAGAGCACACCCATGCCCTGGGACCTCTGCTCACCACTGGAAAAGCTCGTTTAAAGGAAATAAAGCTAGCCTTAGATGCAGAGATTGACACCTTAGCCCTGGATTATGGTGTCCCCAGGGGCAGCTCGGGGGGGTACCCCATGGTATCCTGCTTCAGTTGTCTCTGGACATTTCCATGTGGAGTGACGGAATCAAAATTGGCCTACTGACTCCATGAACCACCCATACAGGTCAAGTGTCACCTGATCTTCTGTGAATGATGAATGGCCGCATTCTCGGCACCCACCTTTCTCGTGGAAGCTGTTTTCTGTTTATAGGGAAGGGACCAAGCAGAGGCGGGTTCCAGCACAGCCAAGTCGTAACAGCTTCGGTTTGTTGTTTTCTTTTGTTTTAAGCATCTTTCTGCCGGTGGCCCCTCCCTTCCTCTGCGGACATGCTGAATTCAGCAAGTCCAGCTCTATCAGTTCTGCCCTCTGAGCCCATTGGCTTCTGGTCATCTGATAACACTGCTGCTGCAGACAAGACCTACCTCTCTCCCTCTGCTCGGCACACTTGCAGAAGCAGCTGAATACCGTTGCTCCGGGGCCTCCTTCCAGCCTTCAGTCTCAGCTCATCAGCTTCCACTGGCTGGGTCATGGCTCTGCTAGTCTTCTTGATCCTGGGTGAGTATCTCTGCCCCTCTTGGTCCAGGCTGCAGAGAACTCTGGAACTTTGATCAGGAAGATTCCCTCCCACAGAGCAGAGGCAGCTATCTTTCAAGGCGAGGCTTCTCCCTGCGCTCTTCTTTTCTTTATATGTGGCAAAACTGTTCTAAAACCAAAAATCCACTTACTTCATACCCCATTTATAGTTCACTTTCATTACCAGATTTTTTCCTACTTCCCTATATTTGCATTAACAAGTTTATAATAGTTTATGCCATTTCCCTTTTCACATAAATTTCCCTGAGTGTACTATTTATAAAAAGACAAATGGACCTCGTGTAGCAGCAGCAAAGAACTGTGACACAATACTTTCCCTTGGTCGCACTACCCAGGTTCCTCTCAAAAGTGTTTCATATAGTATTTCTCTAGTTAACGTCCATTTCTTCTTGCCTAGATGAATTTAGAGTAAAAGGGGAACGTGGAGTCAAAGAGACCTGAGTTTCAATCCTTGCTCTTTGATTTCTTAGCTGTCTGAATTTTTTGTTCCAAATCTCTCTGAAATGTTGTTTTCATCTATGAAATGAAGACACTATTATGTTCCTCAGAGGTTTATTGGAGCCTTTTCACAAGATAACTTAGGGTACCCAATAATACTTGTAGGCCCCCTCCCTAATCAATCCCACCCATTTTTATTGTCTTGGGGTCCAGCGCATCACTGACGCTCTCATGGGTCTCTCTGTTGGGCACTTCTGTGTTCTATGTAGGAGCTGGCCTTATTCTCACACATGTACACATCCCCTGTATCACCTGACAGCTGGCCCCGCCCATCATGAATGCCCTATCGAGTCAACCAAGCTTACCTGCAGTCCCATCTCCTTCATGAAGTCTTCCTGGTCTGTGCCACCCATAGTTACCTACCCTGCTACAGATGCTTCCTTTGCATGTACACCTGTTCTGTGTTCTTTGCTAGACTTGTAGGGTGTGATGTATAGTATAACCTTGAGTTTTAGACAGTTGCCGACAGGGTCTCACAGAGTCCGGGAATGGCCACATCCTGAAGGTTAAGAGTTATTAACTTATTAAATTCTTGGGAAAACAAAAGAAGAAAATATTTCAAGACAAGCCACTGAAGTACTTGGATGTTCCTAAAAAGCTCTAGGATGGAGGTCTAAAAATATTAGCTCTTTCAGAAATATCCTATAAAATGGAGTCGCTGTGTCATGACGCATTCTTTCATTTCACAATGCCTAGGCCTCAGGGATCACTGATGATCACAGGGCACAGGACTCGCTACAGCATTGGAACAGAGTCGGACTGAGAGAGGAGTCCAGTCACACACACATCATTAGGGGGAAAGTGATGTTTTGAAGATGTGCTGGTGCCTAAATCTGGAGGTTTGGAACTAAATGTACAGCTGCTCTCTGACCTGTCGATCAGGGGTCAGCAGACCACAGCCTGCGAGCTAAGAAGGGTTTTTACATTTTTAAATAGTAGAAAAAAAATCAGAAGATGAGTAATATTTCAAAATACACAAAAATTATACGAAACATTCATTTCAGTGTCCATGAATAAAGGTCAGCTGGAACATCACCATACTCATTCTTTACATATGTATGACTGCTTTCAGACTACAATGGCAGAGTGAATGGTTGTAATGGAGATACATGGTCAACAAAGCCTAAAATATTTACAATCTGGCCATTTGCAGGAAAAGTTTGCTGAACCTGGTCTTAGTGCCAGTGGATGCAGACAAATCCTGCCATTTTCCCCATTCTTTGTGCTGTCCCCAAGGCATCCTTACCTTCCCCCACCAGTCCCTCTTCCCAGTGGCCTCCAGCATGCTTCCCTGTTGAGTCTAGAGGCTGCATCACCACATGCCCACTTCAGGCAGTAATCACTAATCACTGACTAGAATAGAACACCAAATCTATCCAGGCTTGGGGCAGAAAGACATCAAACATAAAGGGAACATAATGGTTCAGGTAGTTGTGGTAGAATTGGTCTTTGGGGTTCCTAGCCAGTGTCCATATGTTACTTGAGACAGGTCATTCCAGGAGAAAAGGTCCCAATAGTACTGACTTTGGAGGATCTCTATCCACCATCTAACTGTCCCAGGAAGTTTGGCAAAGGCTTTCTTGAGAGTTATGTTTTTTGAATAAAGCTTTGGAAATTGCATGATCTCATTTACATCCTTCTCTTTTCCCCAGCCATTTGCACCGGACCTGACCTCCTGGGTAAGAATTTTTGCATCTTGAGAGGGAGTTCTTCATGGAAATCTTGAAGCTTCCTGGGCCAGGGGGAGAGGCTGTGGTTCAAAACACCTCTAGTCGATTTCCTTTCTGGTTTCCCAACCCACCTGCTCAGTTTTATGTGGATGGGTTTCCCCCTCCAGAACCTAAAAGGAATTTGGGTGGTTTATCCTGCAAGGGGATTCCTCCCTACTTGGTCTCTGTGGCCCAAGACTTTCGGCCACTTCCAAGTAGCAGATGGCTTTAGGCTCACAAGGCACCTCACCCCCTTGTGGGCATATCTGGAAGACAAACTTCCTTCTGCCTTGCTGAGCTCTACCACTTCCAGGTCCCTATGCCAACCTGAATGGCACCTTTGAACTAGAAATGCATCCGCTCCTGTGCAGCACGTGGCTTGACCAGCAGAGCACTGGCTGGATTTCACCACTGGCCATGTCTGCTAGGAATCTTTGGGCAATGCACAAACTGCTCAGCTGAGGAGAGACTGGGCTGCACAGAGAGGAGGCGTCTGTGGGAGCAGGAGGATGTGATGGACCAGACTCAAGGGGGTTGGTTGGGGATGATCAGTTTCTTTTATATGATCTCTTCCATTCACTCTTTCTGCTGGTGGTAAAGGCTTTACCAGGGAGGGGGCAACTGCACACTCTTCTAGGGAGGGTCCTACACCCTCTGGATACAATTTGATTTCCAAAAGAGTGCTGCTTCTGGGTTCCCAGTCCAACACTCAGATTACTTCGCCTTTTTTTCTCTGGCCTCCATCCTCACTGAAGGTGCAGGGAGGCAACTACTTTTTGACAGCGTCTTTTCCCACATCCCAGGAGCTTACTCCTCCACCCCTGGGTCCTCAGCTGATAAAGTGAGCTAAAGACATTGCCTGGGATACAGCTGCCCTGAAAAATCCCTCCACTCTTCCCTCTAGCTTTCAAATCTTTCCTCACCCTTCTCTCTCTTCCAGCGGGATTTCTTTAATAGTTATTCTGTTTCTTTTTTTTTTTTCTTTACATGTTTCTTCTCTCCTAGGAGGTGTTCTAATCCTCCACTCCATGGAAAATGAAAACTCGTTTAAAGCCAGAATTTTCTAACTCAAAAGTCAAATAAAATAACCTGTGCATAATCCTGAAAGCAAGTATTTCCTGGAGTACACAATAATGCCTAATCAAACTCTCAACTTAGTTACAGTGACCCAAAAGTTATTTCTAGGTGACTCTTGAATTATATTTGTACTCAGACATAGATGAGTCAAACTTAGGAGTGCAAAAATGGAAACTTTTCTTAGTGTTTTTATAGTTATATTTTAATTTCTATCTCTAGCCTCCATTCCTCATATTGCTTCTCCCCAAAACAATTATGGAAAAAAAAGAGGGAAACAAAAGCAAATGAATAAACTAAACGTAAATTTCCCAGTACAGTTTAAAATCAGCCAGGTCAGAGTTTTCTCACTCAACTACTTACTACTTCTTCTGGGGTTGATTCCAAGTTCTAGGGAGTTTGCGCACAGTTGAGACAAGGTAGGCGGTTGAGAATCTGGTCCTTAGAAGTCACATTTCACTCATGCCGGCATCTGAGTCACTCCATGTGACCCATGTTGTCATATGTTATAGTGTTTATATCCCAGTAGGTGGCCACATGCCACCGTTTCAAATGTGGCCCCTCCAGGTGCACCAGACCTCTCTCAGTCAACTGTCCCACTCAACGGAGGCTTGGCAAATTTTGCTCTATATGTCTGTGCATCACTGGGGCTGCAGGAGACTGGGGCTATGGGGCTGTCTCACACTATTACATATAATCTCCTTGAAGGTGGCGATGCCATCTTGTTGATCACTGTTCTCTGAGTCCATAAAACAATGCCTGGAATGCAGCAGGTGCTCAACAGAAGTTTGGTGCCTGTAGGGATCTTCCCAGGTCTCCCTACACAGACATCTCTACTCTACATCTATGTCTCGGGGGAAGGGAGAGAATTTCTGTTAGTCTTTTCCGTTCCCAGAGTTGTAGTCAGGAAAAAGCAGAAATAAGTCCTAGATTCCTTGAAAGTTATCTGGAGGCTCTGTGGAGAAGTGCTCCTACGTGCAATGCCTAGAATCTTCTAGACTAAGCACTGGAGCTCTGAAACTCTGGCTCTGACGCTTCCCTTGCAGAGCGTTCTCTGTATTTCTTCTGAGCTGGGTTCTTGGACGTGGGGAAATGTCGTAGGAAGCAGCAAGGATGGGTAGGGGTGGGTCATTGAGATTGGTAGAATGAGAGTCAGGTTGTTCGGCCTAAATTATATCTAGGGACCCTGCCTCAATCTGGCTGCCATGGGGATAGAGTCGTGAAGAAGAAAGAACACAGACATCATCTCCTCACTCCTGTTCTGACCTGGGGTTTCCACCATTTGACAGTATGACCATAGAACCTTCACTTTCATGACGATCATTTTCCTCATCTGCAAAGTAGTGGAGGAGGCTTGATGATCTCCATAGAGCCTTTCAATTCTGACCATCAGAGATGCCAAAAACTCTGCTGGATGTTCAACGAACCTCTTTCTCCTAATCTTTAAACTCAAAAGGCAGCAGTCATATCTAGGTGTCAAGTAGAGTTTCTTGGTGTGTGACAGTAAAGAGTACAGCCGCATCAGAACTCAGAGATGGGGTCCTGAGGTTCCTCTCCTCCCCCTTTCATCTTGACCCCTCCTTTCTCATCCCCCAACTTTCCAAGCCTTCTGTGAAGGGTGGGAGAGTCCCTACATGACTGAGGGCATGCCCGAGTACGCCTTGGGCTCCTCCCCCACCTCCAGCCTGTACCCCATTTCTTTGCAGAGTCTTCACCCACCGTGCGATTGGTGGGCGGCCCCCACAGCTGCGAAGGGCGGGTGGAAGTGGAACGGAAGGGCCAGTGGGGCACCGTGTGTGATGACGGCTGGGGCTTGAACGATGCGGCCGTGGTGTGCCGGGAGCTGGGCTGTGGAGCAGCTAAGGGGACACCCAGTGGTAATTCATATAAGCCATCCACGGATAAAGGGCAGAAAGTCCTCCTCCAAGCGGTTGACTGTGATGGCACAGAAGATGCACTGTTGCAATGTGAGCAGAATGAAGATGTTTTTGATTGCTCACACAGTGAGGACGCGGGAGTGGTGTGTGAGAGTAAGTATGGCTGGCCTCAAGGACTATCTGCCAGCTGTCCACATCCCTTGCGATCTCTCTTATTTATCTTTATTCGCCACCATGCACTTTCATACAATGTCTGATTCCTTCACACCTCACATTTCCTCGATCGTGGGCCCTGGAGACAGACACCATGCTCACTTACAATGGTTGCTCCTCCTTGGCTGAGTTAATGCTTTTCTTTTCATTCTGATCCATATGAGAACTTGTTTCTTTCCTTCACAGACACGCAAAACACACATAGATCTACTAACCACTAAACACTTGCTGAACAGTGTATCCTTCCTCTGGAGCTTGGGTGGAGTTGTGGGGAAGAAATGGGCTCAAAGTATAATGTATAATGTTTTTCAGTCCTTAAGAAATCACCATCTAGTCAAGTGGACAGGTGCTTCTCCTAGGAAACCAGCACAACACAACACAATTCTGTGTATAACCATTGTACAGCTGTTGTGTCCTTTACTCCCTATATATATTTCTTTCTATGTATTAATAATTCCCCCCTCTCTGTGTGTACTTCCTTCCCCACTGGACTGTGATTCGAATGAGGGGCTAGTCCGTGTCTTGTCTTTGTCACTCCACAGTTTGTTACCAGGCAAACAATCACTCAATCTTTGTGCCCTGACGCTGAGGTCTTATTTGTATTTCTCAGAAAAAGATTGGAGGTTGGGAGTACTAATCCGGGATACTTGGGTGATAACGCCAGAAATGAACCAAGAAACTTCTGGTCTCGAACACATGGTGTATGTTTTTGTTGTACTGTATTTTTTAACATCTATGCAACACCTCTACCTGCCTTTTTTTGAGGAACACATGAGAATTTGAATGTGAAAATAATTTGAAGAATTAAAAATGCTACAGAAATAATAATTCTGAGAGATGTTACACCGACCACCCCCTTTCTGGGATGGCTGCATTCTCGCAGGGAACGGACACCTTCTCTTTGTTTTCCCCACAGTTCTAGAGAGCATGCGGTTGGTTGGTGGTCATGGGCGCTGCAAGGGACGAGTGGAGGTGAAGCACCAAGGGCAGTGGGGCACCGTGTGCAAAGCAGGCTGGAACCTCTCGGCCTCCAAGGTGGTGTGCCAGCAGCTGGGCTGTGGGAGGGCCGTACTGACCAAGGGAGGCTGCAGCAAGGCTACCCAGGGCGACGGGCCCATCTGGCTGAGCCAGGTGTCCTGCTCCGGACGGGAAGTAAGCCTTCAGGATTGCCCTTCTGGGGTGTGGGGGAACAACAACTGCACGCACGACGAGGACACGTGGGTCGAATGTGAAGGTAATGCCTGTGAGTCCACAGCCTAGGTTCGTTCATGAATTTGATGAAATGGAATCCAGTTCAACCAAGGTTTACAGAGAACTACTCATGCATCTAATGACCATCACAAAGTTACTTAATTGTACTGATCATCGATTCTCTGGTTTTAAAAATGGAGATAGTTTATACCTGCATTTGGACATGACAATGATTTAAACCATATAAGCGCTATACTAATATGAACTATTATTATATTGAATTCTATTTAAGAGGGACAGGGTCCACTATTCCACGCTTGTTGAATTCTTCAATTTTTTAAAACAGCCATAGTCATTCATAAATGTTAGATGTTAATAAAATGGATGGGGAAGTGAAAAGATCCTTGTTAAGAAAAAAGGCCTGGGCCGCATGGGCTGGGACCTAGAGAAGGGGCTATAATCACAGAAACACAGGTGAGGAGTTTCAAAGTGCTGAAGGGATTTGAATGAGGTTGTAAGAGATATTCTTACTTTGTCTTCTTCTCATGCTTTCCCCTGTCCACTGACTTGCTCCTGTGCCCTGCAGAGCCGTTTGACTTGAGGCTGGTAGGAGGAGAGACCCGCTGCTCTGGGCGACTGGAGGTGCTGCACAAGGGCGTGTGGGGCTCTGTCTGTGATGACGGCTGGAGAGAAGAGGAGGACCAGGTGGTATGCAGGCAGCTGGACTGTGGGGAGTCCTTCTCTCCATCTGTCAAAGTCCAGAGAAGATTTGGCCCTGGGGTTGGCCGCATCTGGCTGGATGATGTCCATTGCTCCGGGGAGGAGCAGTCCCTGGAGCAGTGCCAGCACAGGTTCTGGGGGTATCACGACTGCAACCACAAGGAAGACGTGGCTGTCATCTGCTCAGGTAGGTCCTGTCGATGCAGCTCACGAGGATTGGCTTGGGGAGGTGAAGGAAGAGGGTGGCGGAGGTGAACTCTGGGGGTAAGAATGGTTCTAAGGTGCCATATAACTGCCTACAGTGGTTGCCTAAGACATGCTTACTTCAAGGGAATGTATCACTGATACATTCTGGTAGGGAATATAATAATAACCCCGAACCCCCACATCGTACAGTTATTGGGTGTGTGAACAAGAGGGGCTTTGAGACTTCTTGGAGCAACACCCTTATATTAAACAGGAAGAAAGTGAGAGTCAGAGAAAGTAAGCAACTTTCTAAAGTCACAAAAATTGTTTTCAAATGATGGAGCAGAGCTAAAATGACCAGTCTTGATTCTTAACTCAGGGTTAGTTCTTTTAGATGACCCCAACCCTCACACCCTAAGTTTAAACTATGGAAGATGGCCCCATCTCATTCTAAGTTCATCTGTGGGACCAGGACTGGGGTAGGGGGCTCTTAGGGAATGCCTGCGAGAGAGTCTTTACAGAGAGCCAGGAACCCGCCCTGAAGGGTAGACCTCTTCAGGCGGGTGAAGGAAGCAGCCCCGTCCCAGTGGAGCCCAGTGGGAAATGCGAGTGCAGGGCCCACATCACTAGCTCAGGAAGGCCACAGGTCTGAAACCCAGCTCTGCAATCAGGGTGGGAAGCTGGCTCCGCGGGGCTTCTTGGCTACCACCTGCCACCAGCTGTGGAACTAGGTTAGAGCCGACAGTTGACCAGCGATGTGAGGAGCAGCTCGTACCCGGAAAGGCGGGATTTAGCGATAGCGGGCTAGGGTTTGAGCATTGCTGTTGCCCGTTGGAGGCTCTCTGCTCTTGATGGTCACTTGACTGCCCAGCATTTCCATGCTCTCACCTGTGAATAAGATGACACTTGTCCCATTTTCCTTGAAGAGTTGTGATGCTGTGAGGATAAGGTGTGTTCATACGTATGAATACTGCTTGTGATTCCCGTGGGAGCTGGTTGAATAAGTCGCTGCGAGATGGCTCATGTCAGTGAGGGGGGGCATGTGTGGGATTAATCTCTGCCAGAATCCCCCTTTCCTCTTCTGGAATCTGATCTTTCTTAGCCTTTTTGAGCTTGAATGGAATAATCCTTCCTTGGCGTGTCCCCATCCTGACTGTACATTCTTCTCTTTATAGAACAGTAGCCTGGTCTTCTTGATGCTTGGCCTGACCACTGCAGGCCCCGAAGATCCTTTACTTTCTCATGGACCCTGATGGGGCCAGCAGGAACCCCAGGCTGCAGGACTTAGCCACCATGCCCGCAGCCCCTCAGTGGAGTCTGAATATTGGGCTTACACCTTGCTCTCCAAGCATGCACCCCATCATTGTTGAATTCCCTCTTGCTGAGATGATGAGCGCCCAGCCACCCTCTCCTCACTGCTGACCCCTTGCCATGGGTTCTGGCCTCTCCTGCCTCTCCTCAACCAGCCTGGCACTGTCCCCCCACCCCCACCCCCCCACGGCTGCTACTTTGACCAGCACAACCCATTACCAAGGTAAGACCTATGCCTGTGAAGGACATGAAAGGAACATTTGAAAGGAAATGCAGGTGGACAATTCGATGGAACTTGAGGGAGAGTTTAGAGTCTTTTGAACTCTTTTGCTCAAGCTTTGAGTGATGGTAACGATCCATAACATTTCACTACTCTCCTATCCTTTGTGAGAAAAGACCACGCTTTCAGGAACAGAGCAGGATCCTGTGATCCTCGGCCTTTTCCTGACACTTGGAAAAAGGTGTTGCACTCCCTGAATGCCCATAATACAATACTTTCTCGTTGACCACCCATGTACAACTTGCCAATGTGGTTGCCATTTAACAAGAAGAATCTCACAAATGCATTTACTTTATCCAAGGAAAAATACACTGGCAATGAGACAGCCACTGAGAAGGGAAAGGAGAGGCAGAAAGAGTTTGGGGAGGTCCAGAGTTGTGCCTTGTGTCAAATCCCATCATTTTCATTTTATCATCTCAGACTTTGGGGCAAGACAGAATGATCCTAAGGGGAGAATCAAGACAATTCTAGGAATCAACAGCTTAACTGAGGCTATGTTGCATACTTGTAATATGACTGCATTTATGCTACTTAATAAAGCAGATCTCACAGTCTCAACGGTTGCCTCTCTGTGTGATGTGCTCTTCCTACCCACGGGGAAGCAGGTATGTCAGCCTCTCAGCAACAGCCTTCAACTAGGCCATTGAAGGATTAGGTTAAAGAGAACCGGCCAGCAGATGCAACCATATGTGTACTATGGCTCTGTCCTCTGGAAGGGGCGCTCTCTCCCTGCCTCTTTCCTACCTGTGTGGGAAAACAGGTAGAGAAACCTATAGAAGAGAAGAAAATGCCTTAACAGACATTTTGGGATTTACCCTGTCTACTTAAAGAGAATTTTGCCCTTATCTGATCAGTTCTCACTGGTCTTGCTGATTTTCCCTGTGTAGTATAACCTGCTCCCTCTGTCCCTTTGTACCTGGAATCCAGAGGTCTGATGAACTGCCTCGACTGAGTCACTGAAAAGATGTTTTATCCTCACTACAGAAGAACAGGGTTAGAATTTCACAAACAGAAATGTGATTTCCCCTTAATTTCTACATTCAAATTTCTTTTGTAAAATTCCAACCCAATAAGACCCCTGAGAAAAAAAATCAGGAAAAGGTAATAGCTCTTGGGGAAGGCGGGGCAAATCCCACACAGAGAGCAAGACCCGACGGCAGCCTGAGAGGGACTGTTAGCAGGTCCAATAAAAATGTGTGACGGAAGGGCAGGAAATTGAGAAGCTGAAAGATAAAGAATACGGGACCGTTAGCACTGTCCGGAGAAGAGGTTCCCTGACTCAAGAATATGACTGTTTAACTTTGACGTCCGAGATGCACACGGATAAAGTAGTATATCAGAGCCTGAAGAGATTAGCATGATAGTGCCTGCCACCGCTAACAGTATACATTTTTACTTCTTTCTGGACATGCCGGTAGTTCCTGGCACGTGTCTATTATTAGAAGATGGACAGCCCAGCCCAGCCCAGCCCTAGTAAGGCAGTCCAGCAAACTCAAGCTCTGAATTCGGTAGGACTATTGCCCCATGGGTAGCTTGGGGCATGCAGGTAGGTATAATTCTTGTCCCGCAAGAGACTCCCCTGAGACCTCTTTTGAACTTGCTGCCTGATGACCCGGAGCCTGCCAGCCACACCCTGCCCTGTCAAGGCGGGTCTGCACTCCGCCGCTCTGCCTTCGGGGGGAAAGTGTGCATTTGTAGTTTAAGGCTTGGAAGCAGACAGATACCTCATGTCCCCGCGATCCTGCTGCTATGAGAGCAGATGCCTCTCCGGCCCCGTGCCCTGTTTCAGAAGCCTGTGGCCCCTGAATGCACGGCTAACTGCTCATGCGCAGTTTGCCGCCTTCCTTCTCCCTGCGGCAGCCGGGCCCTGGGCCTGCGCGGCTGAGGCCCCGCCACCACCATCTGCAGTTTCCTCTGAGGAAATCACCCTGTTGCGGCAGCTACAGTCTTCTGCAGTCAGTCCCCTTTTGGTCTTCCTGCCATGAGGTCCCTGGCTCCTCAGCAGCCAGGGCCCTCAGGTGCCTATCTAGACGAGGCCATGCGGACAACAGGTTGCCTTCCCCGTGCTTCCTGTCCCTCCCTGCGGCTTGTCGGTGAACACCCCGATGACGCAATGACGCAGGGGAGGGCAGAGCCGGGACTTGGAAGGAGCCTGGGTGTCTGTACGGCTGGTGGAGCCCGAGTCTGTCACCCAATCTCTACTGACTGTGTCATGAATAAGAAATAAATATTACTTGTATTAAACCAGCAAGCCGTCTGGGTGTTTTATTTATAGCAGTTAGCTTACTCTGACACAGACAAAAATAGTTTTAAAAATTCAATTCTGTTGCTTCAAAGCTCACCAAAAACTTTCTGACAATCGTTTGGCTTCCTCAAAAGCCTCTAAACATCTCAGATTCCAGGCTAACCAGGAAATGTGACACCTGGCCCACACTTAATTTTATTTTTAGTATAAATTAATTCTATTTTATTTTTCATATTTATTTTTGACAGTCTTCTGAGCCTTTAAAAAACAACTATCATCAGCATGTCCATGGAGATGTCCTGGCAGGCATTTCGTGTGTGTAGTTTAGGGCTTTTTTTAAAAGAGCAGTTTTAGGTTCCACGGCAAAACGGAGAGCAAGGTACAGAGTTTTCCCATATACCTCCCGCCCCCACACATGGATAGCCTCCTCCATTACCAACATTCCTCTCCAGAGTGGTACATTTGTTAAAATCAAGCAACCTGCACTGACATTTCAATATCACCCAGATTTCATTGTTTGCGTTAAGAGTTCACTTTTGCTGTTTGTTCTTGTGGGCAAATTCATAAACATATGTATGCCACTGTAGTATCACAGAGTCGTTTCACTGCCCCCCAAATTTTCTATGCTCTGCCTATCCATCCCTCCCTCCCGTCTCACTCCTGGCAACCACTGATCCTTTTCCTGTCCCCAGAGTTATGCCTTTTCCAGGAATTCATATAATTGCAATCATACAGTATGTAGCCTTCTCAGACAGCTTCTTTCACTTAGTAATATGCACTTAAGTTTCCTCCATGGTTTCTCATGCTTGATAGCTCATTTCTTTTTCTTTCTTTTTTCAAATGTACATGCCATGTTTATTTATATTTCATACAATAATGAACCCGTGTTTGCCAATGTAAACAATACGTTTTTATGAAAACTGACTATATTTTCCGGAACAAAAGAAATTTGGTGAGAAGAATGATATTGTTTTGCATTTTTGCAAATCTCATTAATCTTTGGCATATTAATATACCGTTGGATTCTTCTGTTTCTCCATTCAACCTGTTGCAATAGGTTTTTCTTTTCTTTTTTTATTGAAGTATAGTTGATACACAATATTATATTGGTTTCAGGGGTACAAATAGTGATTTGGCAGTGATCTACATTATTAGGTATAGATCACCCCACTATATGTAGTTAAGCTCACTTCTTTTTAGCACTGAATGCTATTCCATTGCCTGGGTGTATCAAAGTTTATTTATCCTCTCACCTACTGAAGGACATCTCGGTTGCTTCCAAGTTTTGACAATCAGGATCAAAGCTGCTACAAACACCCACGTGCAGATTTTTGTGTGGATCTAAGTGTTCAATTCTTTTGGGTAAATACTAAGAAGAATTTTTCTACAGCACAATCCTGCCCTCCTGGCCGCAGATGATTGGTACCAAGAGTGAGTACCTGTCCCCGGTTGCTTCCACTAGCCTTTCCTAGGAGATGGGCACTGTGGTTACAAGTAGATTAGTTTCTCCAAGGAGCTGGACTTGTAACAAGTTAACTGGGAGCTGTGGGTGGATGTTTTCCACGTAGCACATGGATCAGGCAATGGAAGGAAGTCCTTCCACAGAGATGCATAAAATGAATGAAACAGACGCACAGAGGAACACAGATGAGAGAAAAGAGGGAAAGCCTGGACTGCATTTTCAACTTCTGGTTCTTGTCTTTTCCTGGAGTCCGACTGCATTCTTGGTCTTGGGCCTTGTGCAAAGTGCTGAATGTTTGTGATATATATATTAATACTACATGTGTGTATAATATTAATATATATATTAATATATATTTATATGTGGTTGTCACAGAAAAATATTTTTAAATTATTAAAAATTATATATAATATACATTTTTAAAGTTTTGATTGAATTATCTCATTGGTTTTTATACTTCTAACCAAAGTAACCCTAACCTATTTTCTCACTTGAAATTACTAGTGATCATTTACCCAGCCTGTGTAAGTTTAGTTCGATAAGCCCATTTATTAGCAATGAATCAGTTCTCACTGCATTTATGAAATCAGGTTTATAGATCTGAAAAGAGGAGGATTAGGACCTATAACCAAACTACCACTACAATATATTATCCTTGAGCGGTTTACACAGATGATCTTTATAGCTCACGTTCTCCTTATTAAAACAGATGACTTGAGGTGATGTCATCAAGATGGTAACATAGATCATTCCAGACTTCAGTCCCCCTCCCAACACCACCAACTAGCCACAATCCATAGACAGACACCACCGTAAAAATCCCAGAAACTGGGGGTGAGGCTGAAGAAGCCTGCTGGGGCACAGAGACTGAGAAGGTCAGCTTCCCCAAAAAGTACGAGGAGGTTTCACTCTGACCACACTGCCCTTGCCCAACGCCAACACAGGGAGAGTCCAAGAGCACCCCCGGGCCTTCTCCAGTAGGAAAAGAGACTCCAGAGTGGACACCCCGCTCCCCCAGCATGGTGGGGTGCTTCCTAGGAGACCCACTCAGGTCTTGCCTCATGGAGATTTCTAGGAGAATCAGGGGCTTGACTGCTGGGGATCAGATAGAGACTGGGAAGAGAGGCGGGCTGACAGTAGCCAGTGCTCAGATTTGGGGGATGGTATTCTCAGTGGTGCTCCAGCAGAGATCCCGGCCGCTGGCTCTGCCTCTCTGCAGAGCTGAGTCAAGAGCCCTGTCCAGCCAGACAGCTCAGTTGGCATTTTGGCCTCATTCATATCCTCAGATGATGGGCATATTAGCCATGGAGGCTGTTTTATGGCCCTGGCCCTGCCCTGGCAGGTAAAAAAAATTTGCAGCCCCACCTAGCATAGCCTCTAGTCTCACCCAGCTAGGAGGCCTGGCTGGAGAACTCACCACAGAGACTGTCTTATAGCTGCATTCAAGCAGAGAGCCAGGCTCACAGCCCCGCCCAACTGTTGAGCATAGGTTCTGGCCCTGCATAACCAGGGAGCCTGAACAGAGACCTGGAGCAGCCTCAGAGTCCAGCCAGTAGCCCCATTTAATCACAAAGCATAGCCTGTGGCCCCACCAGACCAGGAATCTGACAGTGACCCTTGCTATCTTCAGAACACAGCCTCACCCCATGGAGGCCCTGCCTGACTAAGCTTGGTCAGAGACCTCACCCAACAGTGCATCACCCTTCCAGGGAACACAGCCTCCAACCCTGCTCAACCAGAGGTGACTGTAGAGGCCGACTAGCAGCCCCACCTGACTGCAGAACATAGCCAGTAGCTCTCCCCAACCAGAGAGCCCATCCAAACCTCCTTGACTTCAGGGTACAGGCAGTGGCTTTTCCGATAAGAGACCCAGCAGCAAATCTCACCGCCCAGCAGAGGCTAGCAGCTGACCCATGTAGTAGCTGAGCTGAGTGGTGAGTGTCTTTCTCTGCCAACATGAGCCAGAAAGTCTGGAAAGAGAGACTGGTAACTCAAACAGGCCACTAACCTTCAGAGTCCAATAACTGACCCCAAAGAAATGGAGATCTATGAGTTGTCTGACAAAGAATTCAGACAATCCTCCTGAAAAAGATCACTGAAATACAATAACACACAGACAGCCAAATGAAATTAGAAAAACAATGCATGAAAAAAATAATTCGCCAAAGAAATAGAAACCATTGAAAAAAAAATAGACCTAGAAGTTCTAGAGCTGAAGAATACAACGACTAAACTGAAGAATTCAATAGAGATTTTCATCTATAAACTTGATCAGGTAGAAAAAAAACTGGAGAACTCAAAGACAGGTCATTTGAAATGACCTAGTCAGAGGAGCAAAAAAGAAAAAAGAATGGAAAAGAGAACAACTAAGCCCAAACTCAGCTCAGACATCCTCTTGAAACCCTTGCTAATTCCCATGCCATGCCCTTTCCTGATATAAGTTCGATTAGATTCTCTTCCATGTCACCTCTATGCCTGTGACTATTTCAGTCACCATGCTTATCACACTTCCTTGTGTTTTGTTTGTTTATATATTTCTTCCCTACTGCACCATGAATTCTTGGCATGTAAAGAACATGTGTTTTTCAGCTCTATATGCTTAGCATGGAGTGTAGTGCAAGGTACATATTGCCATTTACAGGCTGAGAGTGACAGAAGTCATGCCAGATTGATCAAACTTCTGCTTTCTTACCAATAAAAATTATTCTGGAGGGAGTGACTCTGCTGTGTGGCCTCAGTGGCACATATAACTTGCCGCTGTACTAAGCAGATTTATCTTCCTGGCCACAGGCAGTCTGGACGACTGGCCCTCTACAGCAGGGACAGACTCCTCTTGTACGGATGATGGCTGGCTGGAGTGTGCTGAGGCCTGGCTGCTCGAAGAGAGAACCCAGCTGGCACCACGCCACGCATGCTCTGTTGCTCCTCTTAAATTTATCAGTCAAATAAGTCACATCTCCTTGATAATTTTCTTACTGAGGTATGGAAAAAAAATGTCTCCCTTTGATGAAAACATAAAGAGTAGAGGATGTACACCCCCAACAGTCCATTGCAGAGATCCAACAAATAATGAGTAATATTAATCTGAAGATGAAATCAATGTAATAATCCTGTTAGTACCCAGCCATGAATCTGTTGTGCATTATGTCAGCTTTCGCTGTGGTGACGAACTACATCAATGCCTCCTGGCTTACAATAAAAACGTTTCTTTCTTTCCCAGGCTGAGGGCGGCCCATCAGCTGAGGTTTTTGCTGGGTTCACCATGTTTCAGCTGGGCTTGGCTTCCAACTGTGTTTGGGTTCAAGTGTTCTCTGTCTTGTCCTTCTGGGAAGTGGGTTGAAGGAGCAGCCAGGCCAAATCATGCAACTGCAAATAAGTGTCTGATTGGATGCAGCAAACACACTGTATGCTTACATCCCCTTGGTAAACTATGTCACACAGCCAAGCCAAAAGCCAGTGAATCAGGAACATCCACTCCTCCCAAAAGATTCTTGAGCAAGTCACCTGATAATGAGAAAGCATGTATAATTTTTTTTATAGGAAGGAAGCCCATAGATGGAAGCAGTAATCCAACCTATTACAGTGACTTGAAATAAGTTTCTTCTCCTCTTTGGGCCACATTTTCTTCATGCACAATGCATGGGAATGAAGAGTCCTCCTTTGGACCGCATATCCGGGCATGGTGTCCAGCCAAGTTGACACAGAATTAACCATCTCAGCTTTCCTTCTAGAAGGCAAGCCGCATATTGTCAGATATGGCTGGTGAACACTGTAGATCCCCTCTCTGCCTCGTGCTGTAGTACCTCTCTCTCCAAACTCTTGCTTCTGAGTTTAGATCTGGTCTGTTCCCTGAGTGCCCGTGGAGCAAAAGGCGTTGATTTCCCAACCGAACCTCCAGATCCATGCTCTTGTGAAAAGTCCTGATTCTGGAGCCCCAGTGATAAAATGCTTTTCACATTCCTCTCCTTCCTAGTCGTGCACCCCTTCACTCACCACCTCCTGAGTCAAATCTTATCCCCATTTGCCCCATTAGAATCTTTGTGGGTGGGCTTATGGTTTTTCATTTCATTACAGTATCTCATAATTTTTATGCATGTTACATTTCTTAGTATGCATATATCAATTCTGTTATAAAAATAAAAGTGTGAGAGAGCTTAACAAATAATGCACAGCCTTTAAGCCCATGGAGAAGGAGGGGGGAAATGTTTTAATATGAAGGAAATGCGAAGCACAGACAAAGAGTTGTGAAGCAGCATGGTGTTTGCAAACACATAGCCTTAGGCCCCTAGTTTAGAGGGCTCCACATTTCTTGTGGAATTTTATGCCTTAGTCCTGACGCTTTAAACTAGGCAAACTCATCCCCACACAGGTCTTTCAAGTCAATAAACAAAGAGGGGGCATATCTGGCTTGTTTTGGGAAATTTCCTAGGGACCTTTGGCCTGCCTTCCATCATCGCTCCCTCTTCCCTCCGGTTTTGCATGTCATTGACTACACTGACCACTTATTTTTCTTAACCTTTCTCCCTGGATTTGACTGAATAGCATTTTCCCATGTTACCTAATAGCTTAGCTTCCACACGTTGTCTGGCTCTTCTTAATCCTAGAGACTCAAAGATTCAAGACATGCTGAAATTATGGTGGTTTATTCTGCTCTAGTTGATAATCTGAATTGTCTACAGACTTCAGGTGCTAAGAACTGGCATCTCCAATGTGCTAAAGGAAACAATGGGAGAGAGAATAAACATCCTGATGTTGGGGTGAGTGGAGGAATCGCACCACAAATGGCAAGTTTAGTGCTAGTGATCAGCAGTCCCCAAAGGCCCAGGAGCTACTTTGCATATGTCTATTTCCTATATTTCCTTTACAAACATCCCCCTGAAAGTCATTTCCTGTGATTTTGTTTTTCAGCTGTTTCATGCTCACTTATTGGCACACCGTGACAGTTTACATATGGAAGCTAGTATCTTACGGATAGCTTGCCCTGTACAAATCCTCATATGCAGCAACTGTCCGACGCTTTACATGACCTGGGGGACAGCCCATCAGTTTCTGACTTAATGACATTGATGCAGCGTGTAACTACAATAGAGGCTGCTGAGAAACGAATGAAAGGCTGTGCTGATTGGACACAGTCGAGGAGACAACCCTGTCAAAGACGAAAACACGCCAAGTGAATCTCGGCAGGACTGTAGCCCAATGAGGCTCCCATCAAAGTCAGAAACTGCCTCTGGGAGGGAAACGTCTTTTGAGGTCCTGGAGCTGTTGAAGAAGGCCCTGATGTAGCTATGCGCCTTAACTTCAAGTTGGGGAGACTGAACTAAACTGTCAAAAGGACCATCTTCAATTTTCTCAGCCTTCGCAGGAGAGGAAATAGAGACCAAAGGCTGGGGTTCCTTCTTCTATTTCTGTAAGCTTGGGCTGCAGGTGACTTCCGATCCTGACTTCCTCAAATCTCTGCAAGCCACTACCTCTTGACTCTGAGTTGAATTCTTTTTTCAGTGAGAGACCACCTCCAGTTGCAGCCCCCGCCCCGGTCCCCATGCTGCTGAGGCTCTTGCTGTTGCTGTGTGGTGAGTAGGACCACCCAGAGCCGGGGGTGGGATCCCCCCCCCACAGGGCCCCGCGTCCTGGCGAGCTGCTGGCCTTCTCAGGACCGCGTCCCTGCCTGGCAATGCTCAGCTGAGATCTCTACCTTCAACTGAGAGCTCAGAGTCAGGCCGAAAGCAGTAAATACTGGAAAGCCAGATTTTTTAGGGGAACTATCATTTCAGTTTTTATCTCATAGGAAGTGTTCACTGTCTGTCTTTCTTTCCAGTATGAGTTCTGTCTTTGTGGTTGGTGTTTCAATGACAGACTGTTCATACAACGTGGCTTCTTAGTTCCCTGCCCTTCTTACTACCAACATTATTTCCCTTCACCCCTCCTTCACTCTGATGCTCCCATTCTTACCATCAAGCCCTGTAATTTATCATCACCAACAACTGCCCCACTTTCAAAATCTTTGCTTCGAGCATCCCCAACTCCTCCTCCCCCCACAGCGACCTTGCATTTGCAGTTTACTTTTGCTGACACTCTGCCTCCAGCGTGTCTTCACCTTCCCAGGGATACCTTTTCCCTCATCAGTCAGTTACTGCTCCGTGTCCTCCCCCCTCACAGGACTCAGCTTAGACTCTGCAGTCCATCACGACACTCCAGCAAATACCCCTTCATCTCTCTCTAGCAGTCTCCCGATCATCACACTTTGCTGCACGCTTCATACCAATGCCTAAGCAGATGAATGTGACTTTAGCAAAAGGCACAAACCTGTTGACTCATCTCCCTTTAAATGTAGGACCACAAATCTCAGGTGCTAGGTAATCCAATCCTTTTAACACTCATAGTCGGTGTGCTCCCATTCCTGATGATCACAATTTCGTACTTGCTCCTTTCTCCTCAAACATCTTTCTTACTCTCAATTTTTAATCTTGCTTCTTATTTCCCTGAGAAAATAAAAGCAAGCAGAAGAAAATATCCTCATCTTTCTACTGCCTTATCTATCAACCTGCCCACCTCTGCATTCACGTAACTCTGCCTTTCTCCCCCTACCAGGAAATACATCATCCCTCATCCTTTCGAAGACAGGACTCTCCACTTGTACACTGGGTCTCAGACTCTCTTGCTTTCTCAAAAGCTTTGCTCCATCATCAAAGTGCTTCATCATTCTGGATTATTCCCACAAATATACAAACATGCTACAGGAGCTTTTAAAATAATGGAAATGGGACCCGAGAGTCTCCTCCATTTGCTGCCCCCTCTCTCTGTCTCCTCTATGAAGCTTTCAGTGAGTTGCTATCTTTATTTCATCCCTTCCCATCCTTTGTTTTTCTTTGTTCAAATTCATTTTTAACTTACATGACAATAAGAATCACTTTTTTGATACACCATCTATGATTTTTTGACAAAGATTGAGAGTCATGTGATCAACAAAACAATCAAAATACAGAACATTCCCTCACTTCAAACATTCCCTCATGCCCTCAATCCCTGTATACCTGTATAAAAAAAGCCTCCCCCATTTCTAACTCCTGGCAACTACTAAACTATTCTAGATCCTTATAATTCTTCACCCTTTCTTTCTTTTTTTTAAATTAAGGTATCATTGATATATAATCTTATGAAGGTTTCACATGAACAACATTGTGGTTTCAACATTCACCCAAATTATCAAGTCTCCCCACCCCCTACTCCATTGCAGTCACTGTCCATCAGCATAGTAAGATGCTACAGAGTCACTACTTGTCTTCTTTGTGCTGTACTGTTCCCCATGACCTACCTATATTGTGGGTGCTAATTATAGTACC
Organism: Smutsia gigantea; assembly: GCA_032199065.1. Taxonomy (NCBI): domain Eukaryota; kingdom Metazoa; phylum Chordata; class Mammalia; order Pholidota; family Manidae; genus Smutsia; species Smutsia gigantea. The sequence goes on from JAVSCE010013377.1 coordinate 90,941, forward strand.
CCTTAATCCCCTTCTCCCTCCCTCCCCACCCACTCTCCCCACCCCCTCCCCTTTGATAACCACTAGTCCCTTCTTGGAGTCTGTGAGTCTGTTGCTGTTTTGTTCCTTCAGTTTTGCTTTGTTGTTATAGTCCACAAATGAGTGAAATCACTTGGTATTTGTCTTTTTCCTCCTGGCTTATTTCACTGAACATAATGCCCTCCAGCTCCATCCATGTTGTTGCAAATGGTAGGATTTTTTCTTTTTATGGCTGAGTAATATTCCATTGTGTATATGTACCACATCTTCTTTATTCATTCATCTATTGATGGGCACTTAGATTGCCTCCATATCTTGGCTGTTGTAAGTAGTGCTGTGATAAACATAGGGGTGCATATGTCTTTTTGAATCAGGGATCTTGTGTTCTTTGGGTAAATTCCTAGGAGCGGAATTACTGGGTCAAATAGTATGTGTATTTTTAGTTTTCTTAGGGACCTCCATATTGCTTTCCACAATGGTTGAAGTACTTTAAATTCCCACCAACAGTGCGGGAGGATTCCCCTTTCCCCGCATCCTTGCCAGCATTTGTTGTTTCTTGTCTTTTGGATGTTGGCCATCCTGACTGGTGTGAGGTGATACCTCAAGGCAGTTTTAATTTGCATTTCCCTGATTATTCATCCTTTCCTGAACTCACTTCAGTCAGTTGTTCATCCCCATCACTCCACTGAAGTTGCTCTTGCTGCTCTCCTTACCACCTCCATGGTGCCTCACCCAGGCTGCAATTTTCATTTCTCATCTTGTTCAACTTCTCAGGGTTACTTGGCATAGTCGATCTCTCCCTTGTCTGGACATATTTTTTCACTTGGCTTCTGGAATAACTTATTCTGCTGGTTTTCTTTCTAACTCAATACCTGAAGCTTTACTGACCTCAAAATATTTGCTCATCCAAGGTTGGTACCTAGACCTCTCTTCTCCATCCATACTCACTCCTCCAAGTCATACAATATAGTCACTTCCTGTATCATTTTAAACTTAAACTGCTTAAATTCAAGCTTGTTTCTCCAGCTTTGATCTCTCCGTTGAATACCTTTCATGTATTCAACCGCCGTTCATCTGTCTACTAGATGTATTAACTTAAAAAAAAAAAAGGAAACTTAAGCACAGAAGAATGAAGCACTTTTCCAGGGTAATACATGCTGTAAGAGAAAAAGGCAGGATTCAAATCTATGCCATCTGGCTGGTGAGCCAGTGTTTTCCCTAGAATTTCCTGCTCTTCATCATTATGTCATACTATTATGGTCAAATCCTTGGAATATGAAAGGATCTTTGGAGAAGTCTGAATTCCTTCTCTGGGCCTAAGCCTCCTCTGATCTGAAGTTGGTAAATTAAGGGGCATCCTGTCTTGACCATGAGCCCATTTCACACTCTCCTTTCCAGTCAGCCAGTCTAGAACCAGACCATCAAGACTTTCGAAAGGAGGGGATGAGAATGAGGGGCTTGAAGAGGGAGCTGCTGAGTAGTTACAGAACAAGGACCCTCCTCCTCATCATGGATGGGAGAAGTTATTGGAAGTTATTTCATGATCATAAAAATGACTCCTTGTTGCTTTGTGGGTGATATGGGATGTGAAAAGGGAAATGAGATGATAAAAGGAAGGAAGGGAGGAAAACAAGGAGGGAGGGAAGAAGAGATGGAGGGAGAGGAAGAGGGAGGAAGCATAAAGCAGAGAATATGGGAGAGGCGTGGGGAGGGCAAGAGCGTGTGCTGTTGAGGAGCTCTTGGGGAAGGTTAGGCTTTGCCTGGGTTTGGGATTGGCTGCTCTGAGGTGATTACTGTTGAATTCTCTTCCAGCTCCACTCTGCGAACAAACCGGTGAGTTGTACTTCCCTTTCTCCTTCATGCTTCATGGGTGTCTTGTCACTTGGGCCAGAGCAGAAGGCCTGTGGATGGCTGTCTGACATCTGCTAAAGTTGTTGAGGTATACAAATGACAGCAGCTCCCTGGGCCCAGGGCTGCCCCGTGTTCACACCAGTTCCCGCACCTGACCCCCCACCTGCTCAGCTGGGGCAGGTCTTGCTCTGACCTTCTCAAGACCATAATCTTTTTCTGAGAAGTCCCAGCTTAGGGAGGGAGATGCTGTTTGCACAGGGAAGTAGCAGGGTGCCAAAGGTTGATACTAGAAGCATCCCTGCCCTCCCAGCCTCAGGGGCTCCAAGCCCCCCATGTTTTCCCCCACTAGGTGCTCCACCAGGAGCAATGGAGGAGATGCTGAAGTGGCAGGTCCTCGGAGAGCGCCAGCACAGTCCCTCCTCAGGCCGTGTGCAAAATGAGGTGGCACTCCTACCTCTTTCCTATTTTCCTGCCTGCTCTGTGGTCATAACCGTTATCCCCCTGCAGTTTTCTCTCTCAGACTCTGGATTATGCAAACTTCATCACTTAGATCCTGATTCAAAATCTTACCTTTACCAGGTGAAGAAAGGAGGAAAGATTTCCCCCAGGAGGAATCTTTCCCTAAAGTGCGTTTAAATCTAATATATCTGAGGACTGCTTTCTTGTACATTAAATACTAACCAGTACTAAGACGTTGTCCTGCTACCTCAAGAACACAGGCTGCATGTCTAACTATGGAACAGAGGATTAGGAATCCCATGACAAGGTATTCAGTACCACTCTAGCCTTCTGGGTTCCTTTCCTGATGCCTGTTCAGGTCTAACTCCTGCCCCATGTTAACACTGTGATGCTTTGTACCGGTCCTGCTTTGCCCCATAAGTGCACATGCCCAATCCTAGCCTATGCAGAGATCCAAAACCACATCCAGGTTGGAGAAACAAAGCTTCTGCTGCCAGTAATTTACCAGGTTGTCTCTGTGCGTGAGAATTATCCAAAACAAGCTCTGAGCTGAAAGACTGACCTCCAGACCCTTGCAAACTGCCTCGTCAGGCACCCCACTACACCCCCGCCTCACCCCATTCAGAAGCATAGGGTGCAGGTTAGTCCTTTCTCTGCTCAACCCAAAAGCTGTGCTGCTCCTGTGGATGACAGCTGTCCAAGGACAGAAAGTGACTCTAATGTACAGGGACTTCCATGCCCTCGCACAGAGCAAACATTCTGGTACCGTGGTTGAAATAGATTTTTTTAAAGTTCCAGGATAAAGCATTCCAATAAGGTTTGGAGATGACAGATGTTGGACCAGGAACCACCTCTCAGTGATCTAGAATACTTGGCATTTTCATCTGGTGAGAAGAGAAGGGCTTTCCTTAGGGAAATTCTTAAATTTTTTTCTCCAAAGTAGAGGCCCTGAGGGCTAGATAAACAAACACCTAAAGAGCCAGGGCTCTCAGGGACTTTGATGTTTCACCGGCTGCTGCAGCTGAAGGAGATAAGAAGATGGAGTGAAAGCAAAACACACCTCTACCCATCACTAATTCATCCATAAAAGAGCCCCTATGGCCAAAATGGGGGACATCTCTGAGGCTTAAAGTATGCACTGAATTTGCTCCTTACATGATGGCTTCTGAGAGGTTTGTATAGAAATCCTAGAGCAAGGGAGCTGGGCTGTGTGGCTGTGTGGGTGCAAAGCATTTCCAGGCAAGTGCATGTCTGTTCCTTCCTTTAGGAAGAGCAATAATAGGGGCAGGAAAGGAGCAGTAAAGAAGGAATTGAGTTCCTCTAAGTCTTTCCCAGACTGACTGATCCTCCAGGTCTCATATTCTGTCTTTGAAAGAAAAGGCGTGTGTCTGATATACCATAGGAAAGGGTACAGAAGAAAATAACCAATATGGCTTATAACAAGGAGGAATGAAATACATTCACTGTCCCTAAAACTTCAAGCTTCATCATCTCCAGTGCCAACCAGTGACAATTGTCAATACTCCGGCACTCTCTCCATAAAAGGTATTTTATTTCATGGACAGAAACTGCAGAGACTAAGAACCCAGGCAAAGGTAAAGGTTGCCTTCTGGAAGCAGGAGGTGCTGCACAGGGCAGGATGTGCTGCTGGTGGGCAGTTGGCAATGGAAAGCCTGTGGGCCACTTGGATGCGGGGGCCGAGGGGTGGTCTGTGTGCCCAGGAGTTGGTTATTTGAGTCTTGTTTCAAATGCCAAGAACACAAAGTAATCTCTTACTAGGATCTCTGAACCCCATTGCCCTGGAATATGTTTAATCCTTCTCTCCAGAGCTGCTTCTGACAGCCAGACCCTCTCAGCCCATAGAGGGGAACTCAATGACCCTGACCTGTAAGACACAGCAACTTGCACAGAAGCCAGATGTCCAGCTTAAATTCTGCTTCTTCAGAGATGGCCAGGCTCTGGGGCTGGGCTGGAACAGCTCCCCGGAGCTCCAGATCGCCACCATGTGGAGGGAAGACTCAGGGTCCTATTGGTGTGAAGAAAAGATAGCAGCCCTCAAAGACACAAGGAGCTGGAGCCGCAGCCGGAGAGTCCATATTTCTGTGCAGAGTGAGCACCATGGGGCCCTCTGTGGGGGGTGGGCCAAGAAGGCAGAGCGCGAGGCTGGTCATCCAGATGTGTGTTCTGAGTGTCTGTCCTAATCAGAGTCCTTCAGGACTCTTCCCTCAACCTTTTGCTAATCCCAATAGAGCAAACAGAAAAACGTTTAGGAAATCTTTACTGTGTGTCTTCACTGTGCTGGAGACTGGAGCGGGTGGTAGGGGTGGAAATGGCTGCATGATACACGGGTCTGGAGTAGAAGAAGCTGATGCTCAGCCAGCACCCTGAACACAGGGTGGAATGTGTGGTGGTGTTGGGTAGGGTTACAATGACTAGAAACTACAGAGAAGGCAGAACCCTGACTGAGGTGATAGGAGAAGCTCCATGGCAGAGGCTATAGAGGAAGGGCTTATGGAAGAGAAGCTGGAGCCTGAGCTGGACAGATGAAAAGAAAAGAGGGTTTTGTTTTGTTTTTGTGATTCTGAACCATGTTATTCCATGTCAGGGTTGGCATTTCTGACATCCTCTCCATTCTCAGACAGAGATGTATCCATTGTGCCATAAAGCAAATGTCTACTACCTCCAGAAGGCTGGGCTTTCCCAGACTTGCTCAAATCTCAACCCTGGTGAAGCCCGACCACAGCACAAGAGCCCCTGGACAGCAAGCCCTGCTCTAGTGCTTCACATAGGTTGTTTAGCTGAACTGCAGGAGGTAACTGTCCCTGCCCTCTCCACCGTACAGATGGCAAGGTGGCATCTCAGAAAAGTGAAGGAACTTGATAAGGTACACACATAGTTGGGACCCACATTCAAACCCAGGCAGTTTGATTTGCAGCCAGGACTTGTAACCTCTATATTATCATGCCTAGAAAAATGAGAGTTTGAGAGACCAGGGTTTTGGGAGTCCAACTGTCTGAGGAGGGAGGGGATGCTGCACCCTCTTTAGTATTGGGGTGTCTCCTTCCTACCCTATCACCATCAGCCATCATGACCCACCATCACCTCAGCCAACATCAATCCCAAACCAGCAGAAACTCCCCTCCACCTCCCTCACCATTAAGCTGCATGAATGACTTATTTGACCCAAGGCCTTTGCTTTCAGGACTGTCACGCCTACTCTTTACACCCCAAACCCTTCCTACTCAGGGCCGTCCTGTGTCACTTGTGTTCGTGCAGGAATCCCCATCCGGGATGTGAGCTTGGAGATACAGCCTCCTGGGGGACATGTCATGGAGGGAGAGAAGCTGGTTCTTGTCTGCTTGGCCGCTGGGGGCACGGGAAACATCACCTTCTTGTGGTACAAAGGGGCCCTGGGTTTAGCCCTGGAAAAAAAGACCCAGCGTTCCCTGACAGCGAAATTTGAGATTCCTACGGTGAGGGAGAGTGATGCTGAGAAATATTACTGTGCAGCTGACAATGGCTATGGCCCCAGTCTCAGTGGGCTGGTGAGCGTCACTGTCAGAAGTAAGTTCCACCACCTTTCAGCTGAGGCAGCAGATGGCAAACTGGGCACCTGTTCCCCCAGGGCGCCCTGAGGGAATTCAGGGGGATGGGCCTCTGTGTGGGGGTTATGAGTCTGTCACTGCGTCAGAGACCCTCTCTGACAGCCCACCATCTCTCTCAGTTCCAGTGTCCCGTCCCGTCCTCACCCTCAAGTCTCCCGGGGCCCAGACTATGATGGGGGACATGGTGGAGCTCCGCTGTGAGGCCCAGAGAGGCTCTCCCCCGATCCAGTACCGCTTTTATCATAAGAATGTCACCCTGGGAAGCAGCTCAGCCCCCTTTGGAGGAGGAGTGTCCTTCAACCTCTCTCTGACTGCAGAACATTCTGGAAACTACTCCTGTGAGGCCAAGAATGGCTGGGAGGCCCAGCGCAGTGAGGTGGTGGCACTCAACATCACAGGTATAGCTCAGGCTGTCGGACTGTTGGTCAATGTCTTTCCCAGCATCCTGGGAGAGTTTTGCCAACCCCACAATATTTCTGGTGTTGCTACCAAAGATGGGGTTTCTGCTGTCCTGGGAGATGTATCTGAGGGACACAGAGGACATGAAGGCTGGGTGCCTCTCTAATTTCATTGATGGGATGGCTTCAAGTCCCTAGATAAATAAGTCCCACTGACCCTGGGAAAGCAGAGCTCGGCCTCAGCCCAGGCTCAAGATGTCCGCTCTCCAGACCCAAGCCCAGTGCCTGGGCAGCTCATGCACAGGTCTCTCCCCTCAGTGCCTGCAGAGGACAGAAGAGAACTTCTTACTTCAGTCATGGAGGGGCTGCTTGGTATCCTTGGTCCCACTGCAGGGGCCCTATTACTCTGCTGTTGGCTCAAGAGAAAAATAGGTTAGTATTGATAGAGATTGGCATTTTGTTTCTGTGACCTTTGTTTTCGTGGAAAAGGGCTAGATTTGCGACATGTATATTGCAAAGGATGAATGTAACCCATCAGCCACCCTGCCTACAGAATCACTCACAGCCTCCAGCATGGGAATGGTACCCATTAAAATAGTGAAACATTTTTACACAGTTCCCCATCCTTCACGTGTTATCGGTTGACGTTTCCCTGATATTTTGTGCTTCTGTGATTTAATGTCTATACAAAAATATAACTCTATTTAAAAGAACTAATCAGACCCTAGAAGAGAAATACAGTTAGCAGTTCCAGCTGCACAGATCATCTCCCAGCTAAAGTCAGTGCATGATTCTTATTCACCTTCGAGGATTATCACATGCTTTTCCATCGCCTCAACTATATACCAACCAGTTCTACTCATTGCTGGATCTGTCTCATTTGGCTTAAATGTCATTGTCTCTAAGAGGCTTCCCTGGCCACACAGCATGTAATTCTGTTATTCTTCATCAGAGTACCAAGTTATTGTCATGCTTTATCACAACTGGTGATTACATATCTCTCTGTATGTTTAATCTTGGTCTCCTGCTCTCCACTGAGCAAACTGGAGATGGGCAAGAGAAGCCTATGTGAGATTCTCATTTAAATTCCAAGGTTTACCTGCATCGCTGGGCACTTCACCCCCTCTGTGACGTGGCTGTGACAGCACCTGCTTTGGAGGAGTCTTGTACTGATAAGATTAGGACGTATGGTTGTAAAACCAAAAGCAAGAAATATAATAGGTGTGAAAATATAATAAGTGTAAAGCAAAAAATATAATAGGTTTAGAGGCTTGTGCACAAGTCCTAGCTCTGGTATTGACTGTCTGGGGGAAGCTTGCTTAACTACTCTGGACCTGAGACTCTCCATCTGCAAAATGAAGGGTCTGCCTAAGTGATTGCCAGGATGCTGTGGGGGCACAGTGGCATCTTGTGATGGGCATCCTGGCGGGAGGAACATTCCAGGCTCTATGGGATCACTGAGAAAGGTTTCCTCCGTTGACACGAATGCTTGTTTGTTTGACTTGCAGGCAGACGTTCAGCCAGGGACCCACTGAGGTGAGACCTCTGCGTTCTCCATGTGCACTGATAATGTAGAAAAATCTATTTAAAAACAAATTTGTTCTTTCTCATGAGCTATCCTCATATTTTATTATATCCAAACTATCTCTCCAGAGTTCTCCCACTGATAAATATGAACACTCATTTGCTATTCCGCTTCTTTTATTACTAACACATTAATTTAAATCCTTTCATCATTCTTCCTAATTTATCTTCTTCACTAAACCAGCAGAATAAGAAAATTACACGACTTTGACCTGTTTTATGTGTTCATTCCATCAGTCAACCAATATTGGGATTATTAAGTCTGTAATGATGACTGAGGGTCTGTAAGTCATCCTGGTGAAAGGCATGGGAATATGGAAAGATCTTGACAGCGTTGAGGCATCTCAGAGCAGTTAGGATGTATAATTATATAATGCAGGCCAAAGAGTAGTAAACATACTAAAAGATTGCTGGTGAAGTTCTTCAGAAGTTTAGAGGAAGAAAAGATTTTGGAAATACTTCCATCTGTGAATATCAATGTTTAGTTGCTATATTTTTATAGCATGTTGTCATCCAGATATATTATTTTTCCACATCAGCGTAGCACTCTTTCGATGGTACATGTAAACACAAGACCCTTTCATCTTTCCCTTCCTCAGACTGCTAGACTGCCTAAGAAACCTGTTTCCTACTGGGGGTGAATCAGTATTCCTTCGTTTAATATTTACTGAGCACCAGTGATGTGAATGACACTATTCCGGGGACGTCACACTCAGGGGTTGTGTGCTATAGCGACACTCTGCAGGGCGCTGCACAGCCCAGGTATAGGCGGCGGCTTGTAGCACACAGCTGAGCCTGACTGCTGAAATTCCCATAAGTTAGTATGCTGCTCAGGACCCTTTCTCTCCTTCAGTGTCTCATTTATAATCCCAGGTAGTGATATGTGGGACACCAGGGGTGCTGTCCCAGATGGGTAGCATGTATTTCTGTGTTTGCAGTCACCCTCCCAGCCCTACACCCCAGGAATCCAACTACCTCAACTCAGCAGCCCCAGAGCAACAGCAGCCTGTATATGAAAATGGTATGGCTTCCCCAGTGACTGGGCCAAAGTCGGTCGAGGGAGCTCGGGAAGAGGCGACGGGGCGATGCCCACCAGCCAAGCCTGAGCTGCTGTGCCCGCACCGCCTCATAGGGGGCTCACCTGTCTTCCGGACTCGCATAGGTGCAGGTCTGGAGTAAGCTCCCTGGCAGGAGGAAGGGACTGGGCCACGATGCCTCCTTTTCTTTCAGTGAATATTGTGAGTGGTGATGAGGTTTACTCTTTGGTGTACTGCGTGCAGCAGGAGCAGCGAACAGCAGCCGGTGAGACTGGAGGCGGGGAGCGCGGGTGCCTTTCGGGGTGTGCTGGCTGTGGGAGGCAGCGTGAGCGTTCTGCCCGGGGGCGCTCGTGGTGGCGCTGCGGGGCTGAGTCCAAGACCGGCCTTTGGTCGGGAAGCTGCCTGCAGGGAGAGCGCGGGGCTGGGGCTGACTTAGCCTCCTGAGGGTCTCACCCCGCAGTCAGGCCGCAGCCCAGGGCTTCCTGTCTGCCCTCTGAGTAGCCCTGGAGCACCCCACCCAGCAGCCGGTCGCTGCCGTTGTCTCATCCCGTACACGGTGGGCTCAGAAATGCGGGGAGCTGGGACGCCAAGAGGGACCTACCCATCCTCCCAGCCCCAGGCTGCTGGCATCCCTCTGTATAAGGGTGGAATCATGTTTGTGATAGGAAAGCAAGGCAAAAAATATTAATGGAAATCAATCCATGGGAAATGGGAGAGAACAAGCCTTTATCAACACTAACTTAGTGAAGGGCTTTAAATATAAATGGAATCTTTAGCGCATACCTTTTATTTCACAGGCAAGCCCCCGAGGACACATGCTGGAGACAGGGTGAGTTAGAATCCCTGTGCTTTCCTTCATGTCCTCCTCTCTTTCCTTCTGGAGACCACACTCAGACTTTTAAAATTATGGCCATTTAAGAAAAACAAAGGATCCCATAGGCTACCTCCTCCCTTATCTCCCCACACGATAGGGATAAAAACAATCAGTTATGAAAAGAAAATGTCACTATACAAGGAAATTTTGGAGGCTTACACACACATTTCCTTTAGTGATGGTCATAGGGATGCTTTCTAGTTAAGCTGTGGTGCATACCCAGTCTAAGATTTCCATTTCCTTGAAAGACTTTATCCTGAAATACTGTTGAAACATATATACCTCATTTTGTGCTGTGAGGTTAACCGAACCCATTAGAAAACTAAATTAATATTGAATGAAGCTAAACTAAGAGTGATTTGTATCATTAAAATGCAGTAATTTGTAAATCTTGAATAATTCCATCACTGATGCTGCAAAAACACTTTCAGCAAATTGAATTCCAATTCTGCATGTGTACGAGAACAGTGCTCTGTAATTTTGTCTAGTGCTGTGTGGCAGCCAAGTTCCCAGGACGGAATTCATGTCCTCCGTAAGCTCCAATGACACACTCTAAACTTAGCTTATGCATACAAAATGTTGACGTCCTTAAAAAAATGACAGCCCACGGAACTGTGTAACTGTGGCCTATAAGAATGAGAGAAGGCCTTGCACATTGGGATCAGCTCGAAGCTCCTCAGGAGCCCCTCTGTAGCCCACCAGTGGAATGCAGGCCCTTTGAAAACTCTGGCCTAGGACATGGTCTTCCAGGAGGCTCCCAGGTTGGTGCTGCAAGGTGCACCATGACGGGATGCATCCGGGCTGATGGGGGAAGAGAACCTGTGGGAGGCATGTTCTACAATCTTCCTGCTTTGGTTCTATCCATGTGCTTGTGTTTCTAGGACCCCTCAGACATCTATTTTAGGCTGAAGGAGGAAAACGGTACAGAAGCGGACTATGAAGACGCTCTGTAAAGTCATGGGAGCTTCTGCTCTTTGACAACCAGGCATGACCCCATGCATCAGAACCAGCAGGTCCTTCAGAGACCCCGAGGGAGTCAGCTTCCCAGTATGCCTCCCCCGGGTGCTGTCCTCCATGAGACACTTCCGTCATCTGCTGTGAGGTGAAGTTGGCTCGGGCCTTGAAGAAACCAGCCGGGAGAAGTACCATGAACCCGGGAGTGGGAAGGGCTTCGTTACCAGAACCGATTCCTACTGGTTCCTTCAGGCGCAAGTCAGATTGTGTTCTAACTTCTTTTTACAAGAGGAAACAGGATGCGATAGAACGGATGGGGTAGAACAGTGAAGCTTGCTTAGCATGCACAAACCCAAGGTTAGTGATTTTGTGGGACTGCTGCATACAGAGAGCTGTGTCCCATCATTTTGTCCGAATGCTTTCCCTGCTCAGACAGGACAGAACTCCCGCCCTGCCACTTACACTAGTCATCGTGTTTCTGCACGCAGTATGCGACTGCATTGGGATCATTGTTCCCAAGTTAGGATCAAAACAAAGTTACATAAAACTTAACTGGAGTTACATTCAGTTTGGGTGACATATTTTGTATGCACAGGCCAGTCTAGATCCCCTATAATTATAATGAAATATAACTTTGTAAGTTTTACCACATCCAAAATTCTGTATTTGTTGCAGCCTCTAGAAGGTTTATGAATATAATTTTTCTTCTTTTATTCCCGTACTTTTTGAAAATGTGATAATATGGTTTGGAGCCTGAATTTTGATTCCAAAGCAATTAAATGCTAACTCTTACCAATTAAAACATTTTCCAAGTATGTAATATACACAGTTGAAATCTTCCCTATAATCTAATACTACAAGTGGTACTCATTGTGAAAAACTTAGCACCATTAAAATCTTAGCTCTGCAGATATTTATCCATTTCTGTACAGACACTTATACATGCATGTAAATATATATTTAGAACTATACCTATTTAACAAAATATCATGAAATATTTTCAAATTTGTGGATAGGTCTGTTGTAACCATTTTAAAAGGCTGCATAGTATTCTGTTTTCAAAACACATTTTTTTCTTTTTTTATCTTGGTAAAATATAACTATATTTGCCATTTCAACCATTTTAAGTGTACATTTCAGAGCCATTAAATATTATCATAATATTTTAATCCTTTCAATCACTGATAGACATTAAGGTGGTTTCCAAAATTTTATATTATAAAAAAGGTGCTAAAATAAATGTCCTTGTACAAACATTTCATCTGAAGGATATTTGTAAATCAGAAATTGCTACATTTTAAGCTATGCGTATTCAGTATTTTTGTTAAACACTCTTAAATTGCTCTCCGAGAAGGCTGTATCAATTTGCACATGGAGCAACTGTGTGTGAGAGCATTAGTTTGTGGGAGAAAAGTATCACTGTTTCAAGGCAATTGTTTCAAATTACTAAGGCAATCAAGCATCTTTCCAAAAATTCACTGTTAATTTGTAGTTCTTCTAAAAGTTTCCTGTGTTTATTTTTTGCCCATTTTCTCTGTGTTTGTCTTTTTCTCATAGCTCTTATAGGAACTGTTTATTCGGGTTAATTTATGTACAGCAAAATGCATGGATTTTATGTTCTTGGTTCCATCAGTCTGACAAATGCAGACACCTAAGTAATTCCAATTCCTATCATGATATGAAATATTTCCATCACTCCAGAACATTCCCTCATATGTTATGGGGGACAGTCCCTCATATGTTTCCTATATTACTGCCTTATAAAAAAACTCTTATGTTTCTTTAAATGCTGTGTGCTAATTTTGACATATATTTGCACAGTATACCAGATATATATTCAGTGTGGGGTAACAATCTGACTTTCTGTTTTGGCGTTTACATTAGGCCTTTATTTTTTGGAATTTTAAAAAAGTATGTGAGTTAGAGATCGATTTTTTCAAACAGATGTAAAATATCCATGATTATTTATTAAATAGTTCTTTTTTTTTCCTTTTAGTTCCATGCTACCGTATCTCAACCAAATAACACGTGTCTGATTTGAACTTTTGTTTAATACGACTGATCTTCCCGCCATTCTTCCTGTTGTATAATCAGCTTCAGCCTCACTGGCCTCAGTGTTCCTCACATACACCGAATACAGTCCCAGCTCAGAAACTATGCACTTGCTATTTGCTATGCCTTGAATATCTTCCTTGTGATGTCACGGCTTTCATTCCCTTCAGTTGCATTTTCTCCTTTGAATTTGTTTCTAATCCATGGAAAAATTTCACTTCTTTCAGGACAAGTGTAGATTTTTATATTTTACATCTTACCTGCTACTGCTATGTATTTGGACCTCAGGGAGGGCTCAAAGGATGAAACTGGAGCAAGAAGTGACCAGAAGCTTTACCTTTTGCCTAGATTTACATTATGACTCTACTGTATCTGCAGTTTTGGTCAAATTAATTAACCTATGTTTCTACATGCTTAAAAATTGGGATAGCAATTACATCTAACATAGAACGTTGTTTTGGTAATTATTTAAAATCATTTGCTTAAAACCCATCGAAGTGTGCATGACACACGGTAAGTACTCAAAAATTAATTAATTATTATTAACCCCTTTCAAATTTACCTTTTTGGTATTTATGTGATCTTACTGTTATGGGCTTCGCCCTTCATTTTATTAACAACCTTCAAATAGCTTTCAAGCATTTAATTTATTAGAGTTCTTAGCTATTTAGAATTTGTATAATTATAATAGATTATTATTAGGTTATTAGAATTCTTAGATTGATTTTCCACCCGAAGTTTTTGGTATTGAAGCCTGCGTTTATCCCATCTTTCGGACCTTGCTCACCATACTGAGCGAGTGTTATGATTTTATACAGATGCTTCTTATGCAACAGAGGAATTCCATGTGGCCTGGGCTTCTGTGTCCCTCAAAAGCCATTTTCTACTGACTTCGTTCAAGCCCTGGGAGTGCCACTGGCCCAGGACCAATTTTTATGATAATTCCTCATTTGGAGCTTCCCAGAGCACACCCAGGGGAGTGGCACTGTCCTGGGGTTTTGTTATTTCAGAGGGAAACTGTCTATTTCTCACAGAGTTCATACAAAGACTAGCTCACTTGTCATCTCTCTGTGTTTATGGGTGATTTTTTTTCCCCCACCAAGCCATCCATTTATTAAAAGGAAAGGCCTCTGATGGTCCAGTTTTTATGCAGATGTTTTAAGTTTCTGCCTTTCGAAGGTCCCAGGTTTTGTCTCCTGGTTCTACATGCTAAGCTCATAACAGTTATCTAGTGTAGCATTTCCTTTCCGGGAGAACATGTCAGTTCACATGTTAACACAAATGAAGTTTCACTTCCTTTTTTTTTTTTAACTCTGTAATGGAGGAATTTCCCTTCTTTTTTTTTTTGCCTGTTTAATTATGCATTTAAAAGTTACATAATATTCATCCATTACTGAGTGAATGAATGAATGCGCCTCCTGACTTGGATCATACCTTCGTGACCTAAGAAAGAGCAGTTGTAGCAGGGTGAGCAAAAAAGAGTGAGCAAAATCCAGGAAGGGAAATCAAGACTGAAAGCCGGACGCATAGCCTGGACCCCTGTTCTTGGTTTTTCCTCTGCCACCAGCAACTGATGTCCCTTTGCCAGAAAGATACCCGCAGGAGGCTGTTGTGGGTGACTCCAAGGGCTGGTGTAGTCAGTGATTCGTGGTTCAAGTTCCTCTGGCTCATTGGCCGTCCTGCTGGAAAGTTACGACCCTCTCACCTTCTGGAAAATCCACAAATATAAAGTTAAAACAGAAAGTAGAAACTTTGGATTGAAGTGTCTTTGATCCCTGAAGGCCAGTCCACACTCGTTGTCCCCAGGGGGCCCAGGCCACTGGCACAGAGCGGGACGACTGCTCCCTAATGCAGATGCTGCTCACATATCCTCTGAGACCCTCACTAAGTCTTCCTGTGCCTCTGTCTCCCCTCAGACTCCAAGACGGGGGTCACCTCTATTCCCCACCACAGGCGTAGCAGTGCCTTCTTTAAAGGGATTTATAATAACTTCTACCAATACTGAAGAAACTGGTACTCCTTATGAAAAAAGAAGACTTTGAGCTCTATAAAACTCCTGTCTCCTAAAACACTCACTATCTGAAACTAAAACTCCTGTTCTTCTCTGATTGTCTAAAGCAAATCTGTGGATAATTCTTTTAGAAAATGGATCTCTGGAGCATCTCTATGTTCATATCTGCCAGGGAGGTGGTGAATAACAACTTCCAGGCATTCTTACTCAATCTGAATTCCCTGTCCAGAAGGCTAGAAATGACCGAATTGCACTGTAGAGAATCTTCGGGGCAGACAAGTCTGGGTCTGCCTAAATGACATCTGGAGAGAGTCCATAGACAGCATCTAGATTTCCACTAGCCAGTTCTGCTCCAGAAGGTCTGTGACAAAGATTAGCAACTCCACAAGAAGAGTATTTATTACCCTGGACATAAAATTTCTAGGTCAAGACCCATTCAGCAAAGACATATCATGTTGTTGAAGGTAACTAGAGTAACAATGAAAATTATTACTACAAGATGTTAACCATGACTGTGACCTCTACTGCCACATATGCAACAATTTCTGTGATAAGTGACTTATATGCATTACGACATTTAATTCTGTCACAGTGGCCTTGGAGCCCTAAGTTCAGCCTAATATATCCAGAGATCTCAGAGGTTAACCAGCCTCATTTTTTACTCCAACTCTCCTAGCAGTCAACTTCTCAAGTGGGAGATGTCATTTATATTTTGCTGTAAATTGTATGTCATGAGGTCTATCTTGTCTCTGTCTCAATCCTGACATTCCCCATCTTGGCACTAGTTTGGATTCCATTCAAAACACTGAACAGAGTTTATAGAGACAGGATATCTTTCTATATGCTGCCCAGTCTCCAAGTTAAAGGTCTACTTGGTTGATACAAGAGGCTTTTATATGTGTGTGTAACTTAGCTTCCCTCTGGCACCTGTGACTCCGTCTTGCTGGTGACCGAATATCTTGCACAAGGTATTGCACTGTGTAGGCATCTTCCTGGCAAAAGGACATCGGTTGCTGGTGGCAGAGGAAAAACCAAGAACCGGGATCCAGGCTATGCGTCCAGCTTTCAGTCTTGATTTCCCTTCCTGGATTTTGCTCACTCTTTTTTGCTCACCCTGCTACAACTGCTCTTTCTTAGGTCACGAAGGTATGATCCCCAGTCAGGAGGCGCATTCATTCATTCACTCAGTAATGGATGAATATTACATAACTTTTAAATGCATAATTAAACAGGCAAAAAAAAAAGAAGGGAAATTCCTCCATTGCAGACTTAAAAAAAAAAAAGGAAGTGAAACTTCATTTGTGTTAACATGTGAACTGACATGTTCTCCCGGAAAGGAAATGCTACACTAGATAATATTGCACTTTTTCTCTCACTTTGGCCAGAGCCACACACATGCACAATTTAATTTGCACCACTCTAAACTCAAACATGAAGTCACCTTTTCCCCCAATGAATCGCTAAGCCTCCTAATCGCTGGCTGTGGTCCCTAGCTTACATTCAAGCTTAGGTATGCTTCCAGAGCATGTCTCTCCACAGGTAAATGTCTACCATTTGCCAAACAGAGCAGCACCTAGATGAGCATTCTCTCATCTTAGAGGACTTGCCCCGCTGTGGCCCACCTACCTCACTATGACAGCATTTGTCTCTAACAACTCATTATTTCTCTTTTCTGCCTGCAACACTCACTTTCACACAAACTGCAAAAGCTGCCCCATAGCATCTGGTAATGTCTTAGGGAATATTCTCAGTGGCAGGGTTCACATTTCCATAGAGAATGTACTGGAGTCAATGGAAGGCCATGACTGTTTTGAAAAACCTCCTCAGATGTCTATGGAAACCTGATTCCCAGCACCATCTCCTCTACTGTCTTTTTGTGAGCTCCTCTTTCAGCTCTCTTTCTGAATTCACTGCCCTCCGTCCATCAGAATCCTATGCCTTCCTGGCTGGTCAGGACAAAGAGGAATTACAGGCCACCTAGAACACCTCCGAGCAGGCAAGGACTTGACAAGAAGCTCAGAGACCAGCTCTAGTCTCAGGGAGAGAAAAACTCACTCTCTTCCAAACACAAATAAACCATTTGCCTGAGCAGAAAGTTAAGGTAGCTTTGCCTGATACACGTAGGGGTGAGAGAAACCATAAAACCCAGGTCTTCTTTTCTTAATGAATCTTAAAAAATATATAAATACATATGTTTAATTTAAGGAATACTAGGAATGCTGAAAAGCATAATGAGGAAAATAAAAATCACTTTTAATTATGTTATTCAGATATAAGGACCCTAACACTTTGGTGTCTATTATCCCAGGCAGTTTTTAAATGGGGAGTGTGTGGGGGGGCTGGTGTGCAACAGATAAACTGCAGTCAGCAGCCACTTTCACCTTAAAATATATCATGAACATCTTTTCTTGCTATTAAATATTCTTCAACAGAATGCTTTGAATGGCTGCTTGGTAGTACACTGTTTGACATGTAATTTATTTTTTAATCTGCCTCTATTGGATGTTTTTAGATTTTCTTTTTTTCATTATTATAAGCAAGGCTTTGGTAGTATGATGCATGACATCACCTACACTTTCAGCATTTCCCAAAGTCGGAAGGGTGCTTTGATGAGTTATAATGCGTGGCATTCACCTGGACAGACAGAACCAAATATATGATTCTTCGCTATCACTCAGTCCCCAGCTTATAAACACCTATGATTTTGTGACTTAACGTTTCATGCTATATAAAGTCCACAAGGGCAACTTGTATCTGCCTAGACAGCCTGATCCTGAGTAGTTTATGTGTAATCTAATCAGAATGGGAGGGACACTGGGGCTTTAGCATGAGGCGTACAGGGTGGAGCTGTATTCGGAGCAGCCTGTGGTACAAAAAGCAATATGGATTCGAAATAGGGAAGGGGACAATGTTTTCAGGGATGTAGAGAAAGTGTTTTGAATCTTAGTAAAATCCCATGTTAGGAAGTTAGACACTGACCAAGTACAACTGAGCTATTGCAACAATCTCACAGAAGACTCGGAAGCAGGACATCACAGTGAGCTATCACAGAGTCTGAGAGCCAGACCGTGGAACTGGACAGTGGGAAAAGAAAACCACAGGTTCAAAATGGGAGCACTTATGTTAAGGCCCCATGTCAGTAAACCAAGACTTAATACCTAACTTAGCAGTTTCAACTTCCCTGGGGAAATGTAATCATTAATCAACCATATGGTAATTTCCTGGTCAAAACTGGGAGTCAATATGATGATAAACCCCTTCTTTCTCCTTCAGAGGGCCACCTTGATTAAAGCAATGCATTTTTTTGCTAATAATGTCCCTGCTTCCTTTCTACCTTTAAAAACCTTTCCTTTTGGGAAGCTCAGTGAGCTCCCCTCTCCTTGCTAGATGGGATGCTGCCCAATTCATGAGTCATTTAATAAAGCCAATTAGCTCTCCAATTTTTTTTTAACAAGTGTTAGCTATTACCAGTGTGAAGATGTGGAGTTTCTCTGGCATCGAGGGTACCACCTTTCATTCTTTTAGCATCTATAGGAAAGAAGATACTGGTTACACACTGCAGACCTCTTCTACTTCCTTTTTTCTGCTAATTATATGAAACTTATTTGAAAAACCGTTTCCATTCCCCATACACAAACCCCAGCTGGTGGCTGAGGGAACATTGCTTCTTCCGTAGCTGAACAAAATCCTCATGCTGTTGTGGTCATTGCTGATCGTCTTAGGTGAGTTCAACAATTTGAGTTAGACCTGAGGTGATAGCAAGATGAGATCTCTAGCTCGTGAAGGCCTGCGGATTTATCAGAGCACAGGGACCAGGAGGAATGCTCAGGTCTCTGCTTCCAGATTAGATTTCAAAGGCTGGTACCAAGCCGTGGGCCTCAGAAAGATCAAGCTGCAATGTGTCCTAATCCTTAATGTTCAAGGTGGGCTACTTTACCGTTGGCTGGTTGTGAATTTCTGTTTTGATCTATTACACCTCAGAGAATAACATGTTCTCAGAAGTAAAGTTTTCATAATTTCAATGCTTCAATACTCCTCCATGAAAACTATTCTGACAGTTATCTGTAAGATTTGGGTTCAGAAGACGAAATTGAGACCCTTTGGCCATGTTCCCTTGTTCAACTGTGGGCCATGAAGGAGAGGAGGGATGCTATGGGAAACAAGATTCTTTTCTCTATGTTCAACAGTGCTGAATGAATATTAATTGAGTAAAAGGATTCTCACCTAAAATATGACCAGAGAAAAGGGCTCAGTTCAGGGTGGGTTCTATTCTCATAACTCTGCTTTGTGCCAGTCTCAGATTAATAGGCTGTGTTGCGGATAGACCAGTCTTTGTAGTTCATATTATGATTGCAAGATGCCCTTCAGCAACAACCATCAGGAAACTTTGAAAAAATAAAGGCTTGTTACTTATACTTATAAGACCAGGAAATTACACAGCCCACCTGGGGCCACACAGCGAGGTCGTGGGTAGAGAGGGAAGGAGAGAACACAAACTTGGGGTTTTGTTTTCATTGGAGTGGAGAGTGGGGGCCTAGGGTTTCATGGGCTCACTCTATGCTGAATCGAGAATGTAAGAGTGGGAACTTAAAGCATGGGAAGAGAAAAAGCAAGTAACCTGAATGGTCAGTTACTGAAATCATCCAAGATCTCTGAAACCAATATCTCAGCCCAGGGGAGGTGGCCTGGCCCTTTATCCCGTGGCTGGCAAAGCATTCATCTGTGATGGCCAGCTCTGAAGCAGATGCTTCTTGGCAATCAAAGCTAAGTCAGGTGCTTGCATTACAAAAAGAAAACAACAAGTGTCAGGGTTAACACTCCAGACTCTCACTGGGAATGTCTCCCGATGAACACTTTGTGACTTGAGCCTGTGTCATCACACAGCAGTGTGCCGACCTCCCGCAAAGCACCGGCGTGAGGACAGGTTGGCAGGGGCGAGTAAGCTCAGTCTCTAAATATCCAGTATCCATGGGACTTGCTCCAGGCAATGCCTTTGGTCCAGGCTTTGCAGCTTACTGGTGATTGCAAAGTAAAGGAGGATTCATTGTATGTTTGAGGGAGATTGAACTGTGGTTGGTCATGGAGTAGGGGAATAGAAAAGACGGAACAATTTTGAGCCATTGAGCAGACTGAAATAAATTTCTAAACTGTGCTCTGTGCTAACCTCTGGTTTTTGATCCCCTCACAGCTCCGGTGAGTGAACAGTCAGGTGAGTACTCCTGTCTTTGTCCTCTGTCTCTGGTGTACCAGGCATCCTGTGACCACATGGTCCTGCAGAGAAGGATGTAGAAAGTGTCTACATGTCTGAGTGTTACTGCTCTCCTAGGCCAACCTACTCCAGGGTCGCAGTCTCTGCTCTGGACACTGCCTGCCTGGCGGGTGATCAGGCCCTGCCCGGCCTTTCTAGGGCGTCTGGGTTTGCCTTCTTGCTAAAACCGTAAGTGTAGAGAGGAAAGCAACCTGTGAAACATGAGGTGCAAACTGCTCAGAAGGCCCATTTGGGGAGAATTGTTTTCCTGGCCAAAAGCCCAGGACTCCTCCTCACTGTCCTGCTGAATGTCCTCACAGCTCTGGAAATGGTTATTCTCTGAGGAAAATGGCTAAGAACCTCTGTGTGGTCAGAATGACCATGTGTCATTGCTTCTCTAGCTCCAGGTCAGAAGTCAGCAAACTTCCGTAAAAGACCGCAGGGTAAATAGCTTAGGTTTTTCAGGTCTGAACTGTAATTCAGCGGCTTAATTATCGCCGTAGCAGGAATGGGAGTGGCTTTGTTCCAGTAACACGCTGGTTACCCACACAGTGGCTGGCCAGCTCACAAGCCATGGTTTGGAATTCTGATTTGTCTCATACATGTGGTACTTTTCTAAAGTTGGGTGACTAAATCTAATTTCATCTCATTCTTGATTTAAAGCTGTGCTCAATAAAGGAAGTGAATGAAAACAATATTCTATTCAAGGTACACGTGAACCAAAGCTAAACCTAAAGAAATGGATAATTGTCCCTCTGCCTATTCATGCTAACTGCCACCCAGAAGGGGCTTTGGGGCTCTAAGGACCTGAAATGAACTCTAAGGAGAAAGAGATCCCTTCCTCACCTTTAGTGCTGTCAGCACTTGAGGCGGGTTCTTGGTCTTGTTGCGAGAAAGAACTGAGGGACGGACACAAACACAGTTGAGTTGTAGGAGTTTATTGAAAGAGTTTAAAGAAGAGAAAGTACACACCTGAGAGTTGGGTGCAGGCAGACCCAGAGGTAGCTGCCTCAAGGAAACAACAGGGAGTTTTTTATGAAAAGGGAGATGAATACTCACTAAGTGGAGATAGGTTTCAAAGGTAGCAGGTGGGGTCTTCTCAGAGGTCAGGATTGTTCTACCCTCATGTTGGGTGAAGGATTTTGGGGCTACACTTGGTTCTTATTGGAACTCTTATGGGATGGAGAAGAATGGTTTTTACTCTGTTAATGGTGGAAGGGCGTGATTTTTACTATTTTTTTAATGAAATAGCCTTTAATGACACACACGTGTGATTTTTACTATGTTGAAGAGAGTATAATGCATTCAATAGTGAAGTTTGGGTTAGCTTCTCCTCCATGTTGGAACCAGCTGGTTTGGGTGGGTCTGTTATCTACATTCTTATGCCCCACATCCTGCAGAACAGCTTACAAGAAATGTATAGAATGTAACCAATCAGCCAAATGTAAACAATGGCCTAAGTCGCCAACCCCTACCTGCACTAACAGCGAGGTATGGATGGAGCAGGGCCTAGGGGCACCTGCAGTAGTTCTGGCCTAGAGCTTGTTTAGGAGCAAGACTCATCTCTTGTGTTCATTTTGTCCCATAAATAATTCTTGACGACTGACTCAAAAGCTCACTTAGACACCTGCAGCCCTGAACCTGTGAGGTTGCCCACCATGTGCCTTTTTAACAGCATCTCTACCCACGATGCAGAATGTTTCCCTCCTAACCCCACAGCATTCTCCCTGGAAATTTCTCTGTTTTTTGGATGAAAACTGTACTGGTAGTTTAAAATTAGCTTGAGTATAAGTCTCGTGGGATCACAGATCTCCATCTGTGAAGAAGGGCAAATATCTTGAACTAAGCTAATTGTTTCCACAACCTATCTTTTCTGCACTTCTAATTTCATAAAAACAGAACAAAACAAAACAAAAAAATCAACCCAGATTACCGCCAAATTTCCAACAGGTAAATCTGGTTCCCTACCTGGAAGAGCTGCTAGCAAACCATTTACTTTTTTCCAAAAATTGTGATTCCAAAGTTAGGCTTCCGATGGTATTTTGGGTTTGGTTCTACAGTGGTATTTTATGAGGCATCACATCTCTTATATGACTGATCTCTGCTTACTTACATTACACATCCAAATTCTGGCAGTCGCGGTACCAGTAACTGAACAGTGGTGAGGAGATTTTTATTTGGGCCATAACTTAGTTCCTCACCTTGAGGTCAAAATCCTCAACTATAATCCTAAAATGTCATGCAGACATCGCAAACACAGAACACAATCTGGTCCATAAATAAGTGAAGTGACAAGGTGGAAATTAAGAGAATCCAGAACGAGTGTAAGAAGAGCAGCCCTGCACGAGGACATTCGCCTTTGGCAATGACTTTTTTTTCACTCTAAGGAGTCATCTAAAGAGCTGAACCTTGCATTAAAATGCATCTCCATCTCATTATGCATTGAGTGGATAGGAAAATTTTCTTGACAGCATTCAAGCAGGAAGTTCTGAGAATTAAAGATACTGCATTTTATTCCAATACCAATTAATTTACCAGGTATGCTGGCCACTTGATAATTTCATCTGGCAAGGCAAGAAGGGACAGAACATGAATTTACAACACAGTCTAGTGCCTTTGAAGGCTGGATGAAAGAACAGGGGCTGGGAAAGCAAAGTCACTACTGAGGACAATGGCCTCTTCTGTGGTATCACCCATACAGAGAGCTAAGGAGAAGGAACTCTAGCAGTAGACTCCTTTATCCATGTAAAAGTTATGTTTACCTTGACATTCCCTTCAATGGACTGAATGTTTGAATCCACCCCCCTCAATTCATATGTTGAAACCTTAATCCCAACGTGATGGTGTTTGGAGTTGGGGACCTTTGGGAGGTAATTAGGTCATGAGGTTGAAGTCCTTATGAATGGGATTAGCATCATGCATGGGAGTAGCATCATGAATGGGATTAGCATCAATCATGGGAGTAGCATCATGAATGGGAGTAGCATCATGCATGGGAGTAGCATCATGAATGGGAGTAGCATCATGAATGGGATTAGCATCAATCATGGGAGTAGCATCATGAATGGGAGTAGCATCATGAATGGGATTAGCATCAATCATGGGAGTAGCATCATGCATGGGATTAGCATCATGCATGGGATTAGCATCATGAATGGGAGTAGCATCATGAATGGGAGTAGCATCATGCATGGGAGTAGCATCATGCATGGGAGTAGCATCATGCATGGGAGTAGCATCATGCATGGGATTAGCATCATGCATGTTAGTAGCATCATGAATGGGAGTAGCATCATGCATGGGAGTAGCATCATGCATGGGAGTAGCATCATGAATGGGAGTAGCATCATGCATGGGAGTAGCATCATGCATGGGAGCAGCATCATGCATGGGATTAGTATCGTGTTGTATACCCATACAACAAGAAGTTAGCAGCCTGCAGCCTGAAAAGAGGGTCCTCGCCAGAACCCGACTGTGCTGGCACCCTGATTGTGGACTGTGTCCAGAATGTTGAGAAATAAATTTCTGTGGTTGATATGCCGCCCAGTTTATGGTATTTTGTTATAGAAATGAAAGCTGACTAAGAAACCCTGTCAGGCCAAATAGGATGCTACCTTGAGTAATCAAAGCATGGGCTGCATCCTCCATCTTGTCTAAAGGTGAAGAGGCTACACCTGATACCCTCTTACCACCCAGGAGCAAGGAAGCAGCTCAGACATCTGTGCTTTTTGCAGAAATGGCTAATCCAGTTCCTTTCTCTCAATCTCTTGCAGACTGGCTGACCCTTCTGGCCCCCTCTTCTGTCTTTGAAGGAGACAGTGTCGTTCTGACATGCCAGAGGAAAAGGGACTGGAAAGTAAACACTATGACTTATTACAAGGATGGAAAAATGTTACATTTTTCAAATAAGGCCTCAAGCTTCCCTATCCCAAGTGTAGTTTTGAGTGACAGTGGCAACTACCACTGTACTGCTACTGGAAGAAAATACTTTCAGAGGACAGACATTTCAGCAGAAGTAAATATTGAAGTCCAAGGTAAAACTCCATTGCTGGGGAAGCTGGGCTGGACAAGAGACTGTGGTAGCAAAATGGGGTGGGTACCTGGGAGGGGAAAGCTGCCCACACACCGAATATGAATCAGAGTTCTTGTGGTTTGACCGTACAAAGAAAACATGATGGATGGTGTGTCTGGTTTCGAGTGTCCTCTTTGCTGGGGCTGCTTCTCGCCAGGTGCTTTTCCTAAGGAGTCATAAATCTCATTGCTCTGGCACTCTGTGATCCTTCTTCCTAGAACTATTTCTACAACCAGTGCTGACAGTCAGCCCCTCCTGGCCCACTGAGGGGAGCCCAGTGACCCTGACCTGTGAGACCCAGCTCTCTCCACAGAGATCCTATGTCCAGCTCCAGTTTTGCTTCTTCAGAGGTGGCCGAGCCCGAGGGTCAGGCTGCAGCAGCTCCCCAGAGCTCCAGATCCCTGCCATGTGGAGGGAAGACTCAGGGTCTTACTGGTGCAAGGCAGAGACAGTGACTCACAGGGTCAGAAAATGGAGCCTCCAATCTCAAATTCATGTGCAGAGTAAGTATTAGAGGGGCTGAGCATGGAGATAAACAGGACTGTGGCTGCAGCTCGGACTAGAAGTCTTGCTTCTTGGTACAACTCCCATCCCTGTGCAAAGTAGGATCTGGGCTAGAAAAACTCCCGAAATTCCTTTTAACATTTCATAAGAATATGAAATGGACTAAGCTCCTGCTAAAAAACACTAGGCAACAGAGCAAATCTGAAGATCTAACTGAATTTATAAAGCAGTAGTCCATCTAGCAAGTACAGAGATGCTCGGAGGAGTAAGGGGCTCATACAAACTAGGAGATTTTAATAGGCAGGAGGATGGGGTGAGGAATTTATCAGCAAAAGAAAAGGATTGTTTCAGGCCAGGACATCTTTCACAGAGGGAAGGAATGGCAGGGTTTTGATGGTGTAGATCCCCTCACTAGTGCGGATCAGGAAATTTCAGATTGACTGTTAGAAGGTCACATTCTTGGGATAGTTTGAAACTGCAATTGGTTTGCTGTGTGTGGGTAAATAACTCAATGTTTTTTCCTTTTAAAAGGGTGCTAATAATCTTTCTTTTTAGTAAAGTAATATTTATCAATCAGTCTTCATTGATCACTGCATGCCTTGGCATTTAACAGTGGGTTGGGAACTTTAAAAGGCATGCCTGTTCTCCAATGGCTCTCCAAATGGCTCTGCCATGCTGGATTGCAACCCAGATTGGCTTATTAGAAGGCAACGTGATGCTGCGGTGCAGGGGGCTAAATGAACATCAGAGAAACTGTAAATCAAACTGAACGGCAGCAGTCAGAGGAGGGGTTGCGATTTGTGCTGATCTTTGAAATTGGGGAAAATGGAGGAATTGTATGGGTATTGTTATTAGGAACAGAGCTTTTTCCAAGATAGGACTAATGCTCCCAGGGACTTTCTTTATTCAGTGCAAAAGGCACCTGCACAGTGATTCCTCCAACAAAAAAAAGTTCCCTGTCTCATGGAGTGAATGATCCATCAAAATTCTTTAAGGATCACTACCCATGACACTGACCAGGATCAGCGGTAGGACATGCAAGTATCTGCATCCACAATCCACAGATAATGACCGTTGTCCCTTCCGTTGTGCTTATGAAGGATTACATGGGCAATCCCACATTTACACTCCTTCCATTAGAGAGTGA
This sequence comes from Smutsia gigantea, assembly GCA_032199065.1. Lineage (NCBI taxonomy): Eukaryota > Metazoa > Chordata > Mammalia > Pholidota > Manidae > Smutsia > Smutsia gigantea. Next base: position 116,755 of record JAVSCE010013377.1, read on the forward strand.
GATCTGTCTGCCCTCAGGTCCCTGTCTTCCATAGTCAGGGTTCTCATATGTCATCTTCTATCCATCTAGGTGTCCCGGTCTCTAATGTCACCCTAGAGACCCAGGCTCCTGGGGGACAGGTGATCGAAGGCAGGACTCTGGTGTTACTCTGCTCAGTGGCGGAGGGCACAGGAAACATCACATTTTCTTGGCACAGAGAGGCCACAGGACCCAGCCTGGGAAGGCAGACTCAGCATTCCCTGTCGGCAGAGCTGGAGATCCCAGCTGTGAGGGAGGCGGATGCCGGCCAGTATTACTGTAGAGCTGACAACGGCCATGGTCCCATCTGGAGCAAGATGGTGACTGTCCCTGTGAGAAGTGAGTTGCACTGTCACTTATCCCAGGCAGAATCCCAAACCAAGGTCATGGCACCCGGGAGTCATGAGGACATTTGGGGAGGGCCCAGGGATCGCGCTGTGAGGACGCCAGCAGTTGGGTTACCCTTGCAAGTTAAACCTGACACCTTTCTTCTCATGGAAGAAAGCACAAAGGGGGCTGGATTGGCATTAGAAAAAATAAGATGAGAACAACAAATGACCATGTCTCCAGACAGTACCCCAGAATTGATATTCCCCCAAATTTCTAAAGACATCGTGGAAAAAATAACCTCTGATTGTTCTGGGTGGCGGTGTGTGTAAGAATGGAAAGAGTACACAACGGGTGAGGGGACGGGCCCTGGGCTGAGGTCCTAGCATGGAAGTTGTGTCTCCTGCAGCTTCAGACCGCCTCTCTGACAGCTCCCGTGTCTCCCTCAGTTCCAGTGTCACGTCCCGTCCTCACCCTCGGGGCTCCCGGGGCCCAGGCTGCGGTGGGGGACGTGGTGGAGCTTCGCTGTGAGACCCAGAGAGGCTCTCCCCCGATCCTGTATCGGTTTTATCACGAGGATGTCACCCTGGGGAGCAGCTCAGCCCTCTTTGGAGGAGGAGCATCCTTCAACCTCTCTCTGATGGAAGAGCATTCTGGGAACGTCTCCTGTGAGGCTGACAACGGCCTGGGGGCCCAGCGCAGTGAGGCGGTGCCTCTGACTGTCTCAGGTGGGTTGCTGGTCCCTGGATACAGGAGTCCTATGATCGGCTGTCCCAGCAGTTTTTGTTGGTACCGTAATGGGGTTTCAGAAGGTAGGTGGAGGCCTAGGTGACGTGTGCTGTGTGGGGGAAGTTAGAGGAAGTCATCCCAGGGCCTGGCTGCTTCTATTCTCTCCACACTAGCCTGAAAAGTTATACTTCAACACTCATAATTCCATAAGGTTACATGAATTTACATTTATCATTCCTGCATAGTATTGATAAGGATTCCAGGATCTATGCCGCCTTACCGTCTGAGGCTGAAGCACTGGTTTCTTTCCTCAGGGACTGGTGGCTATAGAAGAAACCCTGTCACAGCCAGCGTTCTTGGGGGACTGTCTGGTGCCCTTGGTTTCGTTGCTGTTGCTCTATTTTATCGCTGTTCCCACAAGGTATCAGGTTGGTATCGACTCTTTGTTTCGATTGTCCTTTATTGCTGTGACCTTTTCAATTACTGATACAGATTGAATTCGCCAAAAAAGAAAAGAAAACCTTCTAAAATCTGATCAGTGACTTTAATGCGTCACGATTTTCTATCCATGCAGTAGGCCGTGTTGCCTTATTACTAGTTTTACAATGTCATTTCCCCATTATTATTAATAATGAATACAATCATTAAAAATCACTTAATAATTTTCAACAGATAAAGTACATATGTAGTAGAGCAAAATATAATAATGAGCTAGACTTAAAAGACCTGAAACAGTTTAGTACCACATTTTCTTTTTCGTTTCTCCATCTCTTATTAGTTTCCATACTCATGATGAGAGCAGTGACTCCTCTGTGAATTCTTAGATCTGTTCTATGGCGCATAGGGGCCATCTGCACCCACATGTCCGGCTGTGGGCTGGAATCTCACCAGAACAGTCAAGTAGAGCACATACATGTGATCTCTCAGTGTGGCCTGGACTTCCTCCTAGCAGGGTGACCTCTGGGTAGTGAAACTTTCAGATATTGGTTTGGGCTCTGAAAGCAAGTGTGATAGTGAGAATGTGTAACCTTTTATCAACTAATTGCACGGTTCACAGTAAATATCACTTCCACCACCATTTTGGTAAGTCCTAGTGCCTAACAAACTTGCCCAGATGCAAGGGGAGGGAGCATAGGCTCCCCCTCTAAATGGAGGAACTGCCAAAGTATATGCAGCTATTTTCATAATATTCCCACACACACCACTGCCAATTCCTGCTCTCGTCTCCCAACCCCATCAGACCGTCTAAAGCATGAGTCTCTTGGCTACCCTCTCTGGTCTTGGAAAATGCCTATGGAGCAAATGGTTCCACCATCCAGATCTGGCTCCCTGAGCCTTTCTCTTCTCTAATCCTGTCTCAGACATTCTTCACTATCTTAGTACCTTTCCAATACCCTTGAATAGACTTTAAAATGTATTTTTCCCAGCCTTTTCGTCATTCTCAGAAGAAAGTTCAGTTTCTTCTTCCATCATTAATAGAAGCATAAAAACATCCACCTTGTATAACCAACACTTTCATAAAGCTTCTGTGTTTTCAGCATTTGCAGCATAATTATATCTCTTTGTAACATATTCTTTTTCAGACCAAGAATTTAAAGAATTCTTCTAAGTGATACCTCATATTGAGCCCTGCTAGTATTCTACTAGCCAAAAATTGTTACCAGTGACCAATCATTGGATCTCTTATGTATGGCAAGCTTACATATATTATGTGTAATTATAAAAAATAATTTTTTAGTGAGATATCATTGTCCATGTGTAACCATCCTGGGGAATTGAGTAGTTTGCCGTGTTCACGCAGCCAGAAGAGGGCAGAGCTAAGACCAGAATCCGTCTGTGTCAGCCTGACCAGAAAACCTCAACCCTGACTCTTGCCCCTCCTGACTAGAACTATTTTCCTTTTCGAAGTTCAACTCATTTCAATAAGGTGTTATTTATTAATCTACAAGACACAGGACAAGCATGGGGCAAAATGGAATTGCAATGTCAACTTTGAATCTCTTGCAAAATGCTATCTAGACATATCAACTGCCACCAGGCGAAAGAAATTTTGGAATCTCATCTCTCAATCTTTTTCTTTCCATAGTGTAAAAACTTAATGCAGTTTTTCAAGTCCTGTGGAAGTTATATTTAAAATAGGCCATCTGAGACTACTAAATTGTGATATGACACCGACTGGATCCCTTCCTATTTCTCTATTGCCAAAATAACTTTCCCAAGCCCTCATTCCTTTCCAGAACCTTCTGCCTCTTATTACTGTCTTGCTCTTTGGGGAATAAGATGACTTTTAAGGAACGTCTGTTGGGCTCTGCTCTGTTTTCTCATCTACAACATAAGAAGATAAAGTTACCTTAGATCTGCCCCATGATACACCTAACCTATTTTCGACTCTTCCAGACTACAAAAAGAGTTATATTTTTGTTTTCCACAGAGAGCACAGAGCACCCAAGAGAGGGCAAATGCCCGTGTGAAAACACCATTCAGGCCTCCTCTTTAGTCACCTCTGCTGTTGTCCTGTTGGCCAAAGTCATGTGGTTATGTCCAAACGGGAGGCGATAGAGAAATGGTGTCTGTCCCTTTAGTAAGGAGTGAGAAAGAAACATTACAAATCAGTGCATACAGGAATATAGGAACAAAATGGGCTGTTACTGCATCTATTTGCCATCTTGTCATTGGTTGCATTTCCAGTCTTAAAACTTCCCACTGCTTTTTAGTGTACCTTATGCACCCACATAAAACTGTTTTTCCCTAGATTTGCTTATAAAGCTAGGGTGACTAAGTCAGAAGAGGGTTTCAGTCTCAAGCGCAAGTTGATCATGGCTCTGAGACCTTTAGATATCTGACATTAACAGCCTAGTTCATGGAGAATTTCATTGAAGGCACCTATTTTTTTCCTTCAAATAAATGACTCAATTGGGACCACCTCAATCCATCAAAGGTGATCAAAAAGGATAGAATCAGGGTCTTGATCTGTTCACTTCCATGAGGGTCTATGGGCCCTTATCTAAATTATCCAAATTCCAACTCATTAACTGTTGAGTCCTGCATAGCATAGTAACATTCAGATGATGTGTTGGCTTTTGCCTAATAAAAACAATGCCTTAGTTTATTTCCAAATCTCTCAGATATGTCCATGCTAATATACTGCTTTTCTTGTTCTGCATCTCTCTGTAAAGTCAAACGGTTCATAAGAGACCCTACTGGGTCTTAGGAATGCCAATGTCAAGCTTAACCCCAAGACCGCTGCTATATAGTGGGTGCTGCAAATATCAAAACATTTAAAAAGTGACAAGAGTCATGGAAGGTCTAAACAAGAAAAGTAGTCAAGTAGAATTCCAGCCGTGCAGTTAAAATATTTTGCAATACTTAAAACAGCATTTTATAGATGCATGAATGGGGACAATAGAACAAAATAAAAAGTCCAGAAACAATGACAAACGTGTGGGATTTGTCATTTGAATTGGCATTTCAAATCAGTGGGGGAAAAAATGGTTATTCTGATGTTGGAATAAATCAGTGGTCATTTTAACAGAATCAAATTGGATTTCCATGCTGTACCTTCTGTCTTACCAGATGTCTGCATATGGTTACATCATGTAAAAGTTGTAAGAGATGAAGTTCCCTCCCCTGAAATGAATCTCTCTTTATCTGCTTTTCAGGAGGAAGCTGTGTCACTAACGCACTCAGGTAAGAATAATCTTCCTATTCAAAATTGCGCCTCTAGAGGTCTCCCTCATTCACAGTTTAAAATGCTTATTACTACTCCGTACATAGGGGTCAGGGTATTTGATTACATAGTATCTTCCTATGATACTTACTCATGTCCCTACTTCATTGCATTTATGCTGACAGGGTCCTGTCTTAGGGTGGTCCACTGAATAGGTGTTATCTTGCATAGGATGAGATTTTTAAAATTAATTTACTAATTCATATATTCAATAAGATTGCTTATTGAATACTTATAAGGCATGAGTGAGCTTTTGTTAGATGTTTTGAGAGGTGATTGGAATTTATTGAATGGAATTTATTTCCACAAGGGTATATTGTCTTAAAGGGAATGTAAGATAAGGGCAAAGCATTCGGAAGAAAAAGAAAAGTAATGAGAAAGAGGCAGATGACGTTTTATGAGAGTTCATAAGAGAAAAAAAATTAACTTATCAAGGCAACATTATTGTCTTATTTATAACTTGTGAAAAAACTAAAAATGAGGAACAGAAAAAATTGTGCCAAATCAGAGTGCCTATCCTATTAAGAAAATCACACCGTGATTATGTGACATGTCTCTGGCTGCCCACCAGATAGTCTTACAGAGTGCCATGGCTGCCTGGCTTCTACCCGCTGTCTCCCTAGCCTGTCTCCTCTCTCTTCTCACTCCCTGTTCACTTTCTCACAGAGATGCTTTCGGACCAAATCCACAAGAGTCCCCCCACTCCAGCCCACTCCCAGCCACTGAGGAGCTGCAGCCTGTGTATGCCAATGGTGAGTCTCCCCCTTGAGGGGGCTCTGTGGCTGAGGCAGGGAGGGGAGAGAGAGCAGGAGAAAAGGCCATGAGCCACCCCATCCTCCTGTGGCCTGGCCACTCCCAGTAAATAAATGTCTCTCTAGGAATCATGTCAGGGTCAGGAGGACAGTCATGGAGCCTAGAACTGGGAAGACAAGTATGAAATCTGAAACTTGTCCGTGGACATCTGTGAACTCTTGACTTTTTCCTGCAGTGGACCCTGTAGAGGCAGATGTAGTTTATTCCCAGGTCTGGAGCATCCAGCTTGCAGAAGGCTCAGGTGAGAAACTGCAAAGTGGTTCTTGTCAGATGCATCTTCCCAGGAAACTGGCACAGTGTGCACAATAGAGGCTTCAATCCATCACTTGCCCTTGATGTGAAATTTGTAGACCCAAGAGGAAGCAAGAGATCTCTGCAGGCAGGTTCTTGTGAAGAAGCTGAATTAAAAAACAAAAAGACAGGTGGTCCACTGAGTCTTTGTTCAGTTGAGAAGATACAACCAGGGAGAATCTGGGATATAAAGCAAAGGAATGAAGTCAGATCAGAGTGTGAGTATCTGACATCATAGCATCTAACATCCAGGAGGAATTGTCTCAGGTGAAGAGGGGCATTGCATTGCCTCTTCTAAAGGCCCTGCCATCCTGGGATAGATGGGAGGAGTCACTGAACAAATCAACCTAATCTAGAGAATTTTCACTTTGCCGTGTAACTTTGCAAGAACTGAGGTGATAGTTCTTTAGCAATACACAGCTATGTCCTTCAAGCTGCTCCCCAGTGCCCTTGAAGCAATGCCCTTAAAGCCTGCCCTTTGGTCTGTGCTCCTGGCTGCTTCCGATGGAGTGAGTGGCTATTGGCACCATGGCTGATTTCCTGGAAGATGGTCATCCGGATACTCTTCTCTGAGCCTCTGAGGCTGGGGCCTCTGCCAGCTTTGCTTATAGTTGTACCACTCAGCTTCCTGTAGAGCATAAATTGCCCTGCCATTCTCTCTCTCTGTCTGTGATGGGCCCAATACAATGGAAAAGGTATACTCATGTCTCCTGGATGTGTATCTTCCTGGCTGTTGAGGTGTTGATCAGTTAAGGAAAGGGAGATTCGATCTCACTGTGCCTGCTTGGCAAGAAGGGAAAAAGAAGCAGACATCCCTAAGCAGGTCTGGCAGCCACACTCTCAAGCTGCTGCGAGACTCAGGGTCTCCCCTCTTGTCTGCTGCCTCCAACTTCCTTCTACATAGTGGACACCTGTGGTTGGTTATCTAAAGAGCATAAAGGAATGACAGCAAAATGAGCCCAGATGATTTACTGCAATGGTCGGAAAAGCCAAAAAGAACAAGATCATAAGGACAATGATCCAAGGAAGTGGCATCAGAGAGAGAGGAAGGGTTTCGTTTAGTAAATGTTGGTGGAAGGCTTAGAGGGTGTATCAGCCACAGAAGGACTTCAGAGTGACCAACATTAAGGGATGGGTTGTACAGAACAGGAGAAGATGGAAATTCACACAGTTAAGCACAGCAGTTCTGTGTCCTGGTGCAAAAAGTCTTGGACTAGGTCTGAATAGGAACCCAAGAGCTCAGTTATTTATTTATTTGTTTTTCTCCACAGCAAACACTGGAAGGACATTTCTGGAGATCCAGGTGAGCTAGACTTCTGGGAAGTTCTCCACCTTGTCTCCCTCTACCACACTCCTTCTGCTGGCCATTCAGGCCCTTCCTTCTGCGTGTCTCTTCTAGGACTCCCAAGTTGTCTACTGTGACGTGAAGAAGCCTTAACGCTTTGAGCCATCAGACAGGAAGATCAGCAACAAGGATGGAACAGTACTAAGGCTGCATATAAAACTTTATGAAAATGCCCAAGTCTCAGAACCTCAGAAGCCACAGACAGAATGTGCTGCCGGCGAGCCACCTGTGTCATCATTTTTGTCCTCATCATGTTCCCAATATCTTCTATTCATTAAATACTTACTGAACTTCCACAACATCCCAGACACTGTGTAAGGAAATTATTTCTGCTGTCTTTTCTTAAGCTACCAGTGTTCGGAGTTGAGAAAGAAGAAAGAACCGAAGACAAGGTCTTACCTTGACCTACTCTGAGGTGATGTGAACGGTATGCATTTCTGCGCTTTTCTTTCCTTCCCAAACCAGGACTCCATTGTCTTTTGTCTCCACAGAGAGCTCAAGCTTTAAATGGAATCCTCTCTTGCTTTCGTGAGGGTTGAGTTGCTGGGAGGAAATAGCATTTTGGGTTTGTACGTCATATTCGTTCATTCTTGAGTGTACAGTTTTATGTCGATTCACTCTGGCATAGAATTAACAAGGGTCTCTGTGCCTTTTTGAGATGCTGAATGTTTTACACCTGTCACCACCATCACATAGGGAATAAGACCACAGCCTCTGCAACTGCCTCACCTGGGTGATAGCCCAATTTCATCCCCCACTAATCGTGTGGTCTTGAGCAAACTGCTTAACTTCCCTGTGCCTCAGTTTCTTCATCTCTAAATGGAGATAACCATGGGTTATTATGAAGATGAAACAAATATTTATAAATTGCCTAGAACATTGCCTGGCATATAAATAGCACCATTTAAGTCTTCATTAAATAAAATATGCCTAGTTATCACTTAGCCTCAAACTCAGTACTAAAGAAGTTAAAAAAGCTGAGGATTGAGGGTCTCCAACCAAGTGATTATTAAATGCAACTGTCAGATTTTCACCACCACACATCTTTGATTAACCTTTTGTATAGTTCCCTCCTCTGCTAAAGATCATTCACTGACAGGAAATTCTCAGGTGACTGTGGGCTTGCGTTTGATAATTCATCTACACAGAAATAGTTTTAAATGTTTTATAAACTATAGAGGATAATTTTGAAGTTCATCAGAAAAATAATTAAGAATGGTTACAATTATTATTTAAAGTTTAATGTTGAAATAATGACACATCCTTGGCAAGGCCACCTAACTTCTGAGCTCTGAGCATCAGAGACTGAGAGTTGACACATCCCATGGGTTTATTACAGTGTGAGGGCGATCTCAATTCTCCAATTAACCCTCATACTGCCTTGGCAGTATGAACTTATCTTCGCTGCCACCAACACCTAACCGTCCCTAAAGGAATAGTTCCATTATTTGTAATAACTGGTACAAAAACCTCTAGGGGAACATATCAAAATTGCATAGAGGGACACAGGTTACTTGATGTATCTCCCCTCAGCCTTGTGCTGGCTATCCCAAATCACCATTATCTACTAAGAATTACTTACCTATGTATTTCTGGTTTGCTGGAATCTGGGTGAAATAGTAGACTTTCAGGAATCCTCCCATGTTGCCAAGGTCTGGGTGAGTGGTTAAGTCGCCAGTGATGACTCTGACCTCAGGTGGGACTACCTGCTAAAAGCTGCCATTTAACTCTCCTCCACACACTGATCACATATATATATGACCTGATTATGCCAAAATCTGAGAGGACTACCACCTGGATCCTTCAAGCTGAGAAGGGCCGCAGAACCTATGGATTTTAATATATAAGGTACCTTCATTGTAGAAAATTAGAAATACAGAAAATCAAAATATGTGTTTCCTATGTATATGCTCACATATACATATATATATATATATATGATTTTAAAGGAATAAAAACTATAACCTGTTCAAAAAAATTTTTTTTAACATTTTCATGCCATTAAATGTTGTTCTAAGATATTTGTCGTGTTGCTCGGTATGCTTGGGTATAAGTAATTTGTTTTGCATATGACTTATTTGGGGGCCTTTATAGTATGGACAGTTACTATGACAATCAGTGTGGCAATCAACATCCTTGCCTCCAAGGCAACGTTTTGGATGGTACTACTAGTTTAGAGATATGAAAGTCTGTTATTCTACTCAGAGTCAGAGAATAGCTTGTCAGAATTTTTCCTGAAACACCCAAGTGGTTCTGTGAAGGGTCTATCAGCTTCTTACCCGTTACTGTCACAATATAGAAGTGAAACAACCTTGTAGAAAAGAGCTGTCTCCATTTTCTCAGCATTCTACATGAGGAAATAGAGATCAAACTCAGGAGGAGTCTCTTACTTCCTTACTTACTATTTGTTCAAAACATTCTGAATTGTAGCTTCTGGTTTCTGCCTCCTGTTACTTTTTGAAAGACTCCTTTAGGTCTGTTGCTGAAAGAGTGTCCTCTCAAAACACGGAACGAGGAGGACCTCATGCTGATGTGCTTGTAGCTGCTGATGTTCAGGGAGGAGGATAATTTGGAATGAGAATTGAAACAGCAGGAGGATGGAGACCTGGGTGCGTTGAGATCCTTGGGGCTTTCCCAGAGTCCCCCTCTGACCAATGCCTCGCAGTAAGGCTGAGTCTCCACTTCCATTTCAGTCTCCAGAGCTGTTTGGGAATAGAGAAAATGAGAAGACCTCCATTTCCAAGAATGTGTGAAAGCGACACATTTCAATTTCTAGTAGGAAAAACAATAGTCTTTTTTGGTGATGAATTTCTGTTCTTATCATATAGGAAACTGTATAGATGATGGAATTGAGACTTTTTTTCAATACTAACTGCCAGTAATCTACACCTTCCTGCCATACTGAATAAAAAGCAAAACTATTTAGATAACAGATTGAAATTCATGATAGGCAATGAGGTTCCTTGATAAGATATCTGCTTACTTGTGGACAGGGAGGGTAAGAACTTAGCTAAGAAACATGACTCCTTCATCTGTACTTAGTAAGTGTTCTGCACATAATAATTCTATAAAGAATGAAAGAATGGATTCTTAAGCCAAAACTTGACCTGATGTTGGGAAGATGGGACTTGCCCATGACACACAACATGGAAGAAACTCTTCTCCACACTTTCTCTCTGGCTCTGTGTCTTAAGCCCTATTGGATCCCTGGAGAAGGGAAGTAGTCGTGAAAAGAATAAACACTGGCCTGGAGATGAACATCTTGGAAAGGGAACAGCACCTGGTAACGGGCAGTGCATGTGTTTAAAGTTTCCTTTGTGGGTGTAAAATGAAGAGTGCTCTTGGGGAAGGTAGAACCTTTGGGGAGACGTGGTAGCTGGGGGAAGACGTATGATAGGAAGAGGGAAAGAGAGGAGCGGAATGGAACTGAAAAACTCACAGAATTACAGAGCGGAAGCTTGCTCATTTCTCCTGCTCTCATGGCCAGCTTTAGTCAGCGAACAATGTGGTTAGTGCCCCTGCTGTTGAGTTCTCACTGATTTTGGGAAACACTGTCTTTCTGACCGGCTCACGACGCATATAGATTCTTCCTCAGACACCTGACGTTGAGGACTGCTGGATATGCAAATATATGGTGGTTTCCTCAGACCCGGGTTCTTCTGTTCACACATGGCATCTGCTCTGAAAATAGACATGTTTTGCTGAGTGGACAGATGCTATCTGGTCTTCTAAAGCTTTCCAATTCCTTAGCCTTTATAACAGATGCTCAAAACTGGTGGTCTATGACCTGTCTCTAGCTCACAGACCAGTTTTGTTTCACTACCATGTGTTTTTTGTTTTTTCATTAAAACATTACATTTGTGGACAAGGTGGTATCAGGTTCTTCCTCTTAAACTGTATCTTTTGAAAAACCACATAAACAAGAGTGAGTTGGTGCCTATCAAAACCTTATAAAAAACTATCATAAATACACAAGGAGACAGAACTGTAGGGAAGCAGAAGCTGCTTGGAGAGGAAGAGGCATTTGGAGATGCAGGAGTGCTTCCCAGGTGAAGTCTTTTCTCTCTCCCATACCGTTCTGATCTTTCCCCAAGCCTGTGGGGCAATTCTTCTACCAGCCTGGGTCTGTGAAATGGTTATCAGGGCAGCATTGGAACCCAGCCATGATGGGCGGCAGGTGACACTAGGTAATCCGAGTGCTTCTGGGTGAGAGCGCCTGTCTCTCCACTCCCATCCACAGCCCAAGGACTAAGTGATTATCACTGAAAGGGGCAAAGAAGTCTCTTGGGAAAGAGCTATCTCCACAATAGAAGTACAGAGAAATCTTTAGCAGGTGAGCAAATTGGGAACTGGGTCCAGTGAGAGCTCTAGAAGTTTTCTGAGGGGAACCACTGCTCAACACTCCCTCGACATCAAGTTGTGCACGAGAATAGCCAACTAGAGATAATAACTATGAAATTGTATAGCAAAATAAATAACTGACAGGTGGATTAATCAGCACATAAAATAATTCTAGAGAAAAAGATAGTAATCTGGAAGATCAGGAAAATCTGCCCTTAAAAAAATCATCAAGGGGTAAAGAAATGGAAACTATAAGAGGCAAGTTAAGAAATATGGATGATGGCAGAGGAAGTGTCAGTATCTATATATGTACTGCAGATAAAAATAAGGAGGAGAAAACTTGTGGAAAAAATAATAACCAAGAATTTTACCTAATCAGAGAAATGAAAGATTTCACATTGCAAGTGTCAAAATTTGCTAAGCTGAATAGATAGGGACAACCTGAACATGAAAGTAAAGTTTAAAAGTATCAAAGACCAAGGGAAAATTCTAAAATATTCAAGAAGATAAAGGTATTATCTATAAATCACAGAAATGAGATCGACTACGGAATTCTGAACACTAACAGTAAATGCAAGAAATCAGTGGAAAGTAACATTTTCAAAGTGGAACCTATAATTTTACATTTAACTAGATAAGATAAATCATTTTAGATCCACTTAGGCTTTCATTTAACTATGAGAGTGAATAAGGATATCTCTGGTATAACAGGACTCGTATTTTACTACACACACACACACACACACACACACACACACACACCCCTCTAAAAAATGAGGAAGCCCTCCAGAGAGGAGAAAAATATATGCAGGAATATGTCACAAATATGGAAAGTAAGTTTGAGTAATTGAATAGTAACAATTTTTTGTTTAAATAAACAATGACAAAACAGTAGAAAGAAAAAATTAAGAAAATTCTATTACTTAAACTCAATAGTGTGGTAACAGGATTGACGATGAGTGGGAGGGAGTTGTATCAAAGAAATATAAATGATGTTGCTGGTCATCTTAGTAAGACAGGAATTACTATCAGAAAACAAAAACAGAATGTATAACTTTCAGAGCATCACAAAAAATTCAGCCTCTAACTGGACTGTAGACTCTGCTGAGCAGAATATAGCTGTGTCTTCCGTGAATGCTAACCTTGGCAAATCGGCCAGGGATATCTCCCCCAGAAGCTACGGATTTGGCTTCATAAGATTTGATTTGAAAACAAAATCTTAGAATAGACTGAAATTTATAAGCTCAGCCTCAAGCAACAGTGAGGCCACTCAAGTGAAAAGCAGTCCAGAGAGCAAACACCAAGACGGACCGAAGATGGTCCGATGCTCAGGGAGGGATGGAACACGACAGCACACGAGGCACCAAGATTATTGTGGAAGACCAGATTGTGTGGGGACGGAAGATACTCTCATTACACTGCTAATTTTATTGATTCATCCTTTTCACCCAACACTGGGGTCAGGTGGGGGGGAGCCCATCAACCTGGGCTGTGATGTGAATTTTGATGCTCCGTTTACCAGAAAGTGAAAGTGAATTGGGAGATCACTCTGAATCTCCCCTGGACAGCAGGAAAGAATACAGTAGTTTAGGAATAGCAGCCAGGTATCAGATCAACCCGAATGCCTCTCCATTAAAGTGAAAAACTCCAGCCTAATGGGTTTAGAATATGTTTAGAGCCTAAAGCCAAGCATCAAGCTGACTTACCAGCTCTGCTGAATGGCAAGAATGGCAATGCTGGGTGTCACAGTTTGGTCTAGGATGGGAATTTCAAGCACAAGTGAATACTCTTCAGTCATTTGATTTTAAACTATCTTGCAGTATAACAATCTTCAGGATTTTGTGTCACTTTTAATGTATGTCTGGAATATCAGTATTGCTAAGTATCATGTTAGACTTCCAGGTTAAAGATGATTGACCTCAAAGGTGTTATCCTTTCAGAGGAAACCCAATTCCAAAAATAAAAGATTCTTTCAACTAGCTATAGAAATATCAGGCTTCTTTTTTAAATTTTAGAAATGGCTGGAAGTGGAATCTGACAATGTGTAGGTACTATGTAAATTCATGCTGTGTAAATGAATGAAATCATGACTTTCAGAAGAATTAAACTTTGATTTCCTACGTAATTGAGGAGCAGCTCATTGCTTTAGGGATGTGTACAAATTCATCTGAAAGGGGATTTTTAACACAGATTTTCATGGCCTGTTTCCACCCTAGTCCATCACCTCTTTTACACCAAAAATAGTCCACAGAGTGTGGCAGCTGTTTCTTTTGTGCCATTTTGGGGTGGAAAGGGTAGGTGCGATTAAGTCAATAATTCAGGACTGAATTCCCTCGCATGCGGTCTTTTGCCTTATTCCAGAGTATGAAAGAGCTTCCAAGACTCTAGCTTCAAGCTGGAAGTAGTCTCTGCAGCTAAAATCACATGGTGACAGCACTCAGATCTAAATTGGACTTCGGTTACCGTCTTATCACTTGATCTATTTTTTTAGCAGTTTAATGAGAATATTTTTGAGTCTTCAATGCTGTGTGGAATTAGATCCTCCCCTTCAAATTCTGTAATTAACATTATTTAAATAAAACTTTAATAAAATATTAAAACCTCAAAAAAGAAAATTCAATCTATGAAATGAAAACTGGCAATCAATGGGGCAAAAAAGCATAAAAAGAAAATATGGGTAAACAGAAATGACAAAATAAAACAACAGAAATTGGGCTCCACTCACACAATACTTACAATAATTTTAAATGAGTTCAACTTACTCAAAAAGCATGAACTCTTAGACTGAATTTAAAAAATGCATTCAACAGTATTTGTACAACACAAAACAAGCACAAATAATTTCAGTTTCATATAATTTAATTTCAATTCAATATATTTGAATTATATTCAAATAATTTCAATTGAAATTTTATTTCCATTCAACATAAGTTGATTCAATAATACTTTTGAATCACTAATTCAAAATGAAACGATTTTTGTCTCTCATTCTATCATTAAAATGAGTTCTGTGGTGATAAAATTCTCCTTCTCCTGGAAGAAAATTCAGGTAAGTCTCACGGTTTTTCTTCTCACTCTTAGGTAATAAGTAAGTTGCTTAGTTAATTCTCCATGTGTTAATTAGGATGCCAAGTCCCAGATATTAATGAAAATTTAAAACTTGGGTTAGCATCACATCATCCCCCTTCCCTCCCCATGGTCTATTTCACGCTGAAAGCCTATGGTGAGAAAGTAATGCGACGTGTGCGTAGTTTCATTTTGCCTCCCCAGGTGGCATCAACAATTTTAGGGCCAGCACGTGGAAAGGCAAGATTAGAAAATGGCAGGCTTCAGATCATCTGGGTGTGCAGGTATTTAAAGCTGCTGCTTTTCCCTGTGTAGATGATCTAATTGGCTAGCATTCATTAATAATCTCTGGCTCTGCCGGCAGTGTCATGCTGGTTTCATCTGGGGCACTCCACATCTCGGGTTTCTCCTGAAGACCCTACACAACCAGTCTGTCTATACGGTCAAAATATCACTCTGTGAATCATATAGATTCTGTGCTTTCTGGCTCATTCTTGATACTGAGGAGAGATGCATCAAGTCTCTCCCCCTTCAGATTCTTTCTTAGTATCACACGCTGTCGCTGAGGCTTGCATGTATTCCTGTGTCTCACAGTGGCGCTTCCAGACCTGATCCCCTAGAGTCCACTTGCTGAGGCTGGGGGAGCTAGAGCCTGTGTACAGAATTGGGGGAGACCTTACCATGTAGGAGGGGCTCTGGGTTGGGGCAAGAAGGGAAGGAGGGACTTGGAGAGGGAATCCTAGATGAAGTCTCTAGTCCAGGCTCCTTAACAGCATTGGCCTATGATACGGAATCTGAAAATCCAGGAGGGAGCAAAACTAACAGGAAGCGGCCCTTGATGAGAAACTGACCCTTTGAAAGAGATTGGGAAGGACCACATCTGGTATCCAATTTGAAGTCATCTAGGCTTATGTTCATTCTGTTACCCCCAATCTACTATACATTGGTATTATATTACATGTAGGTTTAAGCCATTCACGTGGGGATTAGAAGTCTGGGCTGAGGCTTTAAGTAAGTGGTATAGGAAAAGATGGTAGCAGCTTAATGCAGCCGGAGGTAATCTGGAGCACCTAAATCAGACATACATGGAAAGAGTGGGCAGTATCCAGAGTCTGATGCCCGACTGAGGTGGAGTGAAAATAAAGATGGATTTGTGGAGAAAGCCAGTATTTCCCATGCATAGGTGGAAATATTTGGGGTTGGGAAACTTGATCAAATTGGAGCCTATATAAAGGAGCCAAAAAGAAAATGGTCTTGAGTTATCAAGAATGGCCATTAAAATAGTCTACTCTTCTTTACATGAAGAGCGAACTGTTATTACACTAAAGGAAGATCGCTATGCTTACAGTGTGAAGAGCAAGTTGAGGACTTCTCTGCCCGTAGTGGAAGGCTAGGTGATGTTCACCGATCATCCTGTAAAAGACAACTGAAAAAGCAAAATTATGTAAGTTGAAAACAAAATCATGTTAATGAAATGAAAAGGAATTACTAGGCATAGATCTAGGAAGGATAGAAAGCAAAGAACATTTGGGAATGTTTACGCCCTGGGACAATATGCAATTGGTGGAGGGGAAAGCCAATGTCAAAGTGCTGGTAAGGACCTGAGCTAAGACTGAAGCAGCCTTGTAAGGCTGTCAACAAAAAAAAATCAAAGTCTAGGACCTACAAAAGTCTAGGAACCAGTAAACCATCCTTCCTTTAGGGTTAGAACCTCACTGCAGATGAAAAGAGGGAACTGGAAATAACCTAGCTCTCACACAGATTGATGTCTGGCTTTAAGTCATTTGGGTGGCCTAGAAAGCCAGTGCTTAGACTTGGATTAAGGCAGTGCTACATTGTTAGGGACTCCAGAATACTGATTTTTCCAAAAATGGATTCTAGCAATCTAAATATGCTTGGAAAAAAAATAAAATCAACTTAGGTTTCCAGTTATTTCTATCAACAAGTTGTCAGATGCAGTATGCATGCAGAGATAGGCGCACAGGAAATAAGACACTGTGAATAACAATCAGAAGAGATAACAAGAGACAAATCAACCTTTGGTTAAGCTGATTAAGACAGTAAAGGGGAAAAGGCACAGATAACAAATATCTGGTATGAAAAGCAGATCATGATTATACACTCTGAAGTACTTAAAAAGTAAAATAAGATGATAATATTTAATTTTAGTAAAAAATGAAAATTAGATGAAATGGGCAAATTCCTGGAAAAATTGTTAATTTTTTTTCCAGGAAGAAAAACTGAAAAATAAACTGCAAAGGACATCAGAAGAAATAGAAGATCTAAATAATCCTATAGCTATTAAAGAAATTGAAGCAATGATTTAAAACTTTCCATAAAGAAAACTCCAGGCCCAGATAGCCTTACTGGTACTTCTGTCAAATAATTTGAAAGAAATAATGTCAAATTTACACAAACACTTGCAAATATTTGAAAAAGATAATATGCTTTGCAAATCATTTTATGAGGCAAGCATAATTTTATTACATTTATGGCTTGTGGCTGCAAGAACTTGTGTATTTCTTTGCAGAATTTTAGGAATCTTCCTCATTTCTCTTTGTATTGATGATAGTAGCTATTGGAGCCAGAAGCTGCTGCCCAGGCTCATGAAGCTGCTTCTCCAGGACCAGTTCTGCTCTCATGGGTGTCCTCACAGTACCACTGGTGGGCAGTGATGTACAATTTTCCCAGAAGACTCAGAAAACAAAAATGTTCATTAAATAACACCAACGTTATTTGGAGTCCCAGATTGAAAATCTGCTTCTGATTACATTTTCCATCCTAAATTAAGTCCAATAAGCTGCTCGGATGTTCTGCAATGAGATTAAACAATAACATAAGATTCTCCAAAAGTAAAATTGCAATGACATGGAGATGCCATACATGTCCCTGTAAATCCCTTCTCTTTTTAATCTCCCTAGGAAGAAACTCAAGCTCAAAGAGGAAATACCCTTGTAAGGCAAATTCTAGACACATTAAAATCAAAATAAACTCTTAAATCAAATGATCTTTTATGAGTTAAGAGTCTAAAATAATGAAAGTAACCCCTTGCCCCTGATTTCTTATTTTGCTCAATCTCAGCTAACAGGAGGTTCTCAAATTCTGCGTGGAGCTGAGATTGTTTGAGTAATTACTGTTTGGACCATCTCACAGTAGAACTGAATAATTTGTTTCAGGACCTTGGAGGTTGTATTGGTTCAATGCAAAGACTCCCATAAGCCACAATTTTAAAGAGTTCAAAGAATTAATAGGGCATACAAAATTAACAGCACAAGTCTCATACCCCCTGGATTTTAAAAAACTAATCCTCAACCCTAGAACAGTTACACCAAGGAGGCTTATGCTCCTTGAACCCGTATTTAATGTCTTCAAACAGATAACAGAGATCCGCTCACATAGAAAGGAGAGTAGATAAGGAAATTCTTTGTCTGGCTTCAGTAGGATGCCAGGCTGTCAGTGCCAGTTGATGCCAGTTAAACCAGACTCACTGGACTTAAACGTAATTGAGGGAAACCACCTAGCACAAGGTTAATGTTGACATTAAGCATTTACTATTTTGGGGGTGGGCGGGCACAACATATTTTGTGCCTTTCTTCCCCATTAAATCTATTCAAAGCCTCTTAGTTTTCACTTCCCCTTTTTGTGAAGTGCTTCTGACAACTTGGTAGAATTGAGTGGCTTAAGAAACCTGAGACCCGGGAGCCATTCTCTCATTGCTCCTGCATTTATTTCAGTTGGAAAACATATCTCAGCAGATTCTGGAAATGAAACTTCTATGTTTCTGAAGATTGTTCCTCAAAGGGCCCAGCGCGAACCAATCCTTTCCAGACGTGTACCCCAAGACCATGATCTTCTTCCCCTTTTGAATTGCATATATTTTCCATTCTTGAGCCTAGGGAGTACCATGAATTCAAGAGTGACCCCTGTTGTTCACTCCTTGGGCCCTAAAGCCAAGTGGCATTTAAGGTAACTGTTAAGAGAGCCTTTCTAGGGTCGAACACTAGCAATTTGAAGCTAGATCCTTACTGGTGTTTTGTAGCACACGAGGAACCTTACAACTAAAAAATATTCGAGTCACTAGTGCCTAACAAAAGCAATCTCAGCTCTACCCAGAATTTGAGAACCTCCTCTTAGCTGAGATTGAGCAGAATAAGAATTCAAGGGCAAAGGGTTACATTAATTTCTGCAGACTCGTAACTCACAGAAGATAATTTGATTTATAGAGGTGGTTGCTTAAGTTATTTTGATTTTCATGTTTCTACTTTCACAAAAAAAGACCATCTGCTTCAGTTGTGACTGCCTTTCTAGAAAAGCTACTCAAGTTACCCTGGGCCTTTGTTGAACCACCTTTGAGGCTCCCAAAGCTCTGCTGCTGGGCAGCCCTCAAGGTCATCCACATACCTGCTGTCTGTGGATAAACCATCAGCCCTAAGGCTGCAAGCATCTTGCTTAAGCTCAGTAAATTTAAAAAGTGGCCCAGTATGAGCCTCTTCAATCTACAAAATGCTCTGCTCTCTCATTAAAGCCCAAGGCAAATACATGGCTCCCAAATGTTTGTTCCCTTGTTTTAATTTCTGTTATATTCAAGCCCATACCCCGTATTTGTTTCCCAGAGAATTTGCTCTGAAAATTCTAGAATCCCCCCAGTACAGAGGAATGTCTATATCTGTATATAGATCTCTCCACCAGCTGACTTACATCCAAGATGAAAAGTATGAGACTGGGTTCAGCATGCCTCATTTATTATTCCCCCAAATGTACCAATTCCATACATCATTTCATTTCTCCTGGGGTGGGGTGTGTTAGGTAGCAGAGTAGGAGTTGCGTACACATGGAAGAAAAATAAATATCCCCCAACACAATCTCACTTCTTCATTTATTCATGCAAATTAAATGTGATTCTGTTCAGTTAGATTTGATGAATTTAGCAAATAAAAATTCAGGACTTAGATAATTCTGTTTGAATTTCAAATAAACAATGATGCCTCTTTTGGTGCAAGAATATCCCAAATATTGTACAGGGCATAGTTATAGTAAAAATTATTTATTTCCTGCTTTACAGAGGGGAAGATAAAAAAAAAATCCCAATCTTTTGGGTACCAGAGAGGCAGTAATATTCAAAAGACTGCTTTTCTGACCATCTCTTTCCAACCACAGGAAACAAATGTTAGCAGGAACCGTGAACATCTTACTTTTGACCATGAAATTAAGTGTATTTTTTCATGTTGTAGAATTAGTCTGACTTACACACACTATCTCTCAATTGATCTTTCCTTTTGTTGACAGCTGTGCTGGACACAGAGAAATCAAAAGTGAGCCAGAGTCATTTCCTTCCCTGAGGACACTCACACTACTGAGAAACACTGCCAAAGAACCAGGAAATCAGGCTGCTCTGGATGAGCTTTGATTTCTATCAAAGCGTTGTTGAAGCACACAAGAGGAACACTTAGCCCAAATTGGCAAGGTCAAAGAAGACCTCTCAGAAGTGGCAACCACTCTCTATAATAACTAGTTTATAATAACCCCATACTACACAATGGATTGAGTACCATTTTAACCAACAATTTAATTTAATTTAGATAAACAGATATAACAAATGTCTCATCTCTACTGCAGAAACCTTTAACCAGGAGTGACTAAGGAAATACCTTAAATACATCTGATCTTCTCCTATTATCATTCACTGATCTTTCACTTATTCAGCAAGTAGTTATTGATGAATTAGTATATGACAGTGCTCTGCTAGTCACTGAAAACACAGTGGAGTTTTGGGATATTAGCAAGATGGTGGAGTAGGAAGCCCTAGATCCTCCTTCTTCCCACAAGCACAGCAATTCAGCAACAACTCACAGACAAATTCCCCTTCATGAAAGAAATCAGAAACTAATGAAAGGTTCCTACATCCCATGAGAAAGTGCAATGAGACCCACCAAAGCCAGAAGGGAGATTTGGGACAACCTTTCACTGGAGACCCTGCTTCTGGTGCAGCACCATGACATCAGGCAATGACTTCCTAGCAGCCAGCATCACCCAGCAGAAGGGAGGTGTTGGTTCCTGCATCTAGAGCCCCAAGGACTCCAAGGCAGCTTCCCAGAGGACTCGCTTCTGCTTTTCCCATTTTGGAGCTCTGGCAGGTCCAGCATCGTTTAGCCACCAGGGAAGTATGGTGGGTCAGTGGACTGAGCTGGTAGATGCCATTGTGCCTCCCCATGCTCAGCACAGAGTTGGAAGACAAAAAAAAAATTCTAGTTTTCAGCCTCTGGGGAGGGAAAGAGTTGACCCATGCATCTAGCACCCCATCTTCTCTGAGGCTGCTCAAACTAGCTAGCATCTGTTTCCCCAGTCTTGAAGCTCTGGTGAGTATGAGCAGTCTAGCCGCCAAAGGAAGATGGAGGTGCTTTATGAGCTGATTGGCACCATAGCTACTCCCCACCCCGGCTAAGCACTAATGCACTAAGTGAGTGGACAGAAATCACAGCTAACTCTTGCTCCTTGAGGAGGGAAAGAGTTGTAGGGACCCCAGAGTCTCTGGATGGGCTGGTTGGCAGGGGGGGGAATCTTCTGCATGGGTGTACAGGGACAGTCTGTGAAGGCTTGGAAAGGTGCCTGCTTTGTCTAATGATCATACACTGACATACGGAGCCAAGGAAAATGAAGAACCAGGCAAAGAGGTAGCAAGATACATTTCCAGAAACCAATCCTAATGAAACAGAGTCACATGATTTACCTGACAGAGAATTAACAATAATTCTCATAAACATGCTCACTGGGGTCCAGAGAACAATGCATGAACAGGTAAGAATTACAACAAACAGATAGAAACCATAAAAAAGAACCAAACAGAAATCATGGAGCTGAAGAATGCAATAATTGACCTGAAAAATTCACAAGAGTCCCAGGAGAGAGAGAGAGAGAGAGAGAGAGAGAGAGAGAGAGAGAGAGCCTGAAAGGTAATTCAAAGAAATAATAGATAAAAATCTTCCAAATCTGGGTAGGTAAACAGACAAATCATGATAGATGCTATAAAAAAAAAGTCCTCCAGGGTCTGAAATAGGGCACAATCAGGTGAGATCTCTTCAATTCCATGGCCTAGAAGCCATTTTGGAGAAGAGGTCTGGCTTTAAAACCAGGGATTCTGTAGTTTATAAACCCTGCAGTTGGTTTCTTTTTTGTAGTGCCAGTGCCCGACTATATAGCTTTAATGGCTGCAGAGGCATCCACTTCAAAAGATGACTATCTAGAACAGACACATTGCAGCCACTCCATAAAGACCCAGCATGTGTCTACCTCCCCAGCACCTTCGGTTTAGAGATCTTGGTTGATTTCCATAACTGACCATTTGGGCTGTTTTATTTTTTCTTCTTCTTCCTGTGCTTTAAACTCCTGCTCTTGTTTTAAATTCAATAATAAAAAAATGAGTCCATGAAAGCCTAGGTCCCCAACACTGACTCCAGTGAAAGCCAGGCCCCGGCCCACGACCTCACAGTGTGGCCCCACGTGGGCTGTGTGTTTTCCAGGACCTGTGAGTAATGAACCTTTTATTTTTCCCAAAGTTTCCAGACGTTTATTGCTGAGGGTATCTTGCAATCGTAGTAATGATTGCAAGGATGTTCCAGTCACTGTACTGGCTACTGAGAGGCGGAGACCGGCACAAAACAGTCTGCATGCTTATTCATTTTTACGTATCTGGTGGGACTGAGGGGCAGCCCCTTTTGTTAGACTGAAAATTTCTATTATTTTCTTGTTCAGCGGCTTCATGCCCGTTTATGCAAAGGGTAAAAAGTCTTTTGTACTGGCTTTGGCACTTTGTGTAAAACACATAAAACACAGCAGGACACCACACTTACTAGGCACATCTGTATTAGAAGCCTCATGTGGAACCGAGGGGTTTCCCATTTGAAAAATGAAGAGAAACATTATTTGAATACTAGAAAATCCACAGCTTGGCCTTTTCAGAAAAGCCAGGCATAGCCTGGGAGACATTTCTCCTGAAAGCCTTGAACTCCTGGGGGGATGACCACCAACATCTGAAAATGCACAGCAACCAAGCCAAAGATGCAAACAGCGTTCAGCAAGGTAACTGTATTTGTGTTTTCAGAAGCCAAGATAACATTCTTTTACTTCCTCTTTCCTAAGTCTTGCAGATCTCATTTGAGTATCACTCTCCTGTCCTCCTTCACAGATGGGAGATAAGCCTGGCTTCTGGTAGGCAGACTTACCCTGCCTAAGCCAGATCAGGTCCCCATGCTTCTGTGGCTGCTGGTTCTGCTCCTGGGTGAGTAGACGCGTCAGACTAAGACTGGGGCCTCGGTTCCTTGAGGTCAGTCAGCCAGGGGAAGAATCAAGGGGCTTCTGTATCCACTTCCACTTGGGGCTCAGAGACAGAGAGGAAGAGATGGAAAGTGAGTAGGGCTGGGCTCCCAAGAAAACCAAAGGCTCTGGATACTATCAGAGCTGGTCTGCTGCCTTTGGTCTGTCACCCATTTCAGGCCAGAGGAGGGAGGGAGGCAGTGCAGTGTGAAGCTGTTAAGTGGCAGCAGAAAAGCGATGAGCCAGGCTTGTGAATATAGGTCATTTCTGTTTATAAAATAAATTATAGGCTTTTTTGTTTTGTTTGGGGGCTCTGGGTGGCAAGACTGGGGGCAAAGAAATGGGGAGAAGAAACTAAAAAAATGGGTTGTTAGAAAATTTCTCAGAGAGTATCTAGATGAGAATGTTGGAAAAACAGTGCCCTGTGCTAATCTTTAAATCTTGGTTCCCTCACAGCTCCTGGAAGAGAACAATCAGGTGAGTTTTCCCATCTCCCTGTTCCTCCTGGTCTCTGGGCATTGATTCTCTCAGCCAGTACAGCCTGTCCCCGAACGGAGGGCTGCAGGGATGTGCCCACCCCAAGTAGTGGTGTTGCTATTTTGAGGTCACAACTGTTGTTCTGGTGGGTGAGCAGATCTTCCTCCAGTTCCTCCAGTCTTCAATTCTTGCCCCATTCCTGGGATGCCTCAGTGTAGAGGGAGGGGAGCCTTTGCAGAGGGAAGGGCAGAGTCAGGAGGCTGATGGTGAGAGAAATATGCAATGTCCTCCAGTCCCTAAGACCCACCCCCATGCACGTCCAAGCTAGTGCCACTCTCAGAGAGTACAGAAATAGTTCCCACTCAGAGGAAAATGCTGCAGACAAATCTTTACACATCTCCAAAAGAGCTCATGGGACAGTCCTGTTTCCATTCCTGGGCACCCCGGTCAGTTGTAATTGTAGTCATCAATATGATTTCTCAAGCAGCCCACGCCCCCTTCTTGCAAATTCTTTGTATCCCTTAATTACTGATTGTGTCCAACTTAGAGGGAGGTTAGAAAAAAGTTGCCTTCCCCAGAGAATTTCAAATTAAGCAAGGCTGAAAAGTAATGAAAGTGAAAAAAAAACCGTGTTCAATAAGTATTGACAACCAAGTAGGAAGTGTTTTTTCAGTCTAGAATCTGCTTCTGGGGTATATACATCCCAAGCTCACCTTGACCTTGTTGGGAATGTATGAGATAAGAACTGTTCAGAATAATCCCACCCTCAGAGATCCTCTGTGTTTGCCCAACTATAAATCTCATCTGAGTTTTGCCAAACCCACACTAGGAACCTGAGAGCTAACCCTAATGGCACCCACCTGCCCACCTCAAGGCTAGGGAAAGGGTGAGGAAGAACAGATTCTGTCCCTGGCATTTCCCTGGGTTGGATCTGTTCCATTTCCAACCCTGGTCCTATTCAGAATCAGCCCAGGAAGATGTCTAACTGCAGCCTGGACCTTCTAGTTTTCCACCCACCTCCCATTTGCCTTCACCTGCCTTCATCTTTCTATTTCCTATTTAGGAATAGCTCCAAAAGCTTTTATTCTCCTCAAGCCTCCATGGTCCAGATTCTTTAAAGAAGAGACAGTGACTCTCATATGCAAGGACCGCCATTCCTCAGTCCAGGGAGGCATATCCTGGTATTATGACAAAAAGCTATTGAAAAGACAATCTGAAGAGATCCAGATAAACACGTCTGGATACTACAAATGCAAGACCCAAGGATCTTCCTTCAGTGACCCTGTGCTTGTGGAATTTTTATCTGGTGAGGAAACAAAGGGGGCGGTCTCTGAAATTAAGCCACTGAGCAGCCTGTCTGAGGGTTAGTCAGGTCAGTGCAGGGAGCCCAGGCAGAGTTATAAACAGGCATGAGGATCTCCAGTGTGTTGATCCCAGTGGGGAAAATACGGAGAAAGGGCAAGAGCCGATTGCTGCATTGTCTATCTTCTCCATCTAGAGAAGTGTCGGTAACTCACAAGTCACCAGGCGAAAGGGAACCCAGGTCGAAAGAAAGGGAAAGTATAAAATTCCTCTTTTAATGATATGCATAGGGATTTCTTAAGGACATTTTCTGAGAAGTAGTTCACTATCCTAGGACAAGGGAGAACTGAGTACTGGGACCATGTGGAAATGCTGATGGAGGGCATTGGCAGGTGTATATAAGACTGTAGTTCTTTTCTCACAGGGAGAAATGAGAGTTTGAAAAAGAAGCATCAGAGGATAAGCTGAGTGTGCCCCTCTACTCTTTGCAGACTGGCTGATACTCCAGGCTTCATACCCTGTCTTTGAAGGAGATAATGTAGTTCTGAAATGCCGGGCGAAAAAAGAAGAGGAAGCCAGTGCAAAGATATACTACAAAAATGAAAAAAGACTTAGTGATAGTTACAGCTCAAAGTTCATGCTAAATTCAGTCTCTAGGGACAATGGCAAATATCACTGTACGGCTTCTAAGGCAACTTTTCTTTTCATCACAAAGTCAGAGACTTCAAAACCTCTAATGATTCAAGTTCAAGGTAACAGCTATATTCCTGTGGGTAATAGGGCTCGTCAAGGAAACAGTGTGTGGGGACTGAGGGAGGATGCTCACGGGTGGGGATTTCATGAAAGCGTTTGATGACTCAGCCATGGGAGGAGATGGGCTTTCGTTCCCGCTGCACGGGTCTGGGTCCCTACCTCCGCATGGCTGGTGCTGAGGGCATGGCTGCGTCTCTCCAGGAGCTCAGAGCCTCACTGCCCTGGAACTGTGCTTGTTTCTTCTTCTCTCTAGAGCTGTTTTCACCTCCCGTTCTGAGAGCCAGCCCTTCCCACTCCATAGAGGGGAATCCGGTGACCCTGAAATGTGAGACCTGGCTCTCTCCACAGAAGGCAGACACTCAGCTTCAATTTCGTTTCTTCAAAGAAAACCAGGCCCTGGGATCAGGCTGGAGCAGCTCCCCAGAGCTCCAGATCCCTGCCTTGTGGACTGAAGATTCATGGTCTTACTGGTGTCAGGCAGAGACAGTGACCCACAATATCATAAAAAGAAGCCTGAGATCCCAGATACATGTTCAGAGTGAGTGTCTGTGGGGGCTTCATTTTCAGACTCAGAGCTGGGGAGAGGAGGACAGAACAAGGCCACCTCTTGCTCTGTGGGGCAGTGGACATAACAGAGAGGAGCTTCCAGCTCTCCTGGTACCCCTCTGTAGGTTCAGCATTGGCCTAACTTCCGTGGAACATGCTCCTCCATCCAAGTCAGATAATAGCACATATTGATCAGTTACTGGGGACCCAACCCTGTGGGGGTGACAAAGACACACAGGACATGTTTTTTCATGAGTCAACAGGTAACAAGAAGCACAGATGACCCCGGGCAGTCTTTGGAGGTCCCTATGGTGCTTCCATTTGTTGGCCTAAAATTATTCCAAAATAATAGGAAAATAAACACTAACCAGAATAGTGAGAAAAGAATGTACAGAGACAGAGGTGAGACTGGAGGAGTCTTGAAGGATTGGGATTCTGAGTCAAGTCTCTTGGGGATAGAAGTAACATTCTGGTGGCTGTCTTATTCTGTGGTCCATTGACGCATCAGAGATTCTTTAGACATAAATGTTCATTAACTATGACTCTGGTCAACATTAGGTTTAAAAGAAGTTCATAGGCCTACATTCCCCAAAGGTGGGAATTGCTGTGTGTTGGGGGAGAGGGGTTGTCCCTCTATAACAAAATTCACAACTGATTCCCTGTTTCCCTGACAGTCGCACCTGCGGCTGTTGGCAGCATCACGCTTCCCCTTGGCCATGAAGTCCATGTAAGCCCTCATGTATCATCTTGTGTCCTCCCAGGAGTCCCTGTATCTGATGTGACTCTAGAGATTCAACCCCCTGAAGGGCGGATAGTTGGAGGAGGAAATCTGGTCCTCATCTGCTCAGTTGCCAAAGGTACAGGGACTATCACATTCTCCTGGCACAGAGAGGGCATAGAAAGAAGTTTGGGAAGAAAGATCCAGCGTTCCCTGTCAGCAGAGCTGCAAATCCCCTCTGTGAAGGAGGGTGACGCCGGGCGATACTACTGTGCAGCAGACAA
This sequence comes from Smutsia gigantea, assembly GCA_032199065.1. NCBI lineage: Eukaryota > Metazoa > Chordata > Mammalia > Pholidota > Manidae > Smutsia > Smutsia gigantea. Next base: position 143,802 of record JAVSCE010013377.1, read on the forward strand.
CAGCAAGGGTCCCATCCTCAGTCAAAGGATCAGAGTCACGCTGGGAAGTAAGTTCCTGATTCCTCTTGCTCGGCCTTGGTTCTCAAGGCAGGGTCGCGTTCCTCTGCCACCCATGAGGATCTTCTTAGGGAAGAGGAGGGACAGAGGTATAAAGATGTCAAGTTAACCAAGGAACGGCAGAGGTGGCAAAATAAGCTGAAGATGACTTATTTCTTGTGGAGAGGAATGAATAGTGATGAAAGCAATATTATCCAGGATTACTTCTCCTGGTTCAAGGGGTATATCTAGATTTAGGTGGCTTTAGTGGGATTATGAATCTGTCACAGCAGCAGAGACCCTCTCTGACAGCCAACTGTCTCTCTAAGTTCCAGTGTCCTGCCCCGTCCTCACCCTCGGGGCTCCCGGGGCCCAGGCTGTGGTGGGGGACGTGGTGGAGCTTCGCTGTGAGGCCCAGAGAGGCTCTCCCCCGATCCTGTACCGCTTTTATCACGAGGATGTCGGCCTGGGGAGCAGCTCAGCCCCGTCTGGAGGAGGAGTGTCCTTCAACCTCTCTCTGGCTGCAGAACATTCTGGAAACTTCTCCTGTGAGGCTGACAATGGCCTGGGGGTCCAGCGCAGCGACAGCATGACTCTCAATGTCACAGGTAAGCAGGATATGCCCAGAGCAGTAACAGCTAACAACAGACTGCTTTCTCACAAATAGCTCCTTTGGGCTATTTGCAGGTGTGACATCCCAGCACACTACCCACTTTATCTGCCTCCATCTGGGAGTTCTGGATGACTTAGTTCTTGTGACTATACAATCAGTAACTTGGATCACTCCTTTATTTATTTATTTATTTATTTTTAATTTTTTTTATTTTGGTATCATTAATATACAATCACATGAGCAACATTTTGGTTACTAGATTCCCCCCACTATCAAGTCCCCACCACATACCCCATTACAGTCACTGTCCATCAGTGTAGTGAGATGCTGTAGAATCACTACTTGTCTTCTCTGAGTTGAACAGCCCTCCCCGTGCCCCCCAACATTACGTCTGCTATCATAATACCCCTTTTTCCCCCTTGTCCCTCCCTTCCCACCCACCCTCCCCAGTCCCTTTCCCTTTGGTAACTATTAGTCCGTTCTTGGTTTCTGTGAGTCTGCTGCTGTTTTGTTCCTTCAGTTTTTTTCTTTGTTCTTATACTCCACATATGAGTGAAATTCTTTAATACTTGTCTTTCTCCTCCTGGCTTATTACACTGAGCATAATACCCTCTAGCTCCATCCATGTTGTTGCAAATGGTAGGATTTGTTTTCTTCTTATGGCTGAATAATAGTCGATTGTGTATATGTACCACATTTTCTTTATCCATTCATCTACTGATGGACACTTAGGTTGCTTCCATTTCTTGGCTATTATAAAAAGGGCTGCGATGAACATAGGGGTGCATATACCTTTTTTAAACTGGGATCCTGCATTCTTAGGGTAAATTCCTAAGAGTGGAATTCCTGGGTCAAATGATATTTGTATTTTTAGTTTCTTGAGGAACCTCCATACTGCTTTCCACAATGGTTGAGCTAGTTTACATTCCCACCAGCAGAGTACAAGGGTTCCCCTTTCTCCGCATCCCCTACAGCATTTGTTGTTCCTAGTCTTTTCTATGTTGGCCATCCTAACTGGTGTGAGGTGATATCTCATTGTGGTTTCAATTTACATTTCCCTGATAATTAGCAATGTGGAGCATCTTTTCATGTGCCCATTGGCCATCTGAATTTCTTCTTCGGAGAAGTGTCTGTTCATATCCTCTACCCATTTTTTTTTTGTAGTCTCTCTCCACTTGCATTTTATTTATTTATTTATTTATTTTTATAATTTATTTTGGTATCATTAATCAACAATTACATGTGCAATATTATGGTTATTAAACTACCCCCTTCATCAGGTCCCCCCCACCAACCCCATTACAGTCACTGTCCATCAGTGTAGTGAGATGCTATAGAATCACTACTTGTCTTCTCTGAGTTGTACAGCCCTCCCCGTGACCCCCCCAACCTTATGTCTGCTAATTGTAATGCCCCTTTTTCCCTCTTATCCCTCCCTTCCCACCCATCTTCTCCAGTCCCTTTCCCTTTGGTAACTATTAGTCCGTTCTTGGGTTCTGTGAGTCTGCTGCTGTTTTGTTCCTTCAGTTTTTTTCTTTGTTCTTATACTCCACATATGAGTGAAATCATTTGATACTTGTCTTTTTCGGCTTGGCTTATTTCACTGAGCATAATACCCTCTAGCTCCATCCATGTTGTTGCAAATGGTAGGATTTGTTTTCTTCTTATGGCTGAATAATATTCCATTGTGTATATGTACCACATCTTCTTTATCCATTCATCTACGATAGACACTTAGGTTGCTTCCATTTCTTGACTATTGTAAATAGTGCTGTGATAAACATAGGGGTGCATATGTCTTTTTCAAACTGGGCTGCTGCATTCTTAGGGTAAATTCCTAGGAGTTGAATTCCTGGGTCAAATGGTATTTCTATTTTGAGTTTTTTGAGGAACCTCCATACTGCTTTCCACAATGTTTGAACTAATTTGCATTTCCACCAGCAGTGTAGGAGGGTTCCCTTTTCTCCACATCCTCGCCAACATTTGTTGTTGTTTGTGTTTTGGATGTTGGCCATCCTCACTGGTGTGAGGTGATATCTCATTGTGGTTTTAATCTGCATTTCTCTGATGATTAGGATGTGCAGCATCATTTCATGTGCCTGTTGGCCATCTGAATTTCTTCTTTAGGGAAGTGTCTATTCATGTCCTCTGCCCATTTCTTAATTGGATTATTTGCTTTTTGTTTGTTAAGGTATGTGAGTTCTTTATATATTTTGGATGTCAACCCCTTATCAGATATGTCATTTATGAATATATTCTCCCATACTGTAGGATGTCTTTTTGTTCTACTGATGGTGTCCTTTGCTGTACAGAAGCTTTTCAGCCTGATATAGTCCTACTTGTTCATTTTTGCTTTTGTTCCCTTGCCCGGGGAGATATGTTCATGAAGAAGTCGCTCATGTTTATGTCCAAGAGATTTTTGCCTATGTTTTTTTCTAAGAGTTTTATGGTTTCATGACTTACATTCAGGTCTTTGATCCACCTTGAGTTTACCTTTGTGTATGGGGCTAGACAGTAGTCCAGTTTCATTCTCTTACATGTAGCTGTCCAGTTTTTCCAACACCAGCTGCTGAAGAGGCTGTCATCTCCCCATTGTATATCCAAGGCTCCTTTATCAAATATTAATTGACTGTATATGTTTGGGTTAATGTTTGGATTTTCTCTTCTATTCCACTGGTCTGTGGGTCTGTTTTTGTGCCAATACCAAATTGTCTTGATTACTGTGGCTTTGTAGTAGAGCTTGAAGTCAGGGAGCGTAATTCCCCCTGTTTTATTCCTCCTTCTCAGGATTGCTTTGGCTATTCGGGGTCTTTTGTGGTTCCATATGAATTTTAGAATTATTTGTTCCAGTTCATTGAAGAAAGCTGTTGGTAGTTTGATAGGGATTGCATTGAATCTGTAGATTGCTTTAGGTAGTATAGCCATTTGACAATATTTATTCTTCCTAGCCAAGAGCATGGGATGCATTTCCATTTGTTAGTGTCCTCTTTAATTTCTCTTAGGAGTGTCTTGTAGTTTTCAGAGTACAGGTCTTTCACTTCCTTCGTTAGGTTTATTCCTAGGTATTTTATTCTTTTTGATGCAATTGTGAATGGAATTGTTTTTCTGATTTCTCTTTCTGTTAGTTCATCATTAGTGTATAGGAAAGCAACAGATTTCTGTGTGTTAATTTTGTATCCTGCAACTTTGCTGAATTCAGATATTAGTTCTAGTAGTTTTGGAATGGAGTCTTTAGAATTTTTTATGTACAGTATCATGTCATCTGCAAATAGTGACAATTTGACTTCTTCTTTACCAATCTGCATGCCTTGTTTGTCTTTGTTTTGTCTGATCTCCATGGCTAGGACCTCCAGTACTATGTTGAATAACAGTGGAGAGAGGGGGCATCCCTGTCTTGTTCCTGATCTTAGATGAAAAGCTTTCAGCTTCTCACTGTTAAGTATGATGTTAGCTGTGGGTTTGTCATATATGGCCTTTATGATGTTGAGGTACTTGCCCTCTATACCCATTTTGTTGAGAGTTTTAATCATGAATGTATGCTGAATTTTGTCAAATGCTTTTTCAGCATCTATGGAGATGATCATGTGGTTTTTGTTGTTCTTTTTGTTGATGTGGTGGATGATGTTGATGGATTTTCGAATGTTGTACCATCCTTGCATCCCTGGGATGAATCCCACTTGATCATGGTGTATGATCCTCTTGATGTATTTTTGAATTCGGTTTGCCAATATTTTGTTGCGTATTTTTGCATCTACATTCATCAGGGATATTGGTCTGTAATTTTCTTTTTTGGTGAGGTCTTTACCCGGTTTTGGTATTAGAGTGATGCTGGCTTCATAGAATGAGTTTGGAAGTATTCCCTCTTCTTCTATTTTTTGGAAAACTTTAAGGAGAATGGGTGTTATTTCTTCTCTTTATGTCTGGTAGAATTCAGAGGTGAATCCATCTGGTCCGGGGGTTTTGTTCTTGGGTAGTTTTTTGATTACCGATTCAATTTCGTTGCTGGTGATTGGTCTGTTTAGTTTTTCTGTTTCTTGCTTGGTCAGGCTTGGAAGGTTGTATTTTTCTAAGAAGTTGTCCATTTCTTCTATGTTTTCCAGCTTGTTAGCATATAGATTCTCATAATATTCTCTTATAATTCTTTGTATTTCTGTGGGGTCTGTTGTGATTTTTCCTTTCTCATTTCTGATTCTGTTTATGTGTGTAGATTCTCTTTTTCTCTTAATGAGTCTGGCTAGGGGTTTATCTATTTTGTTTATTTTTTCAAAGAACCAGCTCTTGGTTTCATTGATTTTTTCTATTGTTTTATTCTTCTCAATTTTATTTATTTCTTCTCTAATCTTTATTATGTCCCTCCTTCTGGTGACTTTGGGCCTCATTTGTTCTTCTTTTTCCAATTTCAGTAATTGTGTCTTTAGACTATTCATTTGGGAATGTTCTTCCTTCTTTAAATAGGCCTGGATTGCAATATACTTTCCTCTTAGAACTGCCTTTGCTGCGTCCCACAGAAGTTGTGGCTTTGTGTTGTTGTTGTCATTAGTCTCCATATATTCTTTGATTTCTGTTTTGATTTGGTCGTTAACCCATTGATTAATTAGGAGAGTGTTGTTAAGTCTCCATGTATTTGTGAGCCTTTTTGATTTCTTTCTAAAATTTATTTCTAGTTTTATACCTTGGTGATCTGAGAAGTTGGTTGGTAGGATTTCAATATTTTTGAAATTACTGAGGTTCTTTTTGTGGCCTAGTATGTGGTCTATTCTGGAAAATGTTCCATGTGCACTTGAGAAGAATGTGTATCCTGTTGCTTTTGGGTGTAGAGTTCTGTAGATGTCTGTTAGGTCCATCTGTTCTAGTGTGTTGTTCAGTGCCTCTGTGTCTTTACTTATTCTCTGTCTGGTTGATCTGTCCTTTGGAGTGAGTGGTGTGTTGAAGTCTCCTAAAATGAATGCATTGCTGTCTGTTTCCTCCTTTAATTCTGTTAGTATTTGTTTCACATATGCTGGCGCTCCTGTGTTGGGTGCATATATATTTATAATGGTTATATCTTCTTGTTGGACTGACCCCTTTATCACTATGTAATGTCCTTCTTTATCTCTTGCTACTTTCTTCGTTTTGAAGTCTATTTTGTCTGATACAAGTACTGCCACACCTGCTTTTTTCTCTTTGTTGTTTGCATGAAATGTCCTTTTCCATCCCTTCACTTTTAGTCTGTGTATATCTTTGGGTTTGAGGTGAGTCTTTTGTAAGCAGCATATAGATGGATCTTGATTTTTAATCCATTCTGTTACTCTGTGTCTTTTGATTGGTGCATTCAGTCCATTTACATTTAGGGTGATTATTGATAGATATGTACTTATTGCCATTGCTGGCTTTAGATTCGTGGTTACCAAAGGTTTAAGGGTTGCTTCTTTACTATCCAGCAATCTTACTTAACTTTCTTGTTAAGTTATTGTAAACACCATCTGATGTTTCTTTATTTCCCTCCCTTCTTATTCTTCCTCCTCCATTCTTTATATACTAGGTGTTTTATTCTTTGCCTTTAGTTAGTATTTGGATGGTCTGCTTTCTGTGCTATGATTTTATTTTCTCTGGTGACATTTTTTTAGCCTTAGCAGTTCTTCTTTCTAGAGCAGTCCGTTTAAGATATCCTGTAGTGGTGGCTTATGAGAGGCAAACTCTCTCAACTTTCGTTTGTGTGGAAATTGTTTAATCCCTCTGTCATATTTAAATGATAATCATGGTGGATACAATATTCTTGGTTCGAGGCCCTTCTGTTTCATTACGTTAAATATATCATGCCATTCTCTTCTGGCCTGTAAGGTTTCTGTTGAGAAGTCTGATGATAGTCTGATGGGTTTTCTTTGTAGGTGATCTTTTTTCTCTCTCTAGCTGCCTTTTATACTCTGTCTTTATCTGTGATCTTTGCCATTTCAATCATTATGTGTCTTGGTGTTGTCTTCCTTGGGTCCCTTGTGTTGGGAGATCTGTGGGCTTCCGTGGACTGCGAGACTATTTCCTTCCCCAGCATGGGAAAGTTTTCAGCAATTATTTCTTCAAAGACACTTTCTATCCCTTTCTCTCTGTCTTCTTCCTCTGGTACTCCTATAATGCGAATATTGTTCCGTTTGGATTGGTCACACAGTTCTCTTAATATTCTTTCATTCCTAGAGATCCTTTTATCTCTCTTTGCCTCAGCTGCTCTGTATTCCTGTTCTCTGATTTCTATTCCATTAACAGTCTCTTGCATCTCATCCAGTCTGCTGTTAAGCCCGTTGATCACTTGTCTGATTTCTGCATTGTCTTTCCTCACTTCCCTCACTTCCTCCCTCAGCTCTTGCACATTTCTCTGTAGATCCATCAGCATGGTCATGACTTTTATTCTGAATTCTTTTTCAGGAAGACTGTGCATTTCCATCCCTTCAGGCTCCCTCTCTGGGGTTGTCTGGACCATATTTCTCTGTCTTTTCATGGCTATAGAAGTGGTTGCTGGTAGTTGCCACATATGTCAGCTGGGTTCTTTAAGACTTTAAAAAGAAAAAAAAAAGAATGAAAGAAAGAAAAAAAGAAAAGAAAAGAAAAAAGAAAGAGAAGAAAAAACAAAAAACGAAAGAAAACAAAACGCAAAAAAAAGAAAAAAAAACGCCCACCAGGAGTAGATTCTGTGGGGATGCTGTAGGTGGCGCTGTTGCTCCACTATTCCGCAGCCATGGCTGAGCCACTCTGCAGGGCCCTTTATAGCTCTGGCCAGGGTGGGAATAAATGGGAGGCTGTTGATCTCTCTGAGAAGTCTAAGTGCAGCCACCCTTTCGCAGTCACCAGCTAAGGGGTCCGAAACTTCCCAGGACTCCAAGCCTGCTAGGGTGAGTGTGCCGGGGTGATCCGGCTCCTCCGCTGGGCTCCTGTCTCTTTAAGACGGCTGAAAAAAGTGCGTGCTTTTCTTTTCTTTTTTTCCTTCCCGGGAGCTGGCTGCAAGCACCGTGGCGCATTCCCCACTCAGATCCTGCACCCTCTGTCTCTCCAATCCCCGTTACACCATGCAATGCATGTCAGCGCTCCCCACGCAGATCACAGGGGCGGGTTATTTCATGGGGTGTACTTCCACTCCCTCCCGGCTCTGAATCCTCTCCTCCCGCCGGTGCGCTGGCGTGGGTGAGTGCTCGGGTCCCTCTGGGTCACGGCTCCGTATCTTACCCGCCTCATGGGGTGCTGTGTCCTCTCAGGTGTAGCTGCATGCTGTGCACTTTCCTGTGTATTCTGGTCTCTCTTTTAGGAATAGTTGTATTTGCTGTATTTTCATAGATATATATAGTTTTGGGAGGAGACTTCTGCCGCCCTGCTCACGCCGCCATCTTCCTGGAAGTCCTCCTCTGCCCATTTTTTAATAGGGTTATTTGCTTTTTGGGTGTTGAGGTATGTGAGTTCTTTATATATTTTGGATTTTAACCCCTTGTTGGATATGTCATTTACAAATATGTTCTCCCTTACTGTGGGATGCCGTTTTGTTCTGCTGATAGGGTCCTTTGCTGTACAGAAACTTTTTATCATGATGTAGTCCCATTTGTTCATTTTTATTTTCTTTCCCTTACCCAAGGAGATGCGTTCAGGAAAAGTTGCTCATGTTTATATTCGAGAGATTTTTGCCTATGTTTTCTTCTAAGAGTTTTATGGTTTTGTGGTTTACATTCAGGTCTTTGATCCATTTTGAGTTTACTTTTGTGTATGGGGTTAGACAATAATCCAGTTTCATTCTCTTGCATGTAGCCATCCAGTTTTGCCAACACCAGTTGTTGAAGAGGCTGTCATTTCCCCATTGTATATCCATGGCTCCTTTATCATATGTTAGTTCACCATATATGCTTGGGTTTATATCTGGGCTCTCTAGTGTGTTCCAGTGGTCTGTGGGTCTGTTCTTGTGCCAGTACCAAATTGTCTTGTCTACTGTGGTTTTGTAGTAGAGTTTGAAGTCGGGGAGCATAATCCCCCCTGCTTTATTCTACACTCCTTTATTTTTACTGTTATTGTCATCAACAGCCATATATTCCATTCAATCTTTCTCATAGACACAGAAAACCTTTCCATAATACCAGGTAAGTGATGGTTCAGCAACTCCTGACAAAGGAGCGGCTTTTAGAAAACTTTATTTCTGAATTCCTTTGTCCACAAACAAATAATAAGACCATTCCTCACCAAGGTTCTCTGCCCCTACTCCCATGCAATCTAAATCACTACTCAGTTCTCTGGATTACAAGATAAAGTGTTTCTCTGTGTGGACACCCACAGCCATTAGAACAGCAGATCTTTCTCCTGACCCTCAGATTCTAGTGACCTCTCTGGCCTTCTCACTTTGTTTAAATACCTTCTGACTCTTTGCATGCTAGGATATAGTTTAATCTGATGTTCTAAGTATCACCAGACAAAATTTTTCTTCACCAGAGGCACCAAGGCATCTTGTATTTCCCACTTCCAGCCCATGTTGATGATTAGTTATGTGCCCATCCATGATCAGTCCAAAGTGTCCAGCATTCGGAGAGCAGGATGGGGCACTAGGACATAGGGAAAGATAGCCGGATAAAAAAGATACGGTAATGCCTCCAAGTGATTCAAACCCTTACATTATCTGGGTTTTGCCATGGCTTTTTGTTCTCCAACTATTCCAAACTATTGAAATACTTACAACACCTTGGTTAATAATGACTCTTCCTATGGGCCAAACTTGGGTTATGATGTAGGTATTAGGACCTGGGAGGACCAGACAGGGTACTGAAAGGGGGATTCCATTTTGAGCAAGAGAGTATTTGTATGAATCTGAACAAGTCTCTTTAGTAGTCCAGTCCTCGTCCCCCTCATAAAGTAATTGAACCAAATAAATCATGGCGGCACAAAAATCATGGAGGTTTTATAATGTGTATATTAAGTTAGTAAAGTAGTGCATGTATATAGTTAATAAATATTTGGGGGTCATGCTCTACAGTTTTGATTAAAAGTGGTATGGGATCAATTGGTTACAGTGGCTTTCATCACTTATACTAATTGTTATTTGGTATCTTGCCAAGACACCCAGATCCAGATGGAAGCAGAACATCAATGACACCCATTTTTCAACCCTATACGCCAACTATGCAAAGATTTGCATTGAAATTTGTCTGTTTACTGATGTTGATAGGTTGTTCTTTAAAAATAAGCGGGAAGTGTTGTGTATTTGAATGTATTACAAATGAGTTCAAGCTCCAGAAGAAGTATAAACTGGCTGCTACATTCCTTTTCTGTAGATTTTTAAATGGGCAGATATGAATTTTTAGAGTTGACATATTGGCATTTTCTGGTAATAAAACTATATAGACATGTAAGTATTTTTAAACAACCATTTTGCAAAATATTATCTCCATAGCTTGAGTTTATTTAGAAAGCATTAATATTGTGAGTACTGTTAAAAAGCGTTTTTGTTGGTGTCTAATTATCATACTAGTGAGAGTCACTGATCATGAAAAAAAAAACACCAAAAATGAAGTAATAATCTTTCTTCATAGAAAAACACACGGGTAATCTTTAATTTACCCGATCTCCTTACAAAGGATTTTAGGGATTATATTATTTAAGTAAGTGAAGTTATTTTATTTAAGTAAGAATACTGAAGTAGCCAAATAAAAGGGCAATATGTTCCCATATGCTAGGAGGGGACAAGCCACGGAAGGCACTGCTACTGGGGACCCCTGTGCCTTCACAGGAACTCCTTTACAGATTTCAGCACAGAGAGTGACCTGGCCTCCGTAAGCATGCCAATGTGACTATTAGTAAAGTTGCATTTCTTTTTTACTTTCAAATTAAAAACGAAATCGTCTTAAACATTCTCCTATTTTTTCTTCTCACGCTGTTCTGGGTTGTCTTGTATCCCACCTGAGAAACCACTGAACTTCATGAACCATGGTCTCAGCCCTAACATTCTCTGATTTTGTGGAATAGCCATATGGAGCCAAATGTTTGGTGAACCCTGGAAGGAGAAATGTAATGGGAGAATCTGAGAATCACTGCTCCCAATATACAGAAGCCTGGAGAAATAGGAGGCTTGGAGGATTCTGGGAAGACGGCAGAGGAGGAAGCACCAGGAAGCTGTCTTTCTATGTAGACAATAATTGCAGAATCTGTCTGATGCAATTAGTTTGGTATTCTGGAGTCTACTGAAGGCTTGCAACTCCCAGGGGAAGGCTTGGGCAAATTGCACTTAAGTTCAGTAAATTTCAGCTCTTAGCCCAGTAACAGCTACCCAACTCCCACCCTCATCCACATGGCTGGGAGCTGTGCAGGTGTTCTTGGGGCAGTTTGCACACAGTTTGTGGGGAACTGGGGTGGGCAAGAAGGACCTTGTCCTCCAGATATTGGAGATCTGAGCTCAGATCCCCAATTACTGCTCATGATCACAGAGGTACAAAGAGGCAGGTAGCTAACTGTTGTCGCATTTCTTCCTAATATTTCAAGCACCTCCCCCTCTAGCTAAAGTGACTTCCAGGGGATTAAAAGAGCCAGCACCCTTTTTCTCCCATCATTTTCTTTATTTTTCTTCTTTGGGGAGTCAGACATTAGGGCCTAGAACAGACACACAGACCAATGGAATAGAACAGACCAACCAGAAATAACCAATCCCCTATATGGCCAAGTGATTTTTTGACCAGGGTATCAAGACCATTCAGTGGGGGAAAAGACAATCTTTTCAACAAATGTTGCTGGGGAAACTGGATATCCACAAGCAAAAGAATCCAGTTGGATCGTTTCTTAACACTATGTAGGTCAAAAACTTAAATATAAGACCTAAAACTGTAAAACTCTTAGAAGAAAATAGAGGGCAAAATCTTCATGACATTGGATTTGGCCATGGTTTTCTTTGATATACACCAAAAGTACAGGCAAAATAGGAAAAAAACAGATAAATTAGAATTGGTGAAAATTAAAACAGTGTTGTTCATCAAAAGGCAATATCAACAGAATAAAAATGCACCCCATAGAATGGGAGAAAATATTTGTAGATCATATATGTGGTAAGGGATTAATACCCAGAATTTATCAAGAACTCCTAAAACTCAACAACGTAAAAACAATCAATTAAAAAATAGGTAAAGGATTTGAATACATTTCTCCAAAGAATATATTAAATGGCCAAAAGTACATGAAAATATGCTCACTACCACTGATTTTTAAGGAAATGTAAATCAAAACTGCAGTGAAATACCACCTCACACCTGCTAGGATGGCTACTATAAAAAAATTTAACAAGTGTCAGTGAGAAATTGGAACCCCTGTTTATTATTGGTAGGAATGTAAAATGGTCTAGCCATTATGGAGAACAGTCTGTATAGTCCACAAAAAATTAAAAAATAGAATTACAATATTACCCAGAAATTCTACTTCTGAGTACACACCCCCAAAAGTTGAAAGCAGGATCTGAAGAGATATTTGCACACCCATGTACACAGCAGCATTATTCATAATACTAAAACATGGAAGCAACCCGAGTGTCCACTGATAGATAAATGTATAAGCAAAATGTGGTATACATACAATGGGATATTTAGACTTAGAAAATTCTGATATATGCTGCACCATGGATGAGTCTAGAGGCCATTATGCTAAGTGAAATGAGCCAGGCATAAAAAGATAAATAAGGTAAGATTCCACTTATCTGAAGTACCTAGAATAGTCAAAATCAGAGATAGAAAGAATAGTCGTTGCAAGGGGCTGAGAAGTTGGGAAATAAGGAGTTATTGTTTAATGGGTACAGAGTTTCAGTTTTACAAGATGTAAAGCTATGGAGATGGATGCTGGTGACAGTTTCACAACATTATGAGTGCATTTAATATCACTGTACACTTAAAAATGGTTGTGATGGTAATTTTATGTTACGTATGTTTTATTACCAAAATATTTGCAAAAAGAAAGAAATATGAGGTCATGACATGAGTGGAAAGGCCCACTGAGATGCACAAAGTATATATAAAGACTTTCCCTGAGGCCCTTGGCACTGGCCCGGGTCACTTTATATTGCAAAGGATGTACAGTAGGGCCAAACTCAAGCCATCTTGGCAGGACTTGTCATTTCTACCCCGATGGGGCAACCTGTGCTATCTGTCTTGCCGCCAGCAGATGGCGCATGTTCAAGTTGAATCATTCTCATTCAACAAATGATCCCCCAACTCCCTCTGCTTTAGGCAATTTCTGAGGCAAAGCAGAGCTTAAGATCCTTACCAACCCTCTCTTGCTAATGAAGCACCCAACTTATCTCTAAAACGCACAGATTGATTCATCCAGGTTTCCTCACAGTTTAGCAGAACCAACACCACAGCTCACATTCCACATTAATTATTTATCAATAATTCCATATGTTAGTAAAAACATAATGATTTTCCGTTCTTCCTGGCTGTCTTGTTTCTACAATTAAAATGGAAATCATTGTTGCTATGGCTGTATCTGTGTATTTTTGTGCTAATCTGGATCAATACAGTCATCCATTCATTTGTCAATTATTATTACATACCAGAGAAAGTTCCAGCAGCCAGAAATACAGCAATGAGCAAACGAGAAGCCCTCATTCTTATGAAATTTACATTCTATTGGGGGAATCAGATATTTTACAAAGATAGATAGATAAATAGATGATAGACAGATAAATGATAGATGATAGATAGATGATAGGTAGATAGATAGATGATAGATAGATAGATAGATAGATAGATAGATAGATATAGATAGATAGATAGATAGATAGATATAGATAGATAGATGATAGATAGATAGATAAATGTCAGTGTTAAATGCTATGTAGAAAAATAAAGCAAGGTTTTAGGGTAATAAGTAATGAGATCCTACTTGAGATAGGTGTGGAAATCTAGGTTTAAAGCTAAGATCCAGGAGTCAGTAATATTGAGAAATGAACCTTGCTGTCAGTTAATTTTTCCATCAATATTAATAGTTAACATTTATCAAGCACTTTACGTACACAATTCTTATTACCATCGCTTGTGATATAATTATCATTAGCTCCACTTTACAAAGGAATAAAGTGAGACTCAGAAGAAGGACTAAAAAGTTTTGAAACATCAAGATCACAAAGCCAAAAACCAAGGACAGATACAGAATTCAAACTCAGGTTTTCCTGCATCCCAGGTCCATGTTCCTATCACTAAACTGTGCCAGATATTGCCTTTAGAAGTTATCTTATATATGTATTTATCAAAACTGCTCTGTTTCCTCCCATAGTCCCAGTGTCTCGCCCTATCCTCACCCTCAACCCTGTTGGGGCCCAGGATATGGCAGGTGATGTACTAGAGCTCCGCTGTGAGGCCCAGAGAGGCTCTCCCCCAATCCTCTACTGGTTTTATCATGAGGATGTCACCCTGGGGAACAGCTCAGCCCCCTTTGGAGGAGGAGCATCTTTCAACCTCTCTCTGATGGAAGAGCATTCTGGGAACTACTCCTGCATAGCTGACAATGGCCTGGGGGCCCAGCGCAGTGAGGTGGTGACACTCAACTTCACAGGTGGGTTGGTGTTATCTGGGCCAGTGGTTACAGGTACAGTCAATAAAATATTTATCCAACAAATTGTACAAATTTACCAGTATCAAAGAGTTTTTGAACATGCACACCAAGGTTTGGGGCTTCTAGAGATTGATTTCATGGGGGGAGAGGGAAAGGGAATATATTTTAATCTTAGAGGCTGGCAATCACTCTCCATGTGCCATTATTTTGAAAATTACTAGTTATACTGGAGATAATTCAAATGGAGAAATCAGAATCTGGCACGAGCCTGTCCCGATATATCTCTAGCCTCCACCTACATGGTTTTTTGTTTAGATCAAAAATATTTACCACTGGAACTCAAGTACATGTCTCTCCACTTAGGGCCTTCCAGGAACAAAGGAATCCTTATCCCTGTGAGAGTCACTGGGTGGCTGGTGGGCATCCTTGGCCTTGCTGCTGCTGCTGTTGTTCTGGTGGGTCACTTCAGGACCCAGAGGAAATCAGGTGGGTGTCTACATCTTACCTGCTGATGATGTGACTTTTGCCACTGCTGTGATAATTTAGAGTTGTGCGGTACATCCTATAAAGGTTAATTATTCCTTTCCAGTGCCAGGCCCTCACTTCTACTCACTGTCACTCTGTAGGCAATAGTGACGTTAAGATAGAATAAGTTTCTTAATGAAGTTATGACTCCGTGTATCTAATTTGAGATTTAAATCTGGTAGCAAAGTTTTGGTTCTAATTAAAAATTAGAAAGTTAAGTATTTCCTACTCTACCTCTAGTTGAAAGCTTACTGAAAACAAAAAGAATAAAAAATAAAGTCCTCTATTTGTAAAAATGAAAAGATAATAGTCATGGGTACAAACCATAAACTCTGAGATGTATTTGAATATCAGTTAAATATAGTGAAATTTGGATAAAATTAATAGAGAATGCTGAGAATGAAATTAAAATTTCAATTTCTGATTGTTGCTGGTATATAGAAATAAAGTTGATTTTCATATATTGATCTTACATCCTGCAACTTTGTGAAACACATTTAGTAGTTTTGATATCTGTCTGATTTCATCAGACTGTCTACATAGGTGATCATGTCATCTGTGAATTCAGTTTTTCACCTTCCTGGCCAGTCTGGGTCCTTTTGTTTTTGTTTTTTGTTTTTCTTACCTTAATGCATTGGCTAGAACTTCCTGTACAATATTGAATAGCAGTGAGAGCAGATGTTGTCTTATTCCTGATCTTAGAGGGAAAGTATTTGGTCTCTCACCAGTAGGTATAATATTAGCTGTGGATTTTTTGTAGATGCTCTTTATTAGGCTGAGGAAGTCTCTACTATTTGTAATTTGCTGAGAGTTTTTATAGGAAAAAATGCTTGTCAGATTTTTTTCTACATAATTGAGATGATCATCTGATTTTCTTTTCTAGTCTACTGATACAGATTTTGAATTTTGAATGTTGAATCTGCCTTCCATTTATGGGGTCAGTCTTAGTTGGTCATGATTGTTGGATCTGATTTGCTAAAACTGTGTGAAGAATATTAGCATGTATGTTCATGAGGGATATTGTTTGGTAGCTTTTTTTTTTCTTGTGATGCCTTTTCTGAATTGTTGTGAAGGCAATACCCACTTAGTTACTACCCCTTCCCGTATTCTTCATTTCTTTTTGTATATCCATATTTCCATCTGGTATCATTTTCTTATTAGAAATAAAGAACTGGAGATTTGGGGAAGGTAAGTAATCTTTTCAAGTTCATAAATCTATTAAGAGTCAGATTTAACTGGGGTCTCCCTGGTCCTTGAATCCATATTCTCTCCATTACACCTTAGTGACTTATAGAGTCATACCTCCTACTTTCAAAATTATTTTCTATATCTTTTCTATTTTACTTCATTCATATCACCTTTCTTGGATGTCATGTATTAATTAGCAACATACTAGAAGTGCAGACATTAGTACCTCAGTGTTGAAGTAGGTAATGTGAAAAAAATGGATTGCTCAGTCAATATAGCAGCAAATAACACCAGGGAAGGGAAGGAAAGATTAACAACCATCATTTTATGTGATTTATGAGAGCAAGGAGCCCAGCAGTGTCTGTCCTCCAGATCCAGGGGAAGTATTGTTTTAAATAGCAAACTCAACTAAAGAATTCTAACGGTCCATCAATCAGAGGGTCTCTGCCTTTTTCATCTCAAAATCTTGCCTACTATACTTCCCTCATATCAAAGTATTCTCATTTTTAACCAGACTTCTCAGGGGGGCTTTCAGCCTTTCCAAATTTTTCTAAAAGTAGAGTTCTGCTCCTTATGCATGAATGTATCCTGCAAGTTATCAAAGGGAGCAATTAATTTATTAACTGTATAATTGAATTGACTGCATTGAAATTCCAGTAATGGAACATGCCAAATACTTGATGTCTGGCAAGTAAATCCAAACCCTAGTTTCTTCAGCTATAGAATGTTCATAATAACAGTATCTATCTTGAAGGTATGAGGCAATCTATCTAAAGTGCTTTGTACAGCGCTTGGCCCATATATCTTCAGTGAATATCAGCTTGTATTATAAACGGCCTTTGGTCTGCTTTCTCTTTAACAAATGAAGAGATTGACTGAATCTCAAATGAATCCTGGGACTTAGCGAGTCCACTCACATATTGATTGTTGATTGATCTTGATTAATGTGGATTGTAATTTCTCTGAGGAGAGACGTAAAGGCTAGAATCATGCTCACACATTTAGTTTAAGCCCTCCGCCATGGTAATCACCAGTCACTTCTCAGTATCTTTGAGTCTACTGCTATTTTCTACACTCTGTTTTACTTTGTTTTTATATTCCACATATGAAATCATATGGTATTTGTCTTTCTCCACCTGGCTTGTTTCACTTAGCATAATACCCTCTAGCTCCAACCATGTTGTTGCAAATGGCAGGATTTCAATATTATGGCTGAATAATATTCCATTGTGTACATGTACCATCTCTTTATCCATTCATCTATTGATTGACACTGGGTTCCTTCTGTATCTTGGCTATTGTAAATAATGCAGCTATAAAGATAGGGGTGCATATATCTTGCCTAATCAGGGATTTTGTTATCCTTGGGTACATTCCTAGAATTGGAATTACTGGTTCCAATGGTATTTCTATTTTTAGTTTTTTGAGGAATCTGCATACTGCTTTCCATAGTGGCTGTAACAGCATTCCCACCAACAGTGTAGGAAGGTTCCCATTTCTCCACATCCTCACCAACACTTGTCATTTCTTGTCTTTTAGATAGTGGCCATTCTAACTGGTGTGAGGTGACCTCTCATTGTGGTTTTGATTTTCATTTCCCTGATGATTAGTGATGTGGAGCATCTTTTCATGTGCCTGTTGGCCATCTGTATTTTTCTTTGGAGAAATGTCTGTTCAGGTCCTCTGCCCATTTCTTAATTGAGCTATTTGTGTTTTGGGTGTTGAGGCATATGAGTTCTTTATATAATTTGGATGATGACACCTTATCAGATGAATCATTTACAAATGTACTCTCCCGTAGTGTAGGTTTCCATTTTGTTCTGCTGATGGTGTCCTTTGCTATACAGCTTGTATTTTGACGTAGTCCCACTTGTTCATTTTTCATTTCATTTCTCTTGCCATAGGAAATGTGTCCAGGAAAAAATTGCTCATGCTTATGTTCAAAAGATTATTGCCTATGTTTGCTTCTAGGAGTTTTATGTTTTCATGTCGTTCATCCAGGTCTTTAATCATTTGAGTTTATTTTTGTGTATGTAGTTAGACAGTAATCCAGTTTCATTCTCTTACATGTAGCTGTCCAGTTTTCCCAACACCAGTTATTGAAGAGGCTGTCATTTCCCCATTGTATATTTATGACTCCTTTTTCACATATTAATTGACCATATACGTGTGGGTTTTATATCTGGGCTCTCTATTCTGTTCTACTGATCTCTGGGTTTGTTCTTGTGCCAGTACCATACTGTTTTGATTACTGTAGCTTTGTAGTAGAGCTTGAAGTCAGGGACTGTAATCCCCCAACTTTGTTCTTTCTCAGGATTGCTTTGGCTCTTCAGGGTCTTTGTGGTTCCATATGCATTTTAGAACTATTTGTTCTAGTTCATTGAAAAATGCTGTTGGTATTTTGATAGGAATTGCTTTGAATCTGTAAATTGCTTTGGGCAGGATGGCCATTTTGACAATATTAATTCTTCCTATACATGAGCATGGGATAGATTTCCATTTATTTGTGTCTTCTTTAATTTCTTTCAACAGTGTCTTATAGTTTTCAGAGTACAAATCTTTCCCCTATTTGGTTAGATTTATTCCTAGGTATTTTATTCTTTTTGATGCAATTGTAAGTGGAATTGTCTCGATTTCTCTTTCTGCTAGTTCATTGTTAGTATATAAGAATGCAACAGATTTCTGTGTATTAATTTTGTGTCCTGCAACTTTGCTGAATTCAATTATGAGTTCTGATAGTTTTTTGGTGGAGTTATTAGGGTTTTCTATGTATAATATCATGTCATCTGTAAATAGTGACAGTTTGACTTCTCCCTTACCAATTTGGATGCCTTTTATCTCTTTGTGTTGTCTGATTGCCATGGCTAGGACCTCCAGTAGTGTGTTGAATAAAAGTGGTGAGAATGGACATCCTTGTCTTGTTCCTGATCTCAGAGGAAAAGCTTTCAGCTTTTCATCAGTAAGTAGGATGTTACCTGTGGGTTGGTCATATATGGCATTTATTATGTTAAGATACATACCATTTATTCCCATTTTGCTGAGAGTTTTTATCATAAATAGTTGTTTTGTTAAATGCTTTTTACATTGATATGATCATGTGGTTTTTATCCTTGTTGTTAATGTGGCATATGATACTGATTTACAAATATTGTACCATCCTTGCATCTCTGGAATAAATCTCACTTGGTTGTGATAGATGATCCTTTTGATGAATTTTTGAATTCAGTTTACTAATATTTTGTTGATGATTTTTGCATTTATGTTCATCAGGAATGTTGGCCTATAATTTTCTTTTTTAGTGTCTTTGGTTTTGATGTTTTAGTGTGCTGGCCTCATAGAATGAGTTTGGAAGTATTCCCTCCTCTTCTACTTTTTTGAATCCTTTAAAAAGGATGGATATTAGCTCCTTTTTAAATGTTTGACAGAATTCAGCTGTGAAGCTATCTGGTTCTGGTGTTTTGTTTGTTGGGAGTTTTTGATTACCAGTTCAACTTCATTGCAGGTAATTGGTCTGTTCAGGTTTTCTGTTTCTCCATGCAATCTTGGAAGGTTGCATTTTTTTAGGAATTTGTCCATTTCTTCTAGGTTGTAAATTGGTGGCATATAATTTTTCATAGTATTCTCTAATAATTCTTTGTATTTATGTGGTATCTGCTGTGACTATTCCTTCTTCATTTCTAATTTTCTTTATTTGTGTCCTCTCTCTTTTCTTCTAGATAAGTCTGGCTAGAGGGTTCATCTATTTTGTTTATTTTCACAAAAAATCAGCTCTTGGTTTCATTGATTTTTTTCTATTGTTTTATTCTTCTCTATATTATTTATTTCTTCTTTGATCTTTATTATGTCCTTCCTTCTACTAACTTTGGGCTTCATCTGTTTTTTTTCTAGTTTCTTTAGTTGTGAATTTAGATGGATTTGTGAGGATTGTTCTTGTTTCTTGAGGTAGGCCTGTATTGCTATGTAATTCTTTTTTAGAATGGCCTTTGAGGGATTCCACAAATTTTGAACTGTTGAATTTTTGTTTTTATTTGCCTTCATGTATTCCTCAATTTTTGTTTTAATTTGGTCATTGATCCATTGGCTATTTAGAAGCATGTTGTTTTAGCCTCCATATGTTTATAGGCTTTTTGGTTTTCTTTGTGTAATTTCTTTCTAATTTCACACCACTGTGGTCTGAGTAGTTGCTTGATACAACTTCAATCTTTTTAAATTTATTTAGGCTCTTTTTGCAGCCTATTATGTGATCTTTACTGGAGAACATTCCATGTACACTTGAGAAAAATGTGTACCCTGCTGCTTTGGGGTGGAATGTTTGTAGATATCTGTTAAGTCCATTTGATCTAAGGTATTGTTCAGTGCCTCTGTTTCCTTATTTATTTTCTGTCTGGCTGTTCTGTCCATTGATGTCAATGGCGTGTTAATGTCTCCTAAAAAGAATGTGTTGCAATTTATTCCCCACTTTAATTACATTATTATTTTTTTACATATTTAGGTGCTCTTATATTGGGTGCATAGATATTTATAATGATTATATCTTCTTGTTGGGATGACCCTTTTATCACTAAGCAATTTCCTTCTTTGTCTCTTGTTACTTTCTTTGTTTTGATATCTATTTTGTCTGATATAAATACTGTGACTCCTGCTTTTTCCTCCCTATTATTTGTATGAAGTATCTTTTTCCATTCTTTCACTTTTAGTCTGTGTGTGTGTTTGGCTGAAATGAGTCTCCTATAGGCAGCATATAGATGAGTTTTGTTTCTTTATCCAAAGATACTCTATGTCTTTTGATTGGTGCCTTCAGTACATTTACATTTAAGGTAATTATTGATAAGTATGTACTTATTTCCATTTTATTAAATGTTTTTGGTCTGTTTTTGTGGCTCCTTTCTGTTCCTTTCTTCCTTCCTTATACTCTTCTCTTGTCACTTGATGGTTTTTTTTAGTGTTGTGGTTGGATTTCTCTTAATTAAAAAAAAATCTGTTATAAACTTTAGGTTTGTGGTTACCAAAGGTTTGAGGGTAGCTTGCTGACTATATAAGTCTATATTGAGTTGCTGATTGCTCTATTTCAAACACAATCTAAAATTACTTTTTTTATTCTTTTTCCTCCCTCACACTTAATGTATTAGATGTCATAATCAGCACTTTTTGTGTATCTCTTAAATGATTTTGTGAATAGTTGGTTTTACTTTTGTTTTGTTTTAACTTCATACTCACTTAGTAAGTAACTGGTGTAGTACCTTTACTGTGAGTTTATTTTCACTGATGAAAACTATTTAGCCTTAAGAATATTTCCATCTACAGCCATCCCTTTAACATATCCTGAAAGGCTGGCTTAGTGGTAGTGAATTCCTTCAACTTTTGTTTATCTGGAAATTGTTTAATCTTTGTTTCAAATTTAAATAATAATTTAATTATTTAAATTAAATTGTGCCAGGTAGAGAATTCTTGGTTGGAGGTCCTTCTGTTTTAGTACATTAAATATATCATGCCACCCCCTTCTGGCCTGTAGAGTTTCTGTTGAGAAGTATGCTGATAGCCTCATGGGATTTCCTTTATAAGTAATCTTTTGTTTCTCTGACTGCTTTCAACACACTCTCCTTATCCTTGATCTTTGTCAATTTAATTATTATATGTCTTGGTGTTGTCTTTCTGGGGCTCCTTTTGTTAGGGACTCTCTGAACTTCCATGACCTGAG
This sequence comes from Smutsia gigantea, assembly GCA_032199065.1. Lineage (NCBI taxonomy): Eukaryota > Metazoa > Chordata > Mammalia > Pholidota > Manidae > Smutsia > Smutsia gigantea. Next base: position 165,386 of record JAVSCE010013377.1, read on the forward strand.
TGTCTATTTCCTTCCCCAGATTGGAGAAGTTTTCAACAATTATTTCCTCAATGAGACTTTCTATCCCTTTGTTTTTCTCTTCTTCTTCTGGACCCCTATTATGAGAATACTGTTTCATTTGGATTGGTCACACAACTCTCTTATCAGTCTTTCATTCCTAGAGATCCTTTTTTCTCTGTGTTCCTCAGCTTCATTATGTTCCTGTTCTCTAATTTCTATCTCATTGATTGTCTCCTCTACTTGCAGCAATCTATTATTCATTCCCTCCATTACATATTTCATTTCAGTTACTGTGTTCTTCAGCTCTGAGTGGCTCTCTTTCAGCTACTGTATCTCTTTATTGAAGTCCTCCCTGAGATCTTCAATATTTTTCTTCAGATCAGTGAGCATATTTATGAATTTTACTTTGAAATCTTTACCAAGAAGATTGGTGATATCTGTTTCATTTAGCCCTCTTTCTGGTGTCTTATCCTATAGTTTTGTTGGAAAATATTTTTCTGCTTCCTCATTTTTGTCAGGGTTTCTGTGTTTCTTCCATTGTGGAGATGGATCTGCTATGCTTCCTGGTCTAGAGAGTAAAGGCTTTATGAAGAAGGCATCCTATGGTGCCCAAAAGCTCAAGACTCCTCTCCAGTAGCTGGTTCTCCTTTGTGGTGGAGCCCCAGTTGTTGTTGGTAGAAAATGGGTGGAACTGCCGTTCCATCTGCCAACAGTGGTCTCAGTCCACTGCGACTGGCAGTTTGCCTCAGCCAGTCCTTTGTGATCATAGTAGTGGCTACTACTGGGGTCACTGTGGATGGGGCCATCCTCTGCCTTCCCTAAAGTGATCGTGGGGCTGCTGAATTAACAAAGTGAGCGAGGCAGTTACTTGGGGAGTTCCACAGTGGCATGAGAGTGAGTGGGCACAAGGCACTGGCAGTATCCACATGGTTGGAGGGCACCCAGGCAGAGGAGGCAGGTAAGTCACTCTGTGCTGTCCAGACTGCTACAGTGAGTCTCTTTGGAGCCTCCTAGTAGCAGCAAGGTATGCAGCACCAGGCTTGGCCACCTGTGTGGAGGAAGGAGCTCTCAGAGCTGGCTCCTACAGAAGCCACTCTAGTTGGGCTAAGACAGGGCATAGAAGGCTGGGAGAGTCTCCCTCTTCCCACTAGGAAGCAAAGTCTGATGCTGCTGGGCCCAGGGAGCTGATGCTCTGGTAATATACAGGGAAGAACCTTTGGGGTGAGCTGCCAGCAAAGGGGATAGAACATCTGGGTCTCCTGAGAGTGCTGGACTTGTTGGGCCAAGGGAGGGCTGGGGAAGTATCATCCACCTGCCCTTCCTCCTGAGGAGAAAGCTCTATCCAACCCTTGCCTCCTGGCACCCCTCCAAGTGCTGGCAAATCTTTCAATCTGCCACTTCTGCTTTGGGTCTCAGAAGGATGAACAGAGCATGCCTGTCCTCCACAAATGGTTGGAGTCTCAGCCTCCCAGAATGCTCCAACTGTCCCTGGTGTGCAGCCCTGCTAATCACCAGAACCCAGTGCAATGTGGACTCCTGTTCTCAGAGCAGGTTTACAGGGCCCAGTGTACAGAGTTCCTGGGCACCCATCCCCTCCCCACTTCATTCCTCTTCCTCCCATCTGTGGGCTGGGATGGAAGAAGGGCTTGGGTCCCACTAGATCACAGCTCTTCCACTTTACCCCTTTATGTGTGGTCTTCTGTTCTTCACCAGGTGTAGGTGGTCTTTTCTACAGTCTTCAGATCATTTTCTGGTTTAACTGTATTTGTTGTAGTTGCTTTCTTGGTGTGTATGTGGAAGAAGGTTTCCACCTTGCCTTCCTTCTCCACCATCTTTTTTTTCCCACAGGGGCTCATACATACTTTAATTTGTTCAGTTGTTTAAGAAATTTCTATTGAATATTTTCAACATTCTTTGGACTGAGAATACAAAAATAATTAAGACAGGTTTTTAGCCTCAAGTAACACATCCTTTCATGTAGGAGAGAGTTAGAGGCAAACATAGAAATAGATAATTACAATACAATGTAGTAATTTTAATATTGTGGGGTTCTATGTGCCTGAAGACAGGTCACTTAATCCAGCTTGTTAGCATCAAGGAAAGCTCTGGAGGAGGAAAGGTAAGTTGGAATTAACCATGTGAAAGAGAAAGAAAGAAGGGGTATGGAGAAAACAATATGTACCCAATATACTTGAAATGGATTTGCAAGGATCACAGATACAGAGAATTCTGCGCTTATTGTGTTAGTCCTATTGATTCATGCTTGTGTAAGGACAGTGAATCAATTTTAACCCCCTCTGTAGGTCTCAGTCTCCTTGCCTCTGTCTCATAAGCACTTGGCCAAACATTAAGTATTAAGTTGTTACTTGGCCACAACAGAGTTCATGTTGCTATTATTGACTGAATACCAATTCATAAAAAGTGTGATTCTGGGCAAATATTTTTTGAGACCCCACCTTCCTCATCTATAACATGACATGGGGAGGGGAGCTGCATGTTCTCTAAGATGCGCCATAGCTGAGATCTAGAATGAATCTGATTTCTGGGAAAGGGCATTCTAACATAGAGCACATCATCTACACGGCTCACTTACCATCATTGGTTCTTTGTTTTTCAGGAGGACTTTCTGCCTCTGGAACACCTAGGTGAGGTCTCTGCTTCTTGTGCTGTCAACATTTTCATGATGTACTTATACATACAAGAAAGGAATATGGAATTATATACATTGAAAAGTATTTGACTTGACTTCCTATTAACATTTTCAAATTCTTATGAAATCCAAACATGTAATTAAGAAGTCCATTTCCATTATATTTGTGAATAATACTCACACCTACTTATAATTATTTGCTATCCATGCTAATTTATCTGCTCCTTTAAATGTACTCCACTGATGTCTTATTGACATCTTTCATAGAGCCACAATGCATTCATTTCCTTTATTGCTCATTCCTCCACTCATATGTTCATTCAGGAAATGATTATTGAGTTAATTCACATATTAACTACAGAAGGAAATGAAATTGGAAAAAAGAATACTTCATGAAGAACCTTTTTAGTATCTTACAGGAAAGGTGTGTGGTTGTTATGAAGTAGAAACTTGAAAGGGACTTTTTTAAAAAAGCAAAAGTCAAGTTCTGTGAGAATTCAGAATTCTTTGCATATCCATGCTTAAGGATTTACAATTTTGAAAATAGTGAAAAAAAATTAGGCAAATACAGGTGTTTATCAAAGGGACCTTGGAGTAATGTAGCTTTCTGCTCTGGCCTTGCTTCAGTAGGTCTTCTCTACGGTGCTTCTCTGGGATTCCTCTTGGGTCACACTCCGTCTGATATTTCTCAAAAATGCCTTGCAAACTCTTAGAGTGAACAGCCATTATGTTTTTACATAAACCATGCTAGGCTCTTCCTGGACATTGATTTCCCGGAGACTCTGTATAATCTACGAATATTTTTCTCTCTTTCCCCCTCTGTCACAATTACAGTCCCGGTGGGTATCGGGAGCCTTCCTCGTCCAGCCCTTCCAGCACAGACCCCCAAGAGCCCGCCCACTGTGAGTCACTAGCCCTAATGGGGCTGCAGCCAGTGTACAACGACCGTGAGGACTTCCTAAGGGCCAGTGGGCTGTAGGGTTGAGCCAGGAGGGAGGAGGGATCAAGGTACAATCCATGGCCCAGTCACATTACATTTTAAAATGGCATCACTAGGTTAGCGAAAGAACTGGGTGGCTGGGAAGAAGAGTCTAGAATGTGGGATTTTTGCTACAGCCAGCTATGATCTATTTTCTCGCAGTGAATCCTGAAGACAGCAACCTCGTTTATTCCCAGATGTGGGTCATCCAGCATACAAAAGAAAATTCAGGTGAGACAGCTTACAGATAAGTAGAGATGAGATGGCAATGTGTTATCAGATCCAGCAAGGAGTCTTTGATCAAAGATTCATCTCAAATATGAGTCCAACATGGAAGAAATGATCTGTTCCTCTTCTATGGCTAATCGTATAATCATATCCACTCCCTCTCACCTGTCTACACCATTACCCCATAAACTCTCTGAGGACAGATACTATAGTTTTTCACTAATGTATCAATAAGATCTAGGGCAATGCTGTAAAACTATAGGTTCCTCAAATATTTTTTGAATGAATGAATGAACAGTAGTTACTAAATTAAGCCTATATAATCTAATGTATAAATACTTGTAATTCTCTTAACTGTTCTCTTTATTTCTGATCTTGGTTCTCCTCCAGCCTTCCAACAATCTGTTTCCAGCATGATGCCTTTGAGATGCATAGTCGATCACATTATTGTCTAGGTTAACTAACCCGGATGACTCTTGATTCTAAAACATGGTCTTTGCCTCCCTCTGCACTTCGGCCCCTCCTGGAAGCTCTGGCTTACGTCCTTCCTCTAACCATACTGAGGTCTTGGCACTTTCCTGATCATACTGGGCTGTTTCATACTTCAGTGCTCATGAGTGTTTTTTGTCCTGAAAAGTCTTGACCCCTACCTCGTTTACCCGGTGACCCCTGCTCACATTTCAAGACACAGTTGAGGCACCCTGTGAAGCTTGCAATGATTCCCACCAGCCCGCCCTAGGTCCTGACCTGGGAGGAACTAATTCCCTTTATGACAACAGTATAGTTCAATATGTATTTCTATCTTGGTGTCCATAATACTTGCTGCATTTGTTTTCATGTCCATTTCCCCCCTTAAAAATTACAAGCTCCTTAATCAGATGGACCGAATTTGTGTTATTTCTGCCTCATTGTAGCTTGCCAAAGTCTAATAGAGGTCATTTTTCAATGAATGCTTAATGACTGAATAAATAAATGAAAGAGATCCAATGAATCCATCTAGAGGAGAGAAGAAATACAAATGCTGAAATTTCTTAATGCTCCACAGCAAGTCTTTGGCTTACTAGGAATTTGTTTTGTGATCTTAGCATGCCAGCCCCCTCTCCTGCCTCTCCCACTTTCCCTGTGCAAAGTGAAGGGAGTCCTATTTGCTGCTTTCTCCCAAAATATCGATATAGCCACAGAGGCCCTGAGGTGGGGAGAAGGGTATTGCGGCCGCTTTGCTGGGGTTGTGGTGAGCAGTGGAGAAAGGAGTTTTCAGGAGAATCATTTGGGGCACTTGATGGGCAGGGGAGAGGCTTTTTTATATATGGGAAGGGGGTGGGATGCTTTGTCTGCAAACATGTCTTGGAAGCATTCAGCAAAGAAATCAGTAAGAGATGAGTCAGCACAGGAGAGATTGGTGGGAAACGTATCGTGAGTAGGTTCAAAGTTGGGACACATCGCCCACAGTGTAATAGTTTTCTTTCTTCCTCCCATCCAGCAACAAAGTCACCAAGGCTGCCTCAGGAGGATAAGGTGGGTCACATTTTCTGGCTTGCTTTCCTCTCTGCTCATCCTTCCCTGTATTTAGGTACGGACTGTGTTTTTCCACCAGGAACCTGTAGTCATCTATTCAGAGTTGAAGAAGGCACATCCAGATGACTTAGCAGAGCCGGCCAGCAGTAGAGGCAGGGCCCATGAAGATGCTACAGAAAACTATGAGAATGTCCCGTGTATATAACTGATCTTCGACCACTAGCTCTGTACCCAGAGTGGCCCAGAGACACTGGGGGTGGCCTGTGCCATTCTCCCTGTTCTGTCCAAGCAGGCACCCTTCTTCCCTCCAGGACTCTGCTGCCCAGGAGGCAGGGCTATACGGGATGTGAGGCTGCATGAAAGGTCTTTCAACCTCCTCTGTGCCCGAGTCTGTGTGCTTTCTAGGAACAGAGAGGGCAGCATTTGAGTAAATGCTGCATTTTCTCATAGTAGAGAAACATGTGAAGGCCGGGCAGGTGGACCTTCAACTCCTGGACCTGTGGAGTAGAGGAGGAGGGAGAAACACTCCGGTGAGGATTGCAAGGGTGCAATCACAACCATTTGATCTAAGAGTGCGCAGAAGCTTTTAATATGCATCTCTGCATAAATGATTTGCTCTCAACATCTTGTTACCTTTTCCATGTGGTTAATAAGGACATTGCTGGCGTTTGGGTGTATATGTTACATTCCAGCTACTAAGCTGGAAACAACCAAATAGATTCATTCTGTCTCTGTGTATACTGTGTTTTCATGAACTAGACATCAATACAAAGAAATTAAAAAAAAAATAACCCAGTCTATTTAACAGGAGAGAGCATCCTAATTATCTGGTTAGTTTTATGAATTGGATTGTTGTCTCTCAAAACCCTCATGTTGCCATCCTAACCCCCCAATGTGACTACCTTTAAGGAGGTAGTTAAGGTTACATGAGGTTATAAGGACAGATCCTACCCCAATAGGACGGGTGTCCTTACAAGAGGAAGAGACATCAGAGACCTCTCTCCATCACTCTTCGTGTACACAGAGGAAATGCCACAGGAGAACACAGCAGGAAGGCAGCCATCTGCCCACCAGCAGGTGGCCAGGAAAAGGTGGCAAAGCTTGGTGTCACTCGGGAGCCCTCAGGACCTGAGCTGGCCGTGGATGTAGATACAAGGCAATCAGAAAGCTCAAAGGGGGACATCCCCTCCCCTGGCTCAAAGACTCCTAATCATTCATTCAGTTGACTGACAGCTATCGACTGTTGACCACACAGGAAAAAGAACTTTTAAAGCATACCAATATTTCTTAAGTTTCAGGAAAAATGACAGAATTGCATTTATTCATAAATTCTTCTGAGGCAGGAAAGCAGTAACTGACATTGTCAGCCTCTATCACCTAGTGTTACACTGAACTTGATACAACGCTGGAGACAAATAGACCTTAGGAAAAGAGGCTAGAGAGTTCACTGATGACTGATGTATATCAACTGATACAATTTATGGATGTCATTGATTTTACACCAGCCATTGTTTATGACTTTAAGAAAATAACACAGTGATGCTTTGCAAACCTTGGAAATAACTCAAGCATACACATAAAGTGTATTTCATATTTTATGCTTTTCCCTTTGGGTATCAGACATTTTGACAACATATGGCAATGTGTGATCTGATTTGAGGTTTTCAATCTTAGGCTAATGAATTCAACTAGCAAGCTTATTTGCTGAGGAAAAAATTATTTCCTTCTTAAGAGGAAATACATATTTTTATTATGAAAGTGGGACTCTTAGGTCTTGTTTCTATATAGTAGGTACAAAATACAATCTAAAAGGTGTGCCTGGCCTATAGAGACAGCAAGGAATCCAGGTATACTCTGTGTCTATGCTTAAATTTTGCTCCAAATGTCTCCCACTTTGAACTCCAGGAAGAATAATGTCATATATGAGAGGAGAGGGACATGCCACCAAGTGCCAGCTGTGGGAAACCCATTTGAAAGTATGGTGACAAAAGGTGGATGTTTCTCTATTGATTTAAACAACAGAAAATCTGTAAGGGAGGAAGGGAGAATGGAGGCAACATTCGTGGACAGTAAGTGTTCCTCTCTAGGAGTGCATGCGGGCAACAAAGAGGACAGCAACCACTAGAACTGAGGGACTCAACAGTGCACAGAATGGTTCTGAGTGTATGGTATGGGGAACCTTCCTTTCAGAAGTCCTCATTATCCAGGTCCTCAAAATGAGGGCAAATAATAATCTCTATAAACAGTCAGGGAGAGTCTAAGGAATATTTAGGAGAAGATCGAAGAGGAAATTATATTTCCAATGGGTCAAGAGGTAACATTTGAGGCATCAAGATTTAAGATGTTACTACAATTTTTTTCTTTACATTTTATTTATTTGCACCTTTACTGAAGAATAATTTATGCACAATAAATTGCCCATATTTAAAGTGTACAATTCGATGAGTTTTGACAGATACATACTTCCATGAAACCACCCCTACAATCAAGACCCCAAACATCTCCATCACCCACCAAAGTTTCCTTATCCCCTAAGCAATACTTCTTTCCCTTCATCTGTTTCATGCAATCACTGATACGCTTTCTGTCACTGTACACTGGAGTGTATTTTCTAAAATTTTATATAAATAGAATCATACAGTATATTACTCTTTTGTGCGTAGCTTCTTTCTTCACTAAGTAAAAAGATTTTGAGTTTCATTCACATTGTTTCATGTATCCACAGTACACCCCTTTTCATTGTTGAGTAACATGCCATTGTATAGATATACCACATTTGATTAACCATTTACCTGTTAATGGACATTTGGATTCTTGTTTGTTATTATTGAAAGTAAGGCTGCTATGAAAATTCATGTGTAACTATTTGTGTGTACATATGTTTCCATTACTCTCTTGTAAATACCTAGGAATGTAACTGCTGGGTCACGTAGTAGATTTATGTTTACATTATAAGAGGCTGCAATACTCTTCAAAAGGGCGGGACCACTGTACATTCCCATAAGTAATGTATGATGGGTAGTTACTCCACATCCTTGCTAACACTTGACATTTTCTGTCTTTAATTTCAGTCATTCTGAGGAGTATGTAGGGTAGGATAGCATCATCTCATTGCAGTTTTAATTTCCCTGATGATCCATGATGTTGATTATCTTCTCAAGTCCTCAGTGGCTCTCTGTAAGATCTTTCGTGATGTGTCTGCTCACTCCTTTTACCTTTTCTTTATTGGGTTATTCATCTTTCTATTACTGAGTTGTGAGTGTTTTAAAATATATATTCTGGTCTGATTTATGTATTGCAAATATCTTCTCCAGGTCTGCAGCTTGTCCCTCATTTTCTTAATGGTGTCTTTTGAAGGACAAAAATTTTTTGTTTTGATAAAGTCCAGTTAATCCATTAAAAAATTTTTTTATGGGTATGCTTTGTGTTTCCTGCATAAGAAAGTATACCCCAAGGTCAAAAGATTCTGTCCTATTTTTTTCCTATAAGTTTTACAGTTTTCACTTTTACATTTAGTCCCATAAGCCATGTAAAGTGAATTTATGTGTGTGTGTGTATAGTGCGAGGAAAATGTTTATTTTTTGTTGTGAATATCCAATTGTTCTACCACTATTTGCCTCTTTATAATTTGAGTTGTTTATCTCCTTATTATCAAGTTACTGGAGTCCTTTATATATTTCAGTTCTATATTTCCTTGTCAAATATATGCTTAGAACATATTTCCTCATGTTTTGTAATTTGCCTTTACATTTTCTTAACTGTGTCTTTCAAAAAGCAAGCATCTTTAATTTGATAGAATTATCATTTTTTAATCAGATAGTTCATGTTTTGTGTACCCTGTTTAAAAACTATTTGCCTAACTGCATTTCATAAAGATTCTGTCTATATTTTCTTTTAGAAATGTAATAGCTTCCACTCTTGTATTTAGATGCGATTCACTTCAAGTTAATTTTTGTATATGGCAGGTGAGAGTTGATGTTAATTTTGTTAATTTTTTTCCCATACAGCTATCCAGTTGTTTCACCACCATTTCACTTAAAAAAAAAAACTATCTTTTTCAACAATCGACTGTATAAAATATAGGTCTAATTCTAGATCATTCTGTTCCATTGATCTTATGCATCCATCCTTATGCCCCAAACCACACTTTCTGGATTACTGTGCTTATATAATAGTATTGGGTCAGCTCATCAGCTTTGTGTTTTGTTTTTTATTTTGCCTTTCCCTATAAATTTTTACATTGCTTTTAAGTTTACATAAAAAGTCTGCCAGAATTTTGATTCAGGTTTCCATTGAATCTACAAGTGAATTTGAAGAGAATTGCCATCTTAACATTGACTCTTCCAACCCCTGAACTTTATATAACTTACTATTTCTTTTGGTCTTCTTTAATTTCCTTTTTGCATATTGTTTATTCAATTTATTCCTAATAATTTACATTGTATGTTCATGTCATTTTCTAATTATTACTAGTTTTATTTGGTAATTTTCCTCAATTTTCTTAAAGAGATTGTGCAGGATCTTAGGAGGATGTAATCAGGTGATTCCTTGATTTCAGCCTTGTGAGACCATAAGCAAAAGACCCAGCTGAAATGTGCCAGCCTCCTGACCCACTGAAACTGCAGATAATGTTTACCCATTTTAAGCTGCTATTTGTGGTCATTTGTTACACAACAACAGAAAATGAAAACATTGTCTGCTCTGCTCTTTTTCTTTCTTCTTGGGTCATTCAGTTTAGACCTTTCTTGTTTTTATATTTATAAAATTTTGATACTAATACTGGATAAGCAGCATCCCACAAGTTTTATTATTATTAAAATGGTTAGATTTAGGCCTTCCCTTTCACTGTTTATTTTTCATTTTCCCGTGATTTTTATTTCTCTATTCACCCCTCCTACCTTCTTCTATGTATATTTTTTAGTATTTTATTCAGTTATACATAGTTTCTAATAGTCACAGGATTTCTTTTCTTCAACTCACTAATAATTAAAGAGTGTGATGTTAATTTACAGGTATTTGAGATTTCCCCAAATATCTTATTGATATGAATTTCTAATTTAATTATATTGTAGTTGGAAAACATTCCACTATTTAAAAACTTTCAGATTTGTTAGGACTTCTTTTATGACCTGGGATGTGATATATGTTGGTGACTATACCAGGCACACTTGAAAATAAAATGTACCCTGCGATTTTGGAATGCAGTGTTCTGTAAATATCAATTAAGTCAAGGAGGTTGAGAGTGTTTTTCAAACTTTCTGTGCCTTTATTGCATTTTTGTCTAGTGTTCTCTCAATGTCTGAAAGAGTAATTTAAAAGTTTCCTACTATATGTAATTATCTATTTCTCCCTTTCTACCATCAATTTTTGTTTCATGTATTTTGAGGCTCTGATACTAGATACATACACATTAATAATTATGTCTTCCTGAAACTGTCCCTTTTGTCATTATGAAATTTCCCTCTTCATCTCCTGTCCTGAAATCTATTTTATCCAGCGTTAGTGTAACCACCCCAGCTTTCTTGATGCTTACTGTTTGAACAATGTATCTCCTCCCATTCATTTACTTTCAATCGATTTGTGTCTTTATATTTCAAGTGTGTTTCTTGTAAACAACAAAAAGTTAAGTCTCACTTTTTAACTCGTTCGGATAATCTCTTTCTTTTAATGTTTGACCATTATACTTAAGGCAATTATTGGCATGATTGGATTTGTTATTTTTTGCTTCCTATTTGTTGTCACTGTTTTTTGTTCCTCTATTTCTCCTTTCCTTCCTTTGGATTATTTGAATATTTTTTAGTATTCTATTTTAATGTATTTGCTATCTTTTTAGCTATATGACACTGTATTATTTTTAGAGTATAATCCAGAGATTACAACATGCATTCTTAAACTTTCCTGACTTACTTGAAATTAATATTCTATTTCTCCACAGAAAATGTAGAAATCTTGAAACCATGTGGGTATCTTTATATCCCTGCCTCTTTAACCTTTATGATATAGTTGTCATAAGTGTTATAACTATGTACATTAAAAAATCACATAAGCAATTCTTATAGTATATGTTTTAAGTGGTCACACATATTTTAAACAAGAAGAAAAAAATGTAATCTTGTATTTTTCCCTAGATATTTACCATTTCAATGTTCTTTATTTTTCCTGAGGATCCAGAGTCTGATAACACTTCCTTCAGGCTGAAGTGCTTTATAATCTCTTACAGTATTTTTTTCTTAATTTGGCATTCACTTTTGAAGGATATTTTTGCTCATACAGAAAACTGGTTTGACAAGTTATTTTTTTAATACTTTAAAGGTGCTCTACTGTCTTATTGTGTCCTTGGTTTTTTAAAGAACTTGTAATTCATTCAAATAATTGTTCTCCTATAAATAATGTGACATTTTTCTCTATCTGCTATCAAGATTTTCTCTCCTTTGATTTTCAGCAGTCTGATTATGTTCTTAGGCACAATTTTCTTTGACTTTATCCTGCTTGGGGCTCACTGCACTTCTTAAATCTGTAAAGGTGTGTTTTTCATCAAATTTGGGAATATTGCACCTGTAATTTCTTCAAATATCTTGTTTTTTAAGCTCCAATTGTTTCTTTTCTTTCCTGCTAGGATTCCAAATCCATGTATATTATATTTTTTGATATTGTCCCACATGTTGCCAAGGTTATATTCATTTTTTCTAACTTTTTAATCTATAATTTAGATTGAATCCTTTTTATTAATATATTTTCAGTTTCACTGAATCTTCCCTCTGTCCTACCTATTCTGCTATAAAGTCCATTTTCAAATCTTGTACATTTTAAAAATTTTGTTTTTAAAATATGTCTATATCTTTGCTGAGATTTACTCTGTTTTCATTCATTTTTTTTCCTTTACCTCCTTGGGTATAGTTATAGTGGCTGTTTTAAAATTCTTTTCTAGTAATTCCAACACTAGAGGCATTTGAAAGGGACATCTCTTGATTGTCTTTTTCCTAGAAAATTGATCACATTTTCCTGGTCCCTTGTATGTCAGTAATTTTGGATTGTAACTTGGGCATTAGAACTGTTATGGTGTATAGATTTTGTGCTCTGTCACATTCATCAGAAGAATGTCAATGTTTTGTTGTAGCAGGCATTTAACCAGTTAGAACCATGTGTAAGCTGTGAGATAAAAATGAAATTTTATGGTCCTCTACAGTGGTCCCACAAAGAAAGCAGAGTTTTGTGAGCTGCAGAGGTCCTAAGTCAGCCAGCACAACTCAATGCTGTGCTGTGAAGATGCCATGCAGCCGTTCTCACCTCTGTCAGAAAGACTGCCAGAGCCCCTCACCCAGGACCAGGCAGAAAAAGGTCTTGAATGACTAGGGAAAACTAAACTGAACTGCAGTCAGGTTGTCCCAGCCCTGATAGAATTCTTTAGGAAAAAATTATCAGTTCTAACCCTTGCCAAGCCTCACACATAGATAGCACCAGAATGTGCAAAGTCTATACTTTTTAAGACACTAAACCAAAGGTATCTTTGACACACTTAAACCAAGTGAGTCTTTGATGCACTAACTAATGTAACTTCTTCCCTGCACATATTACCTGCTACAAACTACCCTATGAACTGTCTTCATGCAAAGAAGGATGAAACAATCTGATGAGAACTCTTTGATCAACTGTCATCCCGGGTCATGGCTCTCAGTAAAACGCTGAATAAACTCTTCCTTAATGCAGTGGCTGTGTGCATTTCAGTTAACAAAGCTCTAGCTTTCTTTTCTATAGGTGGTGGTTCAAATCTTAATTCAGTTCTTGAATATTTGTTGCCCTGCTTTAAGACTGACCTGTGCACACATGGTTCAGGTATAGACAGAAGACACGCATTATTCATACAGAAAATTAAGGGATCTCCTTTTGGCTCTCTCCTCTCTAGAATTCTCCTTTACCTTCTAGCAGTTAACCTTTCAGTAGTTCCTCTGGCCAGAAAGACAGCAAGCTTTCTATCAAACTTTTAGTTACCTACAAAGTGCTTCTTCAGCAGGCAACCTCCCTGCAGGTGAAATCTACAAAAAAGTAGAAAACTCACCCCTGTGCCAATCACCTCTCCAAATTTCAACCCCCTCCACAGTCTGCCTGCCCTTTTACTCTTCAGAATTTTCAGGTAGTTGTTTTCTGTATTTTAACCAGCGTATATAATTGTTATCAACCAAAGGCTTGTCTGTAGAAAGTCCACAGCATCACACCAGAAATGGGTCTCCAGCTTTACTAATAAACTGACACATTTGTGCTCCCTGGTCGATGATGAGTCCAAGTCATTCAGGATATATGCACATATATGTGTATATGCATTTTGTATGCCTGGACTCCAACTGTATTACATATTTGTTCATACTTAATATATTTGGACATTTCCCATCCTTTTAAATAGTCTTCTAAAACATTAGTGTAATAGCGTTATGCTATTAGACTATATGGATGTACTGTAACATACCAATCCCCCATTTTTGAATATTTAATTTTTTTTCTATTTTTACAAAAACTTTTTGATGAAACTTTTGTCTTCACCTCTCATTTCCTCATGATAAATTCTTATTAGGAAAAAGAGTCTAAAGAATTTTATGGCTCTTAATCCAGAAAACCTTTTTATTTTATAGTCCCAGAAATATTATGCATGAATTCCAACACTGGGTAGTTAAAAATTTTTTTGTTGTTTTTACAAAAATAATAGACATTTTATTGTTTAAACTTTGATTTATTTGGTTAGTAGTGAAGTTGAGTATCATTTTATGTGCTTTGGGCAGTGCTCTTTTTTAAAAAATCAGTAGTCAGTTGAGGATAACAATTTTACTCTTTCTAGAAATTTGAATACTCTTTTCCCATTGAGTAATATGAATACTTTATGAACTAAGGATACCAATCATTTATCTGTTAGGTGATGTAGATATTCATGATGTGTCGCCTTATACTTTCATTTATGGTATATTAATATGCCAAAGTTATCTAATAGATTATGAAGATGTATTCATTTACTAAGGTGCCCTCATCTAGCCAGGGGATATGGGACATAAAGACATCTGCTGAGACTTCTCTAAATTTCTTTAACCATGAAACCAAAACTTGATCTGAAGAGAGGAAAGGAAATACCCATGTGTAATGTGGAGAACAAGCCACTTCTCCAATTGTGTTCTCCAAAGCAGAGGGTCTTGATGGTTAGACCTCCGAAAATTGGGCCAGAGAAAAAAGGATTAAAGATAAGAATTGCTAAAAGCAAATGACCTAATAAGGAAGGACCACTGCAGAATCATGGACCAAGGATTAGGAGAACTATAATCTGGAGAGCAGCTTCATGGTGGAATTTAGATTGAAGAATCCTTCTGGTCTGCTCTACACCCTTACAGGAGGAAACACTCTTAACATGCAAGCCAAAAGCAATGCCTTGTTGATGAACAGAGAGACATTTATATCAAAAATTATAACTGACAATGCAGTAGCCTCTCCATGGGGTCCCTTTGACGTCTCAGTTTTCTCACAGTGCTGTCCTTTCTGTAGGTGAAATCCCATTCACAAGTTATTCTCTCCTCATCCATGTCAATTCTTCTCTCTCCCTTCCTTGGATTGAGGGAAGCTGAGCGGGCTTATGTACAGAAGCCACTCTTAAAATCAGTCTCTCTGCTCTTCCCCCTCGGGGAATGATTAACGTGATTTGGCTTCAACCACTGCTATTTCTTCAGCCCCTGAGCTAGGACAGGGCTGCTTTACATATGGTGTGAGGGGTGAGAAAGGAACAGGCGGAAGCAGGTACAAAAGGAAGAAGTAGTGGTTAGTGGGTTGCTAAGAAAGTTCTCAGAAAGTTGCAAATTGAAAATATTGGAAAATGAACAATTCTGTGCGAGTCTCTGGTGTCTTCTCTTTGGCAGTTTCAGGCAAAATAAAAAACCCTGCAACTTCTTCTGTTCTTCCTCCCTGATCTCCAAGCAAGGCTGGCTCCCTGGTCAGTGTCCAGGAGCCTCATAGGTGTACCTCTAAGCTCTCTGTCTAACAACTGCTAAAGTGTGATTTCCTATCCCTAGAGGGCAAGGGAGCTCTGTCACGACCCCCACCTGCACTCCAGTCACCTGATTGGCATTCCGGGTGAGCAGGGCCTGTCCTAGAATGTAACCCTCACTGCTGAGGAACACTAATGAGGGAGGGAGAAGAGATCTTCAAAGAGAATGGCTGCTTTTACAGGTGGATGGATGGAACAGTGTGCTCTAAACATCCTCAGGGTTCAGCGGTTGACAGACTCCAGTGAGGTGGATTCTGAAAGCAAATAATGCACCCAGGGACTTCCGCAGATAAATCTGTACACTCAGAAGCAAAGCAGTAGTATTGTGGTCATCATCTGTTTTCAATATCGAGCCCTGCCCTTTGGCGTCAGCTTCAGATTAACCAGGTGCTTCAAATATGTGTTCACACAAGCTCCTTTGTCCCTCAGTATGTGACGGAAAGAGCAGCCCCCGACACTAACCGGGGAGACAGAAGAGCCTTGCTCTCCACGTGGTTTAAGTCTACTGGAAGTGAGAACTGCTCTTTTATTTATAAAATAGTGACAGGATTCTTCTGATATCAGAGAACATGAACCAACTTATGTGGCCTTAAATAGAAATGGAAACTTACTATTTTAAAATAGGATGGGTTTTAGAATACTGATCAGGAAGGTCAGGAATGAATGAACTGGAAACAGAAAGTGGGACCGTGTGGAAACCTTGGCATTAACCTGCCCCTACAACCATGGACTCCTCCACGGTCATCTGCATCCTCGGACAAGCTACTCAACCTCTCCATGCCTCAGTTTCCTCATCTTAAAATAAGAGAAATAATGTCTACCTCATAAGATTTTATGAGGGCTAAATGAATGGACATATGCGAAGGTCTTAGAACTATGTCTGGAATTTACTAAACTCTCCAATGTTAGCTATTGTTGGTTGTTTTCTCTGCTCGCACATCTTGACTTCTGTTCTAGTTCTTTCATAGAACTTCCCATTACCTGGAATTATCTTGTTCACGTAATTGTTTATTTGTATAACATAGGTCTTCTCCGCTAGTATGTAAGTTCTTCACAGCCTCAGAGGGAGGATGCTGGATGTTCCGTTGTGTCCTCTTTGCTGGTGCTAAGAACTCTTAGTCTGTCTCTCACCCAGCCCTCTGCACACTTCTACTCTGGAAACCGTAACTGTCTCTCATCCCCTGTCTCTGTATTTCCTTCACTAACAGCTGGACTTTCTGGCCTGTGGAGGGGAGCTCAGTGAACCTCAACTCTCAGGACGAATTAAGCAGAATTCATTTGATTTCAAGTTCTACTAACTGAGCCCAAGACCACATGTAACACTTGAAGTCCTTCCCCCTGGAAAGATTTCCTTCATTGTTTTCCTTTAGGAACAATCCTAGTTGGGGTTTTAATGCTCTAGAAGTCCACTTCCAATTCATTCCTACTCATTGTGCAAAGTCATCTGGGAAACAAGCCTCAGTTTTTCTTCTTTGGCTAACAAGTTGTAAGGACTTCTACATGAGGCCATAGGTATGGCCTGAGGGAGAAGAGGGAATGCAGCAAAAAGCTGGTGCTTTGCAGTCAGCTACCGCCCATACCGCTTCCTTACGCCTGCTTGAGCCCAGTCTTCATTAAATATATTAATTCCTCCTAAGGATGCATGGCTGCTTGGCATGCACAACTTTGTAGTTAGAAAAGACCTAGTTCACGATGAGCAGCTCAGATCGCATAGTCGTGGTCAGTTGATTCCCTGCATTTAAACATTAAATTTCTGCTAAGACCCAGTAGCAAACTGATGCTGTTTCTCAAAAGAAGAACATTTATCTCCAGAAGAGAATATGGTTTTGCTCTAAAATCCCCTGATTCTCTCCTCCCGCTGTATCGTGTCTCAAGTGGTTGAGTAGCTTGGGTGGCAACCTGGGTTTGCAGAGCCTCCTCCTGCCCCAGGCCTCGCTCAACCCCTTATGGGCTGGTCATACCTGGGTGAGAGCAACACGCTTCAATAAGGAATATGTTGCCTCCAAAATCCAAAGAAATCCACCAAGTATTGTGCCTCTTCTTTCATGACAAAGGGGTGCAACTGCCACAACCGGCTCTAACTTTGAAGATCTCCTGAAATAAGGATAACAATATCATACAATTTGTAGGGATTTTGTGAAGACAGAACGAGGTCCTTGGCCCAACACATGGCATTTAGTAAATGCTTAATAAGTGTTAGTTATGGCCATGCTGATGGCGAGGATGATTATGTTTATTGTTACTATATTTGAAATTTGAGCAAGATTCCATAAAGGAGGCCTTTTCAGACTTCTAAAAACCTCCCTTCTTCTTTTCTGTCCACTATACATCACAATCAGTAGAGCCAGAAAGGAAGAGATAACATACGAGGTTGGAATAGCTATATCCTTATCTCTTCATAAAATGCAGCTCTCAAAGTCAAGAAGCCAGCTTATACCTGTGCAAACAGTTGTTACGTGTCTGAATCATTTTGTATGTAGCAATATGTTCCAGTGATATCCCAGACAGTTTGTTTTATGGTTTGTAGCAAGAATACGACAGGAAGTGTCCTCGGTCCTTACGTGCTCTATATCTGCAAATGGGGGGAGAGACGGGGTATGGCAAAGGGTAGGGGAACAGTGACCTCCACTCCCAAGAGGATAAACAGGCCTAGGGGTTCCTAATTACTGAACCCTCCCTAATCCTAGAAAGAATAGTTAGGCCTGTATGGGTTTCTATGGTCTAATTCCTAATAGAGTTACTCTCTGTTTCAGAGAAGGGAATGCCTGCTTTGCATTCAGAAGGCAGACAGTGATACACGGACCTGGATGAGAATAGGGGAAGGAAAAGAAAGAAAGGCTCTGGGTCAAGAAGGGAGGCAGTGCTCCCAAAGAGAGGACACTCCTGACTGTCTCGCTCACACTGTTCCCAAGACACAGATAGGTCCCAGGGAGTCTCGGGGCCAATCAACCATAGACTCTACTGCTGGGAGCGCATCTTGACAGTGTCCAGCAGTGCTGGCTAAAATAGAGGACCCACCGCAGAGGTACTCTCTCCACAGAAGCTTCCCTACCACACGAGGATACCATTTGTCATCTGGGGGCTTCAGAACACTGACCATCCACTGGCCTGTGGAACTGCAATAGGACACATCCTGGGACAGTTATAAGAGTCACTAGGATCCACTGGGTGGAGAAGGAGCTGGCACACATATGCTCTGGAAGTGGACCGGAACATCTGGTGCACACTGAGTTTGGGACAGGTGAGCATCCCCTTGGAGTTTATTTGCTTTTTATTTCTTATATGTGCCAGGGGTTACTTTAAGGGCATTCACATATTAACTCATTTAGTCATGATGTAGAGGTTGAGGTCTCTGCTCACAGTGAGGTCCAAGAGGCCTGAAAACATATGAGGGTTTGCAGGGTGCGGACAGAGTCGAAACTGGGAGGAGCCACACGGACTGGAAGTAAGTGGCAGATAAGCATGTCTGTCGAAAGACACCAAGTGCGGTTTTGCATCTTAACTTGGCTATGGAGCGTATCTCATTCTCTATAAGTCTTTCTCCCCTCATTAGTCTAGACAGCACAGGAGAGCAGGGATCACATCAGCTCTGTTCAACACTGAACAGCCAGTGAGATACAGCTCACTGCATGACGCAGCACATGAGATCAGTAAATAATCAATAGATAATTGTTAAATGGATGAATGAATGAAGTCCCCCACATACCGACACCAGGGAGACTTGAATTATTATAACGGGATATCAAGTCTTACAGCCCCTGGAGGGCGCTCTGTCTAGTTTAGCCACCATGTTGGCCTGTGTTTCAGCAGATCTGTAAACGAGAGAGAGAGATTCCATTGTCTTAGGATCCACAGCAGAGGAAGTGGCAGTTAGCAAATGGCAGTGGCCTTGCCTTCTCCTTTTCAAAATCTTTTTGACCATGCTTAGTGGTGCCTCGGGGGACAGCCTCTGTCCTCAGATCTGAACTGTACTGTCCATTGACAAGAGAAACTTCTTTGAGCCTCCTGGAGCTGGACCTTTGCTGCTGGTCCCAGGTGAGTGGACCCCTCCGAGGAGGACCTGGGTGGAACGTAGCCTTCCCAGAGCAGTAGTCTCGGATGACTGTAAGAGTTGCCCTCAGGCTCTCCACACTTAGAGAGAGCCCACTGGGCAAGCATTCCCTGGAATATAAGCCCCTCAATTCTTAAATAACAACTTTAGCTGCATATAAAAATGAAAGCAGTCGATATAGAAATGCTAACATTTATTGAGTACTCACTAATAATTTACATGTGTTAAGTATTTTCATCTTTACATAATCACTACCAAGTAGGATTTGTGTTGGAATTGAAAACTATATGGAAATCCACTATTATTATGTAATAAAACACATCACAAATGCTATATGAGAAATCTGGTGGTGAGAACAGGTGCCAAAGGTATTAGATTAGAAATTAAAATTCAAATATCTATTCCTAGAATCAGTATTGCTTTTCAGAACAGAAGAATACTTAACATGATAGAGAGTATTTGTTCTAGATTGACAGCCAATATTACACTTAACAGAACAGCACAAAATTGCCATTCAGACTGGAGCTAGAACCATGGTGTCTGTTCTCATTATCATTTGTGATAGTTTAAAAATGCTGCCAATACACTAACCTAAGTAGCAAAGGTGAGGCATACATATTGGAAGGCAAGATTAGAAAATCATTCATTCTTTGTTCATCCCCACCACACTAATTTGGCACCAGCCTGTTTGTTTTTGTTGTTATGAACTATACAGTCTCTGCTCTTGAGATCTGTGTGGTACCCTCAGAAATGCATCATTATGAATTAATTAGGAAGAGTCAAGATAAATATTCAAAAGACAAATCTTTAAATATTATCAATTACCTTTTTGACATTACGGTGAAGAAATTCCATCCAAAATCGCAATAAAAGTGAAAAAAGAACAGGATGGCTGGAGAGACTTTCTTTTTTTTAATCTATAAAAGGAAACCTCTAAAACTGCACAAGGAAAACTGTGAATGAAGACATGTCATTAGTCTGGATTGGGCCCTAGAGTAGAAATGTCATAAAGATGTCAGTTCTCCCCAAGCTGATTTGTAGATGCTCCATAATTTCAATCAAACTACGTGTAGAATTTTCCTCAGAACTCATAAAATGCTCAAAAATGTATCTTGAAAAATACATTGTTGAGACTATCAAAGGATATATATTCTTTTAAAACAGTAGCATCTAAAATCTAATTCATAAATGTAAAAAATGGATTCCACAGCAATATAAAAAAACATGGTATTATGGGTATAAGATATAAATACAGATCTGGAAAATAATTGAAATCTAGAAATATATTTAATTACATATTGGCTTAATGTGTGATACATGGACATTATCAAAAAATAGATATGTACACATTCCACTGTAAATTTAAAAATAAACTTCAGATAATCATAAGATAAGCATATATATATTTTAACTCTCCAAAACATGATGGAAAACGAAATTACAGGTGTATTGGCTTTTCATAGAGATTATGTATTCTTTAATATTGAAGTAGTAGAAAAATCAGAGATTTCATGAATTAAAAATTCAAAATTTCTGTATTATAATAATACAACTATAATAAAAATGGATGTTGCATTAGGAATAAATTTGCTGCAAATGAGGCAAAGAGTTGAGATATGGTGTAAAGAATTCATATGAACTGGAAAGAAAAATTGAAAGAGTTATTGGGTAAATGGCTAAAGATCATAATCATCTAATACAAAAACACTCTAGCAGCTGTTCACTTGGCCACAAGCCTCACAAAAAAAACATTGTTTATCCCCAAAACCTAGCCATGTGCCTGGCCCAAAGCTGGCGCCCAATTAATATTTCTTACATGAATGACTAAATCCATTCAAGAAATGCAGATTAAGACACAGAGATAGTTTACAGTCATTAAATCTGTAGCAACGACCCAAAAAGGCTAAATGCTAATTACCCAGTGTGGGGACACTGAGTGAGACTGTCCTGGCCACACATTTGTTCCTGGCATCAGAAATGGTAAAGCACATTTGGAAAGCCAGTAAGCAAAAAATGGCATGCGTTTTGACTCAGTGATCCCTGTTCCAGGAACCTGAAATAAAGGCATAAGCATGGAGAAGATAATACACATCATGATATTCATTGTAGTTGTTCTGACACAATAATATTGAAGAAATGAAAAGAGAATCCTAAGCTGTATCTTAACACTCACTAAAATTTGGTTAAGATCATGTTCATACAACAAAAATATCTGGAAGGGAAGAGTGAAATCTGGCCACCTCCAGATGAGTGTATTCATGGACTAACTTCCATTTTTTAAAATAGAATATTTAAAATATTTGAAAAAGGATCAAAGAAAACAGGACTTTCAAGCTTTAATGGTAATAGGCTTAAGATTTTTGCCTCTGAGTTAGTCCTATATTGGCACCAGCTACATAAATGGTCTTTTCTTATTCTGTAGAAGGGAGAAGTTTGATAGCCTCCTGCGCTCTTACAGTCCTCACCTCCCACCATCACAGCCCTACCCCACTCAGTGTAGTGTAATTGCTTATTCACTTATTATCTCTTCCATTAGACTGTAAGTTTCTTGAGGGCCGAGGAAAGTGTGTGATCCTTCTTGGTAACTCCAGTATTTAGACCCACTCCTGGCACAATAGGTCTTCACAAACGCTTGATGAATGAATGAATGCACAAGGACCTTGCCTCTGCAAGTGTCCTTGCAAAGGGACAGTCCCCCGCATAAAGGCTTGATGAGGTCAGACTTCTGCTAACCCCCCTTTGGGACGCTAAAGTCAAACCAGAGAGCAGTTACAGGGCACCCGAGCTGTGAAAGGGAAAGGCCCCGAAATCTTCCTTCACTGTCCTTCCTGCCTCGGTGCTATCCCACACCGGGGCTAGGACCAAGCAGGAGAACTGCTGAGTAGCCCACAGGCCCTGATGATGAGCTGAAGAAGTGTCCACCAGCAGTTTGGGGAGGGACAGGGGAACCCAGACAAGGCACAGAAAGGAGGAGAAAGTGTGACTGTGCAGCTGAGGAAGGAATCCCCACCCGCTGGTAACTTCTCATGCCTCTCTTGCGGTTCCTGGCAGAGGAGAGACATGTAAGCTCCTCTGTTTCTTTTTTGTGGCCTTGGAGCTAGGAGTGGCCAGCACGGCAGCCTGGGGAAGCCGTAGCAACCCTTTTTCCAAGGGCTGCAGGAAAGTGTCCCCCTTCCCCTAGGCTTGTCACTCTCGTCCTACCTGCCTCTCTGCTCCTAACACCTTCTGCTCTACTCAAGGGTTTGATTTCTGACGCCTTCTGCAAAGGGAGCAGGGCACAGCTGATGAAGGAAGGGCAGTCTGCACTTACCAGATGGATTCGGGGTCTCTGGCATACAGATGCTGTGGGCAGCACTTGTAACCTCCTGATGTCCAGCAGTCTCCCGTCAGGGCAAGTGCCAAAATGAGGTTAACTCTATATAACATGCAGGGGAAGAAAAAGGATCTCAGCCTTCCTAAACATCCCCCAGTCACAAAAGGAGCCTATTAAAATGCCCTGTGCCCAAAAGACTGCAGAAGGCCTCCATGAAAACACTAACCAAGGGGACAAGATGGGATGAGAAGGGCACACTGAACATGTGAGGCAGGCTCTGAATCTCCATGGCCCTAAGGGCTTTCAGCGCTTCACAGTGTCCTCCCAGGAGGACAGAGGAAGGAGAAGTACAGGCTCCGGCAGGGTGAAGGCTGCCCTCCCTGGGGAGGGTTCTCACTACGGTTCATACTCACTTCATTTGACTAGTCACCTTTTAAACCCTCTGGGTGGGATTATATATTACCCGTGCAAAGCAAACCAGTGATAATCAAATAATTAATATCCTCGAGGGGGCCCCTTTAATTCGACAAGAGCAAGTATGTCCTAAATTTATAACTATGCGATTGCACTGTCACTGTTGGGAATGCAGGACAGGTTCACGGACTCTTAAAATGGGAAGAAACCAGGCCAGAGTCACCACACGGTGCACCTCCAGGGATGTCATTCATGCAGGTGCGCTAGATAGCACCCCACGGAGCTGAGCGACCCGCCTCTGGATTCAATAAATCCAGCTATACAACAGAAACACAGTTAGAATATAACAGGTGAAACCATACATTCAAAAAAGTAGATAAAACCATGTGTTACACACGTTTAAACCCTATATGTAAAAAAAAAACCCCATCTCACCCCAGACTTAATCTGAATCTCTGGAAATAAGGTCAAAGAAAATGTATTTATTTAAGTTCCCTGAGCAACTCAAATGCACAGCTAGGTTTGGGCTAGTTTGGACTAGTATTATTGGGCCAGTAAAGCTGACCATAATAATAATAAAATAGTAATAGCAAATATTCAGTGCTTACCATGTGCCAAATACTGTTAACATTGCTTAGCATGTATTAACTAATTTAATCTTATGAGGGATATTAATACCATTATTACTGTTAGTTCTGTTACTATTACTACTATCATTAATATTAATACGATTAATAATACAGTAATAGTGGTATTAGTAATATATTTGCATTTAATTATGATAGTAATTAGATATCATTATTACTGTTGGTATTAATAGTATTATTATTAAAAGTATTATCACTATTATAGCTGCATTATTTCACAGACATAGAAACAGAGGCACAGGAGGGCTGAGCAACTTACCTTAAGTGACCCAGCTAGTAGCTGGCCCAGAGCTCAGGCTCTAACATACACACTCTACTCATAAAGAGTACCCCAAGTGCTGCAGAAGCTAAGTGACCCACTTAGGTTACACAGTCATCAGCGAAATCTGATTTTTCCAGGTGTAAAGCACCTGCTCTCTGCCCTGGGGAAGACAGGCACTTCACATTTTTAATTCATTCCACTAGCATATATTAAGTGCTAACAGTATGCCAAGCACTGTGCCAGGAGCGAGAAACACAGTGGGACAGACTCGGGAACTTACTGCCAAGGTGAACATGTGCAGGGAGGCACACGAAATGTGGCATGCTGATCCTGGCTGTAAACTTTGCAGCAAGGGCCCTTCCAGACCATCACCGCTGATACCTGAAATGAGTGGACTCCTTTATGCCAAATCCATCCTAGAGACAGCTGCCCTTGGCTGGCGCTAGTTCTCCGCTCTGCAGGAACCGGGGCTGTTGCCAGCCCCCACCAGTGAGGCCACTGTGTCTAGACCGCATGTATGTGCCGGCTCATTTACTCAACATTTATCGTGCATGTGCCCTGTGCCAAGGATGTTGGAATTCTCCTTCTGATTTATTCAGCTCCCAAAACAGAGAGCTTGGAAAATGGCTCAAAAATAGAAATTTAAACAGGCCAAGTTTTGCATCACTTTCCTTTTCCGGGACTAAGCACATGCTCTTTCCTCCTGGAACAACCCCTTCTGCCATTCCCACCCACCATCCCTGTCTAATTCCTGATCTTCAATTTCAGTTCAAATATCGCTGTCTCTGAGATAGCTCACTGTCCTCCCAACTCCACTTTGGGAAATAATAATGAAATATTGTACTTTCTTATAATAAGAATAGCTAATCCTTGACATGGCACTTACATGTGCCAGGCACTTTTCCAAGGGCTTGTCATATGTTAACTGACTGAACATCAAAAATGGTTTACATATGAGGGAATAAGGCAAAGTGAGGATAAGTAAGTTGGTCAAGATACAGAGCCAGTAAGTGACAAAACCTACTTTCCAATCCAGAAGTCTGGCTCAAGAATCTATACAAAGATGCTATAGATTGATGACAATATTTTATGACATGTTGTGGGATACAAAGAAGGAAGCACCTCATTGAACATATACTGAAACCCCATGATGATGAGAGACAATCCGCACTCACAAAATGACATCCCATCTTCTTCATGGATATTATATTCAACTTTGTGTCCAAGACTTCCTCTCCAGAGTTTGAATCACATAGGTACCTTTATATTTGACAACGTAATTTTGAAACATCTACCAGAAAAGTACAAAGCCTTCTGTAAAGTCCTAGTTTCATTTTTCCTTGATTAAACCATGTGTTACTGAAAGTTAAGCATCTTTTCTGGGACATTTGCCCAATGCGATTGAAAGATAATTATATAAACTCTACCTTGGAAGGAAACTATAATGAGCAATGCTATTGATAAAAATTTTCAACCAGGTGAACATTTTTCTCTGAACTGTGATCATCCGTCTGCCCAGGGGGACAGACTCTGTGTTGTCTCATCCCAAGCCTGTTACTTCTGGGTCTCTTTTCTGTCTTGGGAGACAGACTGAAACCCTGGGGGGTGAAGTTTAAGACTGGGCTGTAAGGCTCACTGTTTTTTACTGCTCACGATTTTCTCATTTCTTCCCCGGCAGAGAAACCTTGGAGCCCCTCTGGAAGGCAAGGTGGGTCCCAGTTCCTAGCATCTGTCCTCCAGGGACTTCCTCTTCCTAACTAGTACGTATAAGACCCAGGGGACCCTCAACAAAACATCAGCTTCCTTTCTCTTGATGATCACTTTCTTTCTCAGGATTCCCCCGCAGTCTGTTCTGAGGTGGAGGAAGGGCACCCCCAGCAGCCTCGGCGGAGCAGGCCTGAGCCTGCAGGGAGCCTGCGGGGAACCAGAGTTAGGAAGAAAACGTCCTGCAGGCGCGTCTTGACCTTGACTCAGATGGTCAGCGTTTTCAGGAACCGGTCCACACACCTGTGTGCCTCTCTCCCAGGAGGCTTCAGCCGCTGTTCCCAGGAAAAGGAGAATTATTTGCCAAGGACACAGCGAGGAAGGCCAGTAGCTAGGAAGCGCCTCGTGAGGATGCTAGAGAAGATTATGAGACTGTTCAGTCCCCAGGGCCTGCTCATGACCCCAGGGACCAGGGAGGCATCTTTGCCCGGTGGAGGCATCTTTCCATTTCTTTGCATCCTCCTCGCCCACGATTATCCTTATTCCCCGCTGAGGTGAAGCCAGCCCAGCCCCAGGGCCCCTGGGCCCTGAGAGCCAGGCCACTGTGGGGCCCCACATGAGCAGGAGCCGCGCCCAAGTCCCTGGAGGGCCAGCTGCGCAGTGGGTGAGAACCGTGGGCCAGCCGGTTAGCAGAGCCCCTGGGGAGACTGTGCTGTGATCAGAGGCGACAGAGGGCTTTCCACTCGGCAAGCAGTGTGAGGAGACGTGGACTCAGACACACACACAGCAAAACCCGGGTTCCTTCAGAAACGGTAATTCTACTGCCCGGCGACTTCTCGTGCCAGAACAAGAGTCACTTTCCCCAAAGCGCATCCGTGAACAGCACCAACTGATTATCTTGCCCCCTTTGTCATGGCCTCAAGACTGGGCTTTCAACCACATGAACAATAGGGCGGGCCTGCTGGTGTGTGTGTCATCTTCTGGCTCTGTTTCTGGTTTTGTTTTACTTGCCCTATTTTCTCACATTTAATCTCTCCACATTTAAATCTTGATTGCCACATATTTTTATCACCCACCTCGTAAGGCCAGGATAAATAAGTAAATTAAACACAATAACATAGTGCAAATAGTTGTAAATGGAATAAGAAAACTAATTGCGAAAAACAAACTCTTTAGATCTCTCTCCATCAGTAGTAGAATTTTATATCCCTCTGCTTCCACTGCAGGAATGGAATCAGACAGCATTATACTGCATTAATGTAGTTCAATTATATGAAAAACAACCTCGAAGCCATTAAGTTTCTAGCTAAAGGGTTCCCTTCCTCTCTCTGCATCCTCTGCTTCCCATCCCTAAAAAAAAAACAAATTAATTCTTAATATAGTGTCTAGATTAACTTTTGACTTGACATCAATTTATAAGAAAAAAAAAACAACTCGACTTTCTTAGGCAATTTGAGCATAAATATTCTTTCCAGACTTTTTAAATTTATTTTCAGCCTTAATTTCACATCCATTTGATCCCTCATCCTAGTCCCCACAGTTATAAAATAAAGTTCTCTTACCAAGATATATGAAATAATTGAGGCAAATATGAATCTGCCTTTACAGGACAGTTCACTGTAATTGCCCATGAAAGCAGAGGCCTGCCTGTCTCCTTCTTCTGTGCAAAATTGTACAGAGTCCTCGGTGCCTCCCAAAGCCACAGACTGTCTCTCCTCTCCTGCTCACCCCCAACTCGCACTTCCTGCCACACACTACCATCCACTTCTTTGCTCTGAGCTGTAGGAAAAATTTAAATCCTTGAAATGTTTCCAGAAGTATATAAAGTAGACAAGACATATAATGCTGAAACAGAAGGGCTAAATCCTAAGGAAGGGGAATGATGGGTCAAAACAGTTCTTCGTTGCTGCCGAAATAATAAAAATGTCATAGACAAAAGTCCACTGAAACAAAAGAAGGAAAGAAGAAAGGAAACCCTGCTCAAGCCCCTCAGGTGAGGTGGGGACGTGTGATGGTGGATCTTCTGTGTCCACAGGACTGGGCTAAGGGATGCCTACCTGGCTGGAAAAAGCATTGATTCTGGGTGTGTCCATGAGGCCGTCTCTGGGAGAGATCAGCATTGGACTCAGCAGACGGAGTAGAGAGGATCCGAGGTCACCACGAGCTGGGACATCCATCCCTATCCTGGGACATCAACACTCCTGGGTCTTGGGCCTTCACACTCCCATTGGTGCTTACACCATGGCCTTCCCCATGGTTCTCAGGTCTTCAGGTTTGGACCAGACCTACACCCCTGGCTTTCCTGGTTCTCCAGCTTGCAGACAGCAGGTTGTGGGACTTCCCGGCCTCCCCAGTCATGTGATCCAAATCCCTCATCATAAATCTCTTTCTGTATATCTATGTCTATGCTCTCAGCTCTGCTTCTCTGGAGAACCCTGACGAATACAAGGCACGAAAGACAATCTGGGACAACAAAAGAAAAGAGGACACATTTGGAATAAGAGCAGCTAGACTCCACCCAGCCTCTGTGCTTTGGAGCTAGCAGTCCTGCCACACATCCATTAGTAAGTTACAAACCTGTGAGATCTGAAAGTGAAACAAGGGTCTGAGACTATCTGGGTGACCCAATGGTTAGGAAAGAACTGTAGAGGCCTGAGAATAGAAACAAGAGGTTCACAAGGTATATTTAGGAATAGACTCTTCCTCCCTCTGTTTTTGGAAGACAAGTAACATGGCAGAACAAAAAGAGAACAAGATTTGGACTGGATGGGGACGCTCACCACTATTTACTGGCTGTCTGACCTTGGGAGATTAGTGTCCTCTCTGAACCTCAGTTATCTCATCTGTGATGACAGAAATTGCCCCTATCTACTGGAGCTGTTGAAAGATTGAATGAGACCCTTTAAGAAGTGCCTATTACAAAGAAGGCCTATCATAAATGGATTAATATTGGGATCACTGTTACCATCATCATTATGGGAAGTATTGTCCTTTATAGACATTCCAAAGACAATGTGGAGGTTTGTAGTGGGTTTTACCCATGTTTCTGCCACCATCTATTCCCATACTGGGCATTCAAACACAGGTGCATACATAGAATCCTATCCTAATCAATGGAGCGGATTTTGCAGAAAGCCCGGGTCTCTTCCTCAGTCTTTAGAGAATAATTTAGTCAGAATTCTTGGTTCTAGCAACAGATACCAACTCTGGCTCTCTTCAAAAATGGGGATGCTTCACGGGAAGTGTGTCAGGGACTCCGAAAATGAGAGGACTAGTTTTAGAAAATGAGTGGGAACAAATGAGAGCTGGAGGCCCAAGTATCTGGAAAACCTCATGCTACAGAAATGTGATTCACACCCAGACTTCCCTGCAGTGGCCCCCTAGCACCTCAGGTTGCCAAGTCCTGGGTTAGAGACCCACCCAGCAGAGCCTGGGTCACACGCTCATCCTTGACAGCTCAGGAATGGAGGATGGAAGAATCTTGTTAAATGAGAGGCCGCACTACTCCCCATCAAGACCATCTCGGTGGAGCCCACCTGAACGGAAATCAAAGCCCTGATAGGAAGGGTGTGCTGTACTGAAGATGTCAAATAAAGAAGTAAACAACAAGAATTTGCTAAAGATGGTGATTTGGGCATCTAAGAACCTGACTAATTGGGCCTATACCCAAAGTTCCCTTCTTAAATTTCAGAGGACACCCATGGGGAATTATTCTTTGAGCTTCTACTTAACATAAATTTCTTCATCCTAACCTCATGTGGACCTCAGTCACCACAACTCTGACTCAGCTTCCAGGCCTCAAGATTTGCTGTCAGTGGTGCCGTTTCTATACCCGTCACTATCCCTGGCCATCTGCATGAGAGTGCCAAAGTCTCGCTAGTCCCAGCCCCGGAGATAATTAAAACTATTTGTATATGGAGTGCTCTAGCACCCTACACCTCACTCCCTCCAATCATGCATGACAACCCCACACACTCAGCTTTACTCTTGCCTGGAAAACTTGGACATGGAAGGAACATGAGTCTCAGAGGCTCTGGATTCTGTATGTTGCAATTACAGATTTATCTGATGAACAAGTTAAAGTATTCTCTTGACTCTCAACTCTCTACTCTGAAATGAGAGGGTTTTTTTTGTCGTTGTTAGATTGTGATCCTTATAAACACAATACACTTGCTGGTGTGATATTCCCCAATACGGAAGAATCAATTTCTTCCTGCTTCTCTCTTACTTTATTATAGCATCATTAACTCCCACAAACCAACAATTATACTGATCCAGCTCTGATTCAACACAAATGCTGAGCTGTTGATGATTTTTTTAATTCTGGAGTTGTTCAAGGTAGGAACTCCCCCGAGTTGCTAAGAATTGGACTGGGAGACAAGCTTAGGAAATCCTCCAAGTATCTGAACATAAGAAATATCTGCCTGGGCTTGAGATAGGACTATATTCAGAAGTAACTAGGTGGATGGAGAAGGGAGAGAAGAAAGTCTTTGGATCCTGTTCTACCCCCTCAACAGAACTCTGTCTTGGAAAATGGGTGGGTCAGTGTTCTTCATCTCATTGATGTAGCCAACGTTTTTTTTTCCAACCACAGTCCATTCCATAATCTGGAGAGGATGCAAGAGGGGTAACCAAAAAAAAAAACCTATAGGTTTATAGGTTTCTGTAAAGGAAGAGCTTTTTTGTCAAAGAGGAGAAATGTTTGTCATGCTGAGCATGAAGACACTACAGGAGAGTGTTTTTTCTTCTTTCTTTAGATACTCTCCTTCAGAAAGCTGCTCTCACGGGCCTCCTGCCACTTTTGTCTTCTCTTTTCCTCCTTGACTTACTTGGAAGCAGAGCCATGGGCAGCTCAGTGAAAGGGTTTTGTCCTTACCTGTTTTGTGCCTTTCTTAAGAATACTGTTCTATCATTTATTCATGCATTCACTTATCTAGTCTGTGTTTAGGCCACTTGGCTTAATCTTGCGCACTGACCCTAGGGAAATCCTCCTACACACATGTTCATTTGGTGCACGTTGTTGCCTCACACAGCACTTAAAGTTATTATTTAAGTCAGTTGCAATTTAGAAATCAGGACATTTCACATAAAAACCCATGTTTTGGGCTTCTCTTAAAAGTTGGGAAAATCAGATAATAGGAGACCTTCAGACTCTGGAGTTGAGTATCAGCTGCTGCTTTCAAAGGCAGCATGAGTTCCCAATTGACCACAGTCTCTACTACTCCCTATTGTGTCCCTGAATCTGAAGCCAAGAGACAGCTGCCACTTATTGTCTCTAATGCCAACTGTTTTGTTTACAATAGGTTTAAGAAAAGACGTACTTTTTACCCATAATCTCTACCCAAAGTGGAAAAACAAAAGATAGGGTAACTTGTGGTTTCAAGAAAAAAGAGAGAATTTCTTTATGAAAGCAAAAAAAGTACTCCTAAATATATATGCAAATAAAGTGTGTCTTTGTTGATTAAATATAAATGAAATTACCATTATGAAATTAATTATAGTAAGAATTATGATAGGCTAGGGAAAGATGCATGCTGAAGAACTGAATGAACTAAAAAATAAAGAACTGAATTATAAACAGGGCTTCTTTTTGGTGTTCAAAGATTAAATATTGCCACTATAACTGCAGTTATGGGTTTAGTAAAAACCAAAACATTTTTCAGGCTCAAAAACTTCCATAGAGGGTAAATCTATAAAAGAATGTCTCTTGAGGGCAAATTATGTTTCCTAAAGATTCAAGCCTTGGCTGATGTCCAGAAAGTTGAAAATACGGCTTAGAACTGAAAGGCTAAGGATGTGAAAATTTAAGCTAATTCATGGCATGTTTATATGGCAGTTTATAAAATGATAAATATAAGCAATACCACTTGGAATAACTATACTCATTCCAATATCACTAAGAATTAAGATGGGACTAAAAACTTTGATCACGATGCCAATAGTGTATTGAGATCAGTCACATCAGTTATTAATGTTCTGTAGCAAACCGCTTTAAAACTTAATGGCTGAAATCATCAACCATTTATTTGTGAATCTGCAGTTTGGTAATTTCGGCTGGATTCAGCGAGACAGCTCTTCCAGCCTGAGTGGTGCTTGTCTGATATTGGCTGGATTCCCTTGTGCATTTGTGCTGTCAGCTGAAAGTTGGGTGTGGGCTGTCTGGTTTGTAGTGGGCTCCTTTGCGATGGCTGGGGTGAACTGGGTCCTCACCCATGATCTTCTATCCTTCAGCAAACTAGTCTCAGTTCGTCTGTTCACTTGTCTTCCAAGCAGTGAAGGCAGGAGCATGCAGAGCCTCTTGAGATAAATGCTCAGAACTTGCACAGCATTGCTTCTGTCACTTCGTTTAGCCAAAACAAGTCACAAGGCCAGACGTCACTCAAGAGGTACAGAGATAGATTCCACCTCTTTATGAGAGGAGCTACAAAGTCATATTATAAAGTCATGGCTGCAAGGAAGGGAAAAATCTGTGCCCATGTTTACAACCTACCACAAGTCTTCCAATATTGAATATACCCTAGACAAACTTAGTAAATGGAATATAGATATGCTCCTGCAGTGGTCAGTGCTGACACTGGACTTGTTAGAAGTTTATACTCAAGATGGCAATGTTTTGCAATGACAGGGACCTTAAATCCATCATTACATCATTCACCAGAAATCAGTCTGTGTGAAAAAGTTAGAAATGGACCACATCTCAAACCCAGTGATTAGACCCAGGAACTAGACATGTTCCTGAGATTCGAAGCATGAGAAATTAGCACTTTACTTGGTGAATTACATGTGATTATGTTAATCATCTATACATGAATTTTAGGTGGCTTACTTGTAACATGGTACCAAACAGAACTGAGAGAAAATAACTTGTTCATGCCACCCAGTGAACAATATTGGCCTTGGTTCCCCACCAAAAATTAAATCAAAATACTTGGCCTTTTTAGTGGACAATGTGATCCATTTAAACACTAACCATTTCTCAGAGAAGCATTCATTATTAATTACCCAAAATTATGGTCCTATTCACTGAAATCAGTTTCAAGAAACAAAGGAGATGGATTGAACTGCATATCCCAATTGTGAATTGAAAAGTGAATTTGGAAAATAAAAATCTGAAAATAAACTACCATGGTTAAGTTGGCCTCTTCCAATTAATATGATAGTGGAGCTCAAGAGTTACAAATAGAAATAATTGCAGAGTAAGGTGATATAATACTGAAAAACAAATAAGGCAATGTAGGGATGCCAGAATTCTAAATATCTCAGCAGCAGTTCCCCTAAATATGAAAAGTTTACATTGTGTAAAGTTTCTACCCATGATCAGAAGTGCTTACATTTGCAAATAGCTGTTTGACCTTATTAAACAATAAAACAAAATATTGTAACCATTTAAAGTTCAACAACTGAATTTTATGTTGCACATACAATGTAAAATATAAATTCTGGTACCAGCTTCTTGGTGCAGAAGAAAAGATGTTAGTTTTCAAGTTACAAATTAAAAATAAAGCATAATGAAAGTAAAGTTAGTAACTATGTCTTCATTCTAGTTTGTTTTTCTTGAATGTGGATTTAAAATATAATCTCCAATTTCTCACATTTGTATTATGCTAAACACACGTCCAATAGTTGGATAAAAACAAACTTGTGTTGTATTCTGATAGCTGATAGACTCTCTCACTCTTTCCATTCTACGTTGCTTGCCTGGATCCCAGTGGCTTTTCATTCACACCCCTTGAAATAGGCTGAGTCAGATTAAAACAGGTGTCAAGGGCACCAATCTATGAAATGCAATTAAACCAGAGTAAATCGGTAAAATGTAAACTCACCCTACTCCCATAAAGTAGAGAGCACCTTTCAGTATAATTTTTTTTTAATGCCTTTCTAAAGCAGCCTTCTCTCTGCAGAGGCTTTTTGTGATGTGCAGTTCCAGTTAAAAGCGGCTCATCACAGATGAAATTTGGAAGCCAGATGCCTCGTTTAATGCTGTTCACCCGTTGGATGGGTGATTTGACTTTGGGATCTACATTTTGAATTCTTTAATATACAGACTCCCGATGAATTGCTTGGCTTGGAAAAATCACAAAACCTAACTAAAAGTTGTGGTTTAAAAGGTTTTATTTTGCTGATTCTTCTTCAGAATGTTTTGGCCAATGGCAATAAAGCAGTAAGAAAGACAGTTTCTACATATAAATGAAATCAACTGAAAAGCATTATCTCCTTTTCCCTCCCAAGGAAGTGTTAGGTGCAGCCCCTCTAACATTTGCAGAACCTGAGACAAAAGCATAAATGGTGGCCTTCATTGTGTACTTCTACCCTGACAAATATACCTTTATTACAAATCTGGTAGTCTAGGTTCAAGTACAAAATTCTTGGACCCTTGAAATTCTTTACTGGAACATGGCGCTGTAGGGACAGTAAGCTGCTGGTCACTGGCCCCAAGCCTGCAGCTTCCACCCTCTCTCCCCACCTCCAGCTCAATACATGTGGACAAGCCAGCCTGCACATACAAGCTCTCATACCTCCCGCAAACAACATCAGTTCCTGGCCATCCCTCAGGAAAAGACAAGCAAATGTAGCCAACTGTGAATAATCAGATAAATCTAGGTGAAGAGCATACAGGTATTCATCTAAAGATTAAAAATTTTTCAAAATAAAAGTGTAGAGAAAAATGAAGATTTTGCTATAAAAAAGAAAATCTCCAAGTAGCAAAGTGGATTTGCCTTGAACCTGTATAGCTTGTAAGTGATGGAACAAATCCATAACCAGGATTTAGACTCCAATCTAGTGTCCCATAACCTCTGCCATGTCGATGTGGGTCTGTGAATCTGGAACAGACGACACTAAGAGCTGTGGTTCTGTTCTCACTGGGTCCAGCCATTGAGCAAAAGGATCTGCATGTTCATGAAGATGGAGCACTTTCTCCTTAGAACCAGGAACCATCACCATCTCAAAAAAATTTCTGGTACCAGAGAAGATTGTCTTTTGCCAGCAGAGGTTATAAATATTCCTGTCTATGTGTAGAGAGTAAAATAGGGCTTCCAGGTAGCATTAGCCTCCAATGAGGTCTAACTGAACTGGCTCACTGCCTTTTCTTTGAAGTTGATTCTTCCAAGGAATTATTCCTCCATCACTAGCAAATCAGGCTCCAGACAATGGCTACAGAAACCATAGCTGCTGGTTTTGGAGCAGAGGCTATTAAAACAAGAACAACACATTTCTCTGTTCGTATTTTCCCACTCATAAAGCACTCTCAAAACCGCAGACTTCATTTCCTTTATTTTAAAAGTGCATAATTTTCCCCCATTCATATGAACATACCCAGCACCCAGATCTTGGTTTCTAAATACGTTCTCCATTGGAAGGAACCAGGGCTCCTTGGAAAAAATTCTTGGTTCATTCTAGAGCTGGGGTAGAAAATACAAGAGGAGTCTAAGACATTTTGTAGTAGTACCAGAAAGTCAAGAAATGCTTATTAAAGTAAAAGGGTGAGCGCCTGGAAGAGCCCCCAATGGCCAAAGCTGGGGCCCTTTAAGCAATGAAATAAATAAAGTAGCATTAGATCATTACCCAAAGTACAACATAAATATACAGGAGTCCAAAGTGATATAAAGAGATGACTGAGTGAATCAATGAATACACAGACAAACAAATAAGTAAGGAAGGAGAGAGAATTCTTCCTCACGGAGGTGAAACTGAATCCCCTCCCGGCTCACCTGGTGAGGGTGAGCTGGATTTAGTGATTTGCCTCTGAATGAAGGAATACGGAAAGGCACACATAGTGCCCTGGCGAGCACTACTAAAACCTTGTGATGAAATAGAGAGCACTTACCATAAGTCATGGTGATGTCATGCATCCCCTGCTGTGATGTGGTGAGAAGTACACTCCATCTCTGTGGTAGTCTTTCTGAAACCCCGTAACCCTAGTCTCATGTTTTCATGCAAACAACATCAGACAAATCCAGACTGAAAGACTTAAAAAATATCTGATCTGGGCTCCTTAAAACTGCCAAGGTCATGAAAAAAAAGGGGGGGAGATGGAGAAACTGTCAGTGCAGAGGAAACTAAGAAGATAAAACTAAATGTAACATGATATTTTTGGATGGGATACTGGAAGAGAAAAAGGATAATGGAAAAATGAATGGTGAAGCCTGAATACAGTGTGAAGTGAATGCAATGCATAAATCTTAGTTTCTTGGTTTCGACGAACATACCTCTGTAAGGGGAGACGTCAGCATTAAGGATAAATGGTACCAGTGAGGGATATATGGGAGCTCTGTATTGCCTCTGCAACTTTTCTGTATACTCAAAAATTTTAAGTTTTTTTTTAAATGTGGAGTTTTAAATGCTCTTTTTTAGGGATGAAAAAGGTCAGGGTTTTCAGCTTCTTAGGTTGCCACTGAATACAAGTATTACTATCCCTCATTAATGTGCAATCTAAAAGTTGCCCCTGATTAGTCAACTAATAAATTATGGTATGTGCCATCTGCAGCTGATGTTTTGAAATGAAACCACAGTTTTGGCACTAACAACGGAAGCATTTATGTCAGTTAATTAAACACAATAACAAAAACAGCACCTGACTTAAACTATTTGAACTTTTACACGGCAGTTATAAACACGATTTTTATGTTTGCACATTTTACATGATGTCACAAATGTAAGGTTTTGTTGCTGATTGAAATTCATTCATTCAACAAAATTAATACCAGAAACAAGAAAATAGAGGTGACTTCTTATATTTAGTCCCCTCAATCCATAGTCAATCGATAATCTTTGAATTCTTAAGTAAAATACTCTTGAGTGGGTTGAATATTGTATCAGTCATAAAGTGCTTTCCAGTTCATAGTCCTAAAATAATAATAGTGACTTATTAAGTGTTTGCATTGTGCCAGGCACAGGACCACAAGTTCTAGATCATTATTACATTCATACATACATCAATATCAACATCCCCTTAAATTATTTCACTTTTTATAGAAAGATTCTATTTTTCTCTCCTTTTCACCAGTGTTGAAACCAAGGGCTAAAGAAACTAAGTATTTGGTCAAAGTCACACAACTAATAAGAGGCAGAGCCAAGATCTGAATTCAAGTTCATCACATCTCACTCCTCCTAAGACAAATGAAAGTGGCTGAAAGATGCAGAAAGGTCACAGGGCTAGGTCACAAATGACTTGAGGGTCACCTTGACATTCTTTATGTGCCCATAGTGCCTTGTGTCTATGTCTACTGTGCCCCTTACCACATTTTTTCTTCAAAGGAGATGTATTTTATTCATATTATATTTCTAAGATCACGGACATTGTCTGGAATATAAATGATGCTTAGTACAAACCCTAGTTTGAGAAAGAAACTATATAGATATATAGAAAAATGTTATACTAGAAAAGTACAGACAACGCATAATTCATTCTATGTCTGTTACCCTCCCCTCTGAGGATGT
This sequence comes from Smutsia gigantea, assembly GCA_032199065.1. Classification (NCBI taxonomy): domain Eukaryota; kingdom Metazoa; phylum Chordata; class Mammalia; order Pholidota; family Manidae; genus Smutsia; species Smutsia gigantea. The sequence continues at coordinate 202,603 of JAVSCE010013377.1, forward strand.
CCTTCCCCTCATAGGAAAGTCAAGGGTCATTTATTTGCAGATGTCATGAGGTCATTGATGATGCTTATGGTGACTACCTTCCACTTGGCCCATGACCTTCTCTCAGTCCCAAAATGATATCCCTTCACCTGGGATGTTACTTCCACTGGGAAGCCTCTCCTGACTCCCCAGACCTGGGTTAGAGTTCCCTCCTACTGGACTATCAGAGCACTTTTCACTCTGTATTTAACTCTTTTCTGTCTGCTACACAAGAATGAAAGCTTACTGCGTCTTGATTACCACTATACTCCCAGCACCTGGCCCCATGTCTAACCTACAGTTATACAACCAGCATGTGTTTGTGGAGACATTCCTGCAGCAAATTTGAGATTCTAGGACCTTAAGTTAAAAATGTTACAGTTCATTCTCCAGGAAGAGTGTGACGGGGCTATAATTTACCTTTTATCCTACTCAGATCAAAGTTTGCTGCTTCCTCTGAGACATGTGTCAGGATATTTTCACACATGTCAGACAGCATGTGAGTTGTCTTATGATTCAGATGCTTGATCATATATAGATGGTCAACTGGCAGTGGTCCAGCAGAGGCTGTCAGGGCTTGGAGGAGGGTTTCTCTGCACTGGATGAGAAATTCTCTAATTCTGGACTGATTCAGGGACATCCTTGGCTTTTGTGGATCTCAACAAGACTGCAGTCCTGCCTGATATCTGATAGCAGAGAAAACTGAGTTGTAGTTTCCTTGGGAAAGAGTATCTGGAGGATTCTGTAATACCACACAACCTTGAGAAGATGTTCACACCAAGATGCCAGAGAAGCTCTGAAATCATTCTGTTAAACATTGTTGTTCATCACTGGGATTTCTCACACTTGGTAACATGCTGTTTGGTATTTTAAGGAAGATACCTCCACTTCCCCCTTTCACTTCATTAATGTGACCAGCTACCCTCAGAGAAACACCTTGCGGAGCTTACTCCCCAGTGCTGGAAACTGACCCGTCTTCTACAAGCTGCTCCACAGGATCCCAGAGCAGGGCTTCCATGCTACTCTGGGTATCCTTGCTGATCTTAGGTAAGTGGTGGAGGGGAAGACTTTGCTCACTGAGAAACCTGAATCTCTCCATTAGCAAAAGCCATCCCCTCTGGGCTGCTGAACAAATGGATTTTACTCCCGTTTCAGAACAGCAGAAAATGAACAAAGGGAGAAGATAATGATTTAACAGTATGAGAGGGGAAAAAAATTGATTTCCAAAATTGTGTTCATCATTTGCTTTTAATTGCCTACAAAAGTCTCTCAACTCCAAAAAGTGGGTTTATTTTTGCATGTGGAAAACCTGAAGTTAAATTCAGTTATCTCCTTAATGACAGATCATGAAGACCCAGGGTAATAGATGGAGTCCCTTGCAAAAGGACCATGTCCTAAATGTGAGCCGATGTAGAAGTGATTTGCTGAGAACAGTTATTTCCTTCTCTGTATTCTAAGATAAAATCTGCTCCGATGTCTGTAAAGGGCATGAGAAAAGATTAGATGGTTTCCCTTTGCGTTTTTTTCCCTTGCATCTTACTATTTGTCAATATATGTCCAAATGCACTGATTTCCTAGTACTCCAGCTAGAGAAATAAAGACCAGTCAGTCATTGGAACACTAAATATTTTTTAAGCATGTTTGTCTTGTTCCCAGCTGTATCTCCAGACTCTAACTGAGGGAGTGCTATTAATGTGACTGGCACATCACCCCTAGAACTCAGTAAATAGTGAATGAATGGGTGTACTGGGCATGGCACAGTGCTGGCCACAGGGTGGACACATGAGGACACACGAGGACAAGGTCTCTGCCCTCAAGAGCTGACACTTTGATAAGGAAATCAAAGTACAAATGTGAGCACATTTGGCTTAGAAATATCAGAAAAATATTGTACAGTCATAGGATAATGTGTGCTGATAATCGTTACTGTTAATAATTAATTCCTGCTGAGACTTGACTGTGTCAAACACTCTTCTAAGAATATCTCATATATTAATTTATCCAATCCTCCGTCAAGGAGCTGGAACCGCTATAAATCCCATTTTACAGAGAAGGAAACTAAGGCACTGAGATGGTCTCTTGCCTCAAGTTTCACACGCTAGTACACGATTCAAACCCACAATATGACATCAGAACTATGAGTTTAACTACAGCACCGCAGCACATGTCCAATTATGAGTTCCAAATGAGCTGTGACAGTAATGTTCTGAGTCAAGAGAAGAATGCAGGTGGTGCAGCCCAGAGGCATCCGAGAAGATTCACAGAGGAGGGGGGGTTGCATCCAGGCCCTGGAGAGTACGTGTGACCTGACTTTGCTCTGTCCCGAAGGAGATTAATTTCTAGGCGAGGAAACAGGGAGGCCGCATCTCAGCAACAGCCAGAGTTGTGTTAAACAAATAATGGCAGCAACCATTCTTTAAAGACTTGCTAACTTCACTCATTAAAATAAGACAAGGTCACTTTGATGTTCCCCATTTTACAGATAAGGAACCTGAGCTCAGAGGTTTTATGTAGTTGGCCCAGGGTCATAGAGCTAAAATTCAAACCTGTTTCGGCCCGAGTCCACAGCCTGAGCTTTTGGCCACGGCACTGCCTTGGCTCTCTGGGGTGGGGAGAACCTGGCTGGTGTCCTCTCGGTGGAAGCCAAAGACGGGTGGGTGAGCTCTCAGGGTGGGGTGGTTTGGGGCTCCTCCCCTTGGGCTAATGTCTGGCTCTTGGCTCTCTTACAGCTTCAGTCAGTGGGCAACACGGTAAGTCCCCCGTTCCTTTATTCTTTTATGTTTCTGGATTTCCTCAGAACCCTCCTCTGTATCAAATATTTGGCAGAAAAGACCCTGTTGTCCCTCCCTCCTCTGCCTGAGTGCAGCAGGCCCCTGAGAAAACCCCTCTGTCTCAGGACTCTGACCCTCCGAGTTTGGGAGTCACACTTTAGGACCAAATCTGCCTTTGTGCTGGATGAACTTAGGCGGCCCGGGATACACGTCCCGGAGTTCGAGGAGAAAGGGTGCCCGCATCTGAGGTGGGATTCTAGCCCTCCTGACAGTGCCGAGAGCCTGGAGAGGGGAAGGATAGAAATAAACTTTGGCCCCAACTTTGCCTACTTCTCCACATTTCCTAGTTCCAGCCCAACAAAGCTCTGCCCCTAACCACGTGCAACCAGTTTATCCCAAACTTCAGCATTCTAGGCAGATATTTTTCTGCTAAAAGCTCAAACCATGATGATTTTGAGCCTCCCTCCTACTGGTCAGCAGAGCCCAGACTTCTGTTGGGAGCTGCCTGCATGTGTTTTAGCAATACTGCAAAGTCCTTCAAGCCCACTGAGCCCACCTCGGGAGCTGCTTGCTGTCATCCAGCTCCAGCCACAGGAGTCACAGACCCCCGACACACACACTGTCCCCTGCAGCTCCCAGGTCTGCCATGCTCCTCCTCAGTGCTGTGGACAGAGACCTCTTCCCACAAAACCCAGCCTACCTGCGAAGAGACCTTAACTTCCCAAGACTGCTAAGCACCCTAGGATAGAGCAAGAACATACAGGCAGTGTCTTACATCTGCTACTAGATATGGTTAATCTCAGAGCTGATGGACTCAGTCCCAACCTCGTAAACGCCCTGACAAGATGTGTCTTCTCCTGGACAGACAGCCACCCGCACCTAGCAGGGACTGATTTACTAGGACGAGACAGGACTAGCTACATACAGCAAAGGAAGTTTTCCCTTCCGTCCAGTATGAGACCTGCCCAAGTCCCCACTTCCCTACCTGCTGGTTCTCCCCAGGAAGACAGCAGAGATTTCTATTCTCCTCAGGAGGGAAACAACTCCATACCCACTGGGCACATAGGATATTCTGCAGAAACTTCTAAAGAGAGACAAAAACAAAGTTTGCAGAGACACATGAATATCTAGTCTACATTACCAAACAGAACACTTAGCTTCTTCATTCAAAACAAGCATTCAGGGTACTCTGCAGTTTTTCCCACAAACGGACAGTTTCCTTTACATTTGGGTGTAAATAAAAGACCTATCTGGGCATTTCTTCCAGTGAAAGGTAAGAATATTTAAAGTCTCTTGTTTTAAAAGAGCAATCACTTGTAAGCTCTTAAATGTAGACCATCCTACTTACCTGAGCATAAAGGTATTAAGAAAAAAAAACCCACACACTTAAAGTGATGGCCCTTACAATTTTATTGCATACCCCCCAAATTGAGATTTTATAAATTGCATACCTCCAAAATTGAGATTTTATTTTTGAAAAGTGAAATAAAACAAAGGGAGATTATTCATTGTAATTTCTACTTCACAGAACTTAGATTACCACAGGCGATTTGCAGAAGCAAGTGTGATTCTAACATTGATTTTCTTTGTAATACGGTAGGTGACACAGCTTCTGGCGTCATGACTGTGTTCAGGGCAGAAAGCTGGGGTGAGGGGGGCCTAGTAAGTACAGCTATGGTTCTCTCCTTTCACCATAAAGGAAAACTTTCCCCCTGAATACTCACCCCCTGGTCCACTCCTAGCTGTATTCCTCTGACATCTTTACTTGGAACTGGGTCATATGGCTTAGGCAAATCAGTGCTTCACTTTTTCAGACCCGTTAGTGGGAACAGGCTAGAGAGAAAGGCATTGGGATGAACTGGAAGAAACCAAACCAAACTTTTCTCTATCCCTGAGGTTGTTTCTCCTCTTCAGTGGTTGACAGATCTTGGTCTACTCTCCTGGTTAGTGAGGTGGTGAGCGTCCGAGCAGTGGCCCCCCACGGAACTTACCAACGTCATGAACTATTGCCTCTTCAGCAGAATCTGAAAGGCCACTTTCTAATCGATCCTCACTCTTCACCCAGAGAAAGACTCGCCTATCAAGGCCCTGGTCTTTGAGCAGCCTGAATAGCAAGGAAGGGGGAAGAATGTTTGAGGAGATGATTCCAACAGTGAATGGCGTGGGTAGTAGTTACCTTTGTACCCTCAGGGAAGGAAACCTCTCTTGCGACCTTTTAAGTGAGTTGTGGCCTGTAAGATAAACTGACAAAAACTGCTTTGCAAGAAAAAAGACAGATTTTCATTCACTGCTTACAGGAGTACACAGAAGAACATGGCTCCAGGAGGTTGGTAGAGTTGTGGGCTGCAGGCCTTCTGAGTCCGGAAAGGGCAAGAGGAGAGAGGCACTTTCAGGAAAACAAACATCTTTTAGGAAGATTCATGGGCCTTCAGGAGAACGGACGGGAGCTTTGATAGTTTTGTGCCAATGTCTGTTTAGGAGTGGTGCTGACTTCTTCCTGTCTGGTGATAAACAGTCAATCTTTCCTGGTTGCTCCTGGGTAGATGACTTATGACAGCTGCGTTCTTTTGGGAAGCTCTGCTTTGGGGCAGACAAGGGAATTCAAATATATATATATTTGCCACAGTGGTGTATTCTGGACCCTTTCAGTTACCAACCCTCAGAAACTCAAAACCATAAATCTCAGAAAATCAACACACAGATAAGGAAGATCCTCTGTAACGGTTTCTTGCTGGGGAAATATAATGTTGAACAACAAAATTCAACCAAGTAAATGTGAAGATCTAATTGGCTTTATTAAGCAATTCATGGCTTAGCATCCCATCTAGCAAGCAGAAAGATGCTCCCAGGAATTGTGCAAAGTGGAAGGTCTTTATAGAAAACAGGGTGGGCCAAGAAGTCATTAGCCAAAGAAAAGAAAGGGTTGTTTCAGGCAAGGTCACCCTCCTTTAGGGGGAAGAGCAGGGGTTGATCATGCAGATGAACTTTTCTTTTTCATGGGGAGAGGTGATGGAGAGACAACAGATCATCTCATTGGTGTTGACTAGAAAATTCCTGATCCACTCTTAAGACCACACTTCTGGGGGAAGTTGAAACTGCAATTAGGCCAGGCGGTGAGCCCTGGTTTGGTGACCTTGGCTGAGCAAAAGTGCTCACTCCTGGGCCTGTGGCTTCTTTTTAACAATACTTAAAGACAAAATCTTCTCCCAACCAAGAAATCGTAACCCTAAAGGTAGTAAAGAAAGAAAACACTGTTATTATTGAAAAAGCATTAAACCAGAAAGTGATGCACATCCTGGGCAATCCACTAAGAAACTGAAAAGCCAGAAAAGAATCTCACACTCGTAAAGACTTAAGCAGATACAGCTCCTAACAAGCATGTTTTCTTTCAAGATTCAACAGAAACTAGTCAAGAGGACTTGCCAGCACCTTTTGTCACACACGGTTCATCCTACTTTTTTTAATCATGGCAACTAGGGAAACCACCTGTGTTAGCTGATTGGCTTTTATCCAGAGGAGGAAAAAAACTTTTATCTTTAGTTTTGCATATTGGAGCAAACTGCCCTCCAAAGGTGGTCTCTTATCTTCCCAGAGAAAAGGGAAACAGGGGACCCATCCCCCGGATGTCTACAGTTCAGAAAGATGGCTCCTTTTGGAGAATGACATCCCTGAGTTGTGAGACTGGCATATACAGATTCATGTATAGCTGAAAGGAATTCTGAAAGAAAAGGGAAAGGGGGAGAAGTCTTTCCCCTTATTTTCAAGAGGGAGAATTCAACCTTTCTTTAATTTTTACTTCCCCATACATTCTCCAGTCCGTCTGTCAGTGTTTCAAAGCTCTTAAGGCCTGATTTCATGTAGGCCCATATTTTATTGTCACAAAAGAGTTTCTTTGAGGTTTGGGGAGTTCAAAAGCACCCAGCTGCCAGCACATTCTCTTTGTAGTGATTTCAATATAATTATTACTTCAGAGAACGGCCTGCTCACCTGTCTCATACCTACTCATTGGCAAGAAAAACAACTTGGAACCTTTTCTATAATTCATAATTGACCCCCGAATTCCTACACTCCCTCCATCTGCCATCCACACCTGACCACGGGACCATGCCCCACAAATGTTAGGTGCTTTCAAGAGATGTCTGTGACATGAAGATCCAGGTGGGAGGGAGCCCAGGAGAGATCTACTTGGGGCCTGGCCTGCTGCAAAAGGTGAAGGGGTTGCGTGCCCTCATCGCTGACCTTCCCTGGTGAGTGAGACCTGCTGGTGTTGCCCTCTGGAAGGGGAGCACAGCTGGAGAACAGCAGCCTGGGAAGCAGTGGCCCTCCCTGGTGCTTCTGGGGATTCTCCAAGCCAAATCCTCCCCTTTGGGCCGTACAACCCACTGTGGTGGGGATTGCATGCATTGCCCACTCCAGTCTCACTTCTCTTCTCCCCAGCAGCTGCCCCCAAATCCGTGATTTCCCTCCATCCTCCATGGACCACCGTCTTCAAAGGACAGAGAGTGAATCTGACTTGCAACAGATTTCACATCTGTGCACCAGAGAAAATAACATGGTACCATGGGAACTACTGGAATAAAAACCAAATTGAAACCCTGGGAAACTCCCTCGAGGTCCATGATTCTGGAGAATACAGATGCCAGGCTCCGGGTTGGCTCCAAAGTAACCCTGTGCGCTTGTTCTTTTCTTCAGGTGAGAAAGAAGGTGAATTAGTTAAACCTTTAGAAATGATTTGAATGGTTCCCAAGAACTGAATGAAGTCTCCTTCATTCCACCTTAACCCTTGACCTCAGCTACTTCCAGCTTTGCATTCCCCCTCATTGTCTATGGGTGTTTTTCAAACTATTGCTACTAGAGTTTAAGTGTCTACTATTAATCAGCAGACATTCTTGCCCACTTACATAATTAAGGCAAGGAGTTTGTTCAGGGGGTTCAAAAGGGAAGCTGTCTTGGATCCTGCCCTCAAGGGCTTTACAGCCTCCTATGGGGAAAGTTACACCGACAGGAATGCACTGAGCCCAAAGTAGAAAGTGAAAAATGCCATTCAACAAGAGTTGAAACACAGGAAATCTCCAACCTCAGGCCTTTTGTCCCAGGCTGTCCTAGTATCTGTTCCTTCTCTACACCTCCTTTGCTCACTGGGCCCTGTATCTCCTCCTGTCCAGTTTTGCCTACTTTAGAGAGAATGACTGGGAGCGCCCCACGAGCAGGGCTCTAGAGGAGCAGGCATTTACTGCAGCCAGCTAAGAGAGACAGGCTAGAGCTAACCTCTCGCTGGGATCTGAGGGGCACAAGAACTTCCAAAGGGGACCACATTTGCTCTCCTTCCAGCCTGAATTCGTGACTGTGAGGTTAAGCCTGCTGCATCCATACTGCCCTGTAATACTGCCCAGAATATTTCTCCCAAAGCTTCCTCTCGGATGTCTCTTGTCCTAAGATTTGGTGAGCAAGTAGGTGTTGATCTTTGCTGTATTCAGTGATGTCAGGAATTTTGATCACATCTTCTCTCAGCTTTTCCTTTCCATATTAGAATCCTGATCTTTTGAATCTGTCCTTGAATGATTGAAGAGGTGTCTTAGGGTTATATGTAGGGATTGTATCTGAAGCAGGTCACACTAGTTTGGAAAGAAATGATAGAACCTTGGTCAGGAGACTAAATTCTGCTGAAGGGAAAACAGGAAGCAATAACGCCTTTGTAATTCCAGCTGCATGAGGAAGGAGGAGTACACTGATGACACTATCTTATCTCTGTGTGGTTTCCAGACTACTTCATCCTCCAGGCCCCGTATTCTGTGTTTGAAGGTGACAAATTGGTTCTGAGATGCCAGAGCAAGGGGAAGGAGAGACTGAGCACTGTGAAATACACTTGGAATGGAAGAGTTATTTCTGATTCTAATACAAGCCGGAACCTTTTGATACCCCTAGCAAGGTCAAATAACAGCGGCTCATACCAGTGCATTGGCTCTACAGAGGAAAATTATATAATTAAATCAAATATCAAAATAATTCAAATTCAAGGTAAACCCTTCATTTCATATAGATTCGTCTAGTAATGAAAAGTTGGGGAAACTGGGTTCAAAAGGACTTGACAGCACCTTTTGCACACCTGGTTCAGGAGAGGGTATATAAGATGATATCAAAACTCTTGATCAATGAGAGTCCTAAGTCCTCTAGAAACAGAGAAAGTGGAGTGATTGGACTTAAATAAACCCAGGGAAGAAAAATGTGACAGAGGGCTCGCTAAGTCTGCTTGTGTTGCTGTGTATCTGACATTTCCTAGGGTTAAGAATCCAAGCCTGAGCTCTGAATGCCCTCTTGCTGAGAACATGATTTCCTTCTTTTCTCTAGAACTATTTCCACGGCCAAAGCTGAAAGTCACAGCCTCCCAGCCCACCGAGGGGAATTCTGTAAACCTGAGCTGTGAAACACAGCTTCCTCTGGAGCGGTCGGATACTCTGCTTCACTTCATCTTCTTCAGAGACAAGGAGGTCACCCTGAACTGGAGCAGGTCCCCGGCATTCCAGATCACAACCATCTGGAGAGAAGACTCAGGGTGGTATTGGTGTGGTGCTGAAACTGTGACCCACAGCGTCTGCAAGCACAGCCACCCTCTGCAGGTCCACGTGCAGAGTGAGTGTGGGAGAGCCAGGTGGGCTGGGGGCCTGTGGCATCTTCCCTGACAGCTCCTTCAGGCTCGCGCCCCTGAGTGCAGGAAGGGACTGCCCGGTTCACATGGACGTTGGCATCCTGACAGAGTCACCAGGCTTAGACTGAGAAGGGAGGTACTCTCATAAAAGAAACATAGGACTTCATTTCCACTTCTATTTCTCTAAAAACTCTGCCTTCCTTGGAAACTCCAGCACCTCGAAGTGATAGAGGAGATTCATGGAGTTAGATATAAGAGCTGGGGAAAAAAAGCCAAAAGCCAGAAAACAAGTTGCTCTGCTACTAAGTTGACAGTTTCTAGAAGGCAAGCTCTTGGGGTAAACTATTTGGAAGATAAACAGCTGCCTCTTCCTAGTCCATAGCAACAAATAATGTGAGTGCCTGTGATGTGCAAAGCAGAAGGGAAGGACATATATGTATACATATAAAGATAAATCCAGTAAGCATCAGCTCGTTTTAGATACTAAGCAGGATTTCTGGAAAAGGGTCTGTTCTAGCCCAGTGCCATGATGTTCGGTATTACTATTACCTAACACTCAAAACAACTCAGACTACCAGCTAGGACATCAGACAAAACCCAAATGCTTCTCTAGAGATAGCCAATTTTTCTCTCCTGAGGACTTGTGCTCAGGATGGAAAGCTTATTACATTTAGTGACATCTAGGCCAGAACCCCGCTGTCTATGTATAATGCTAGCACTGGCTAACGGATGTATCTTAAAGTCACATAAAAAGTGAACCTGTCCAACATCCTGGCTGTGCCCTCCCCACCCCAGGCCCTCACCTGTCCTCTTGTGTTTGCACAGGAATCCCTGCGTCTGGAGTGCTGCTGGAGATCCAGTCCCAGGGGAGCCAGGTAACTGAAGGGGAGACGCTGGTCCTTGTCTGCTCCGTGGCTGAAGGCACTGGGAACACCACCTTCTCCTGGTACAGAGAGGACACAGGGGAGGATCTGGGGAGGAAAAGTCAGCGTTCCCAGAGAGCAGAGCTGGAGATCCTTGCTGTCAGGGAGAGCCATGTGGGGAGATACTACTGTACAGCTGACAATGGCCACGGCCTCCTCCAGAGTGAGCCGGTGAACATCACCGTGAGAAGTAAGTTTTAACCTCCATTGAGCTTATTTAATCCCAGCTTTCTCAAATGAGGCATGGGCAAAACCACACATCTTTGTGATGCTCCTTTTTCTATTCCCATTTTGCCATCGTCCATTGCAGTAGACAACTCCATTCCCATATTAATTATCCCAGTTACAACGAGGTGCTAAAGTGAGGTAATGCTGGCCAAGAGTGATGCATTTCACACCTTGGAGATGATTTTGTGTGCCTGTGCTCTGATCCATTGTGTGTTGATCTCAAAGAGCAGCCTTAACTCATTAACAACATGTTAGGATAGGGTACAGCTCTATAATCCTAAATGTAAACTATATTCTCTTTTCAGAAGTTATCCACAGCATATCCAACCAATCTCAAGTGCAGTAGGACTAAAATCATAAGGCATTTCTTTACTCCACCACTATAGGCCAGAGAGAGTCTCGGTCTTCAAATTGTATTCAGGTCAGGAAACTTACAAGTTGAAGAGCAGATACAAAACTGAGTTATGTCCACTGAGAAGATAAGCCTTCCTTTGGGTCCTCACAGTTCTAGCTCATGTCTTTCTCTTCCTCTGTCTCCAATAAGCCACACAGGCCAAGCCAGTTTCCTTACCTCCCTTGGCCCTAAGGAGATGGTTTTTACTGCTTCAATTCCTCCTCTGTCTCAGCTTCAGTTGCATCCTTGGCTCTCCGATAAAGCTAGCTTTTACTGCGCAGCTACTGGAAAGCTAGATTCCCCTGCTTTCTTTTGTAGTGAAACACCCCAAAAAAGTTATCTCTAACTCAGTCTCTTTACTTTGTCAATTTTCTCTCAAATCCACCATTATCAGGCTTGGCTTATTCCAGCAAAATTAATCTTGTGAAGATCACTAATGACCTTCCTATTGCTAAAGTCAATGGGCAATTCTCAGTTTCCGTTTTACTTAGCCCATCAGCAGCTTTTGACACAACTAATTCTTCCCTCCTTTTTGAAACACCTTCCTCCTTGACTTCTCAGACACGACCCTCTAGTTCCCTACCTATTCACTGCTTTTAGGTTTACTCTACAGGATTCTCATCATGTTCCCAACCTCTAAACTCTGGGGACTCCCCAGTCTCTGTCCTCAAGACTTCTCTATCTGTTTCCAATGTCTAGATCATTTCATCCAGTCTCGTGACAGTAAATGCACTTATGCTTCTACAGACTTACTGACCCCCAAACTCAATCTACAGCCTAGACCTCAGTCTGAACTCAAAACCCATATACCCAAGGACTATATCCACAGGAGTGGCCAATTGGCATCTCAAACTTAATTCATCCAAGAGAAAACTCCTGATTTTTACCCCAAATTTTTTCCTGCTTGGAACTTCTGGGTAAATTTAAAACTCCATTCTCCTAGTTGCTCAGGCTAAAAATCTGGGCATCATTCCTGACTCCTCTTTTTATTTCATCCTCCACATCGAATCCACCTGCAAGTCCTCATAGCTTTATTTCAAAATATAGCCAGAATCTAACTAATTCTCACCCTTTCCATTGCCCCCACCTGGTCTAAGTGACCAGTACCCCTTACCTGGATTACTGCAGTAACACCGTCACTGACCTTCTGCTCCAGCCATTGCTCCCCAAAGTCTATTCTTAGTACAACATCCAAAAGAACTATAAATCCTAAGCCAGGTCACATTGATCTTCTGTTCAAACTGCTCCCCTGAGTCCCCATCTCCTTTGGAATGAGAGCCACTGCCCTTTTCGTGGTCCTGATGATCTGGCCCTTCTGCTACTCTGACCTGATCTCTGCCACCGTACCCTCACCTTCTCCACTCTGGCCACCATGACCCCCTGTCCCTTCTTCAAACCTTCTAGCACATTCCTTTGCACTCACTGCTCTTCCCCAATATGCTCATGCTCACCCCCTCATTTCTTCTGGAATAGACTTACCTTTTTAGTGAGACCTTCCCAAACCACCTTATTTAACATAGCAGCCCTTCACCCTGGCACTCCCTCCCCAGGTCCTGCTTGATTCTTCCTCCCTTGTCCCTAACTGCCATGCTGTGCAGTCTTTGTTTCCTGTCTCCTCCTGTGCCTCCCATATTAGCCTCATGAAGGTAGGTCTTTATTTTGACCATTATTTCAGTATCCCAAGCTACTGCTTAGCTCATATCAGGCATTTGATAAAGATTCGAGGAATGAAATGAATTTTACATAGATCATTTTTGTTGATCATAGTAACAGTCCTCAGAGATAAAGATACTATTATCTCCCTTCTATAGATAAGGAGTGTGAAGCTCAGAACGGTTTGGTAATTTGCATGAAGTCACAAAGCTTATACCTGGCAGCCCATATATGAACTTTGACGCAATCGTTTTAGCTCAGAGAGACAGAGAGCATAGTCAAAGTTCTTGAAAGAAGTACCATACAGTCAAGTGCCTACTGCCAACTTTGCTAACTAAGCAGAGAACTGTGCTGTTTGTATGAGCAATCAGCCCTGACAGAGCCGTGAACCTGAACAGTTTGGTTAGCAGCTCTGGGATGGGGTTGCTATGAGAATGGCCCAGCTGCTATGCGATTTTCCCTTCAACTCCCTTGAAGCAAGTCTTGTGATCAAGTGGGACCCTCCCAGGTCAGGGGATACAAGCAGATACCACAGGAGGGCCTGCATCTCACCCTGGAAATTTCTGTGAACAGCAGCATTGGGTGTAACCCCAAGCAGAGAAGGGCAGAGACTGAGCCTGATGGCATTTCAATGGCATTTCATCATCTGAGAAAGGGGAAGAAGAGGTTAGCAGATCTGAAAATAGTCAAAAGGTACCCTTTGAGGACTCATGAATGCCCTAAAATTCAGAGCAACACGAGATAGGCGTGCTACTTTTTCAGGAAAGTTCTTGCACTGAAAACTTTACCTTGGAAAGCCCAAACGTGACAATCCCTGAGAAAGGTAATAGCAAAGCTGTTAGTGATTCACACCTAAGTGTAAAATTACTCATTTTCCTTCTGAAGGTTAAGATCATTAGAATAGATTTAGCCGCCTCCTCTCCTGGCAGGGAGCTAGTTACTTACACATGTCCTTTCATTTACTATGAGTAGTTACTCTGCAGGGCAGATGTTATCATCTGTTAAGAGAACAGATGATCTCAGGGGTTAAGGATTCAGTTGATATATGACAGAGCAAGAATTTCTTCCTAAATCTTTTTTTATTGTGGACCTTATACAAAATTTCTGTGCTTAGAAATGGGAGAATTTCTAGAAAGAGAGAAACTCGGAAGTAACCTGGAGCACTAGGTCCAGATGGTGTGTACTAGCTCAGGCTGCTATAACAAAATGCCATAGGCAGAGTGGTTTTGGGGACAGAAATTTATTTCTCACTTTTCTGGAGGCTGGAAGTCTAAAATCAGGTCTGAGGTCAGGGTACTGGTATGGTCTGGCTTTGGTGAGTACTCTCCTTCTGGTTTACAGACAGCTGCCTACTCACTGTGGCAGAGATGGGGAGAGAGAGAGATCTCTGGTGTCTCTTCTTAGAAGGACACCAATCCCATCATGAAGGCCCACCCTCGGTTAAACCTGACGACCTCCCAGAGGCCCTACTCCAACACCATCACACTGAGGGTTAGGCCTGCTTCAACATATGAGCTTCAGGGAGACACAATTCAGTCCATAGAATGGGCTGAAGTTGGCTGGGGCCTTACTGTGTGTCATATTCATAAAATCATTACCAAGACCAATGTCATGGAGCTTTTTCCCTATGTTTCTTCTAGGAGTTTTATGATTTCACATCTTGCATGTAAGTCTTTAATACATTTTGAGTTAATTTTTGTGAGTGGTGTCAGATAGCAGTCCAGTTTCATTCTTTTCTATGTGAATGTCTTGTTTTCCAAGCAACATTTATTAAAGAGACTATCTTTATCCGCTGAGTATTCTTCACTCCCTTGTCAAATATTATTTGACTGTATATCCATGGGTTTATGTCTGGACTCTCAATTCTATTCCATTTGTCTATGTCTGTTTTTTTTTTTAACTGTCTAGATTCTCTGTTGTGTTGTTGCATTTTTTTTATTTTGGTGTTATTAATGTACAATTACATGAGCAACATGATGGTTACTAGATTTCCCCCATCATCAAGTCCCCACCACATATTCCATTAGTCACTGTCCATCAGTGTAGTAAGATGCTATAGAAGCACTAATTGTCTTCTCTGTGTTATACTGCCTTCACCATATTCGTCCCCCCTCTACATTATGTCTGCTAATCGTAATATCCTTTTTCCCCCTTATCCCTCCCTTCCCATTCATCTTCCCTAGTCCCTTTTCCTTTGGTAACTGTTAGTCCATTCTTGGGTTCTGTAAGTCTGCTGCTGTTTTGTTCCTTGAGCTTTTTCTTTGTTCTTATACTCCACAGATGAGTGAAATCATCTGATACTTGTCTTTCTCCGCCTGGCTTATTTCACTGAGCATAGTATCCTCTAGCTCCATCCATGTTGTTGCAAATGGTAGGATTTGTTTTCTTCTTATGGCTGAATAATATTCCATTGTGTATATGTACCACATCTTCTTTATCCATTCATCTACTGATGGACACCTAGGTTGCTTCCATATACGTCTGTTTTTATGGTAGTCCTAATATGTTTTTATTACTCTAGGCTTCATAATATAGTTTGAAATCAGGAAGTGTGATGCTTCTAGCTTTGCTCTTTCTCAGGATTGCTTTGGTTATTTGGGGTCTTTTGTGATTCCACACAACTTTTAGGATTGCTTTCTGTTTCTGTAAAAAATACCACTGGAATTTTTATAGGGGTTGAATTAAATCTGTAGATGGCTTTGTGCAGTATGGATATTTTAACAATATTAATTCTTCCAATCTATGAACATGGGATATCTTTCCATATGTTTGTGTCTTCAATTTCTTCAGCAATGTCTTATAGTTTTCAATGTAGATCTTTCACCTCCTTGGTTAAATTTATTCCTAATATTTTATTAGTTTTGATGCTATTTGTAAATGGGATTGTTTTCTTTATTTCTTTTTCAGATAATTTGTTTAGTGTTTAGAAACAAAACTGATTTTTATATGTTCATTTTGTATCCTGCAACTCTACTAAATTCATTGATTAAATATAAGTTTTTTGGTGGAGTCTTTAGGATTTTTTATATATAAGATCATATTATCTGAAAACAGAGACAGTTTTACTTCTTCCTTTCAGATTTCAATAACTGTGATTTCTTTTTCTTGCCTGATTGCTCTGGCTGGACTTCTGTTACTGTGTTGACTAGGAGTCATGAAAATAGATTCCTTTGTCTTGTTCCTCATCTTTTAGAGGGAAAGTTTGTAGCTTTTCACTGTTGAGTATGATGTTAGCTGTGGGCCTGTCATATATGGTCTTTATTATATTGAGGTGCATTTTTTCTGTACCCAATTTGTTGAGAGTTTTTACCATTAATGGATGTTGATATCTGTGAAATGCTTTTTCCACACCTATTGCAATGATCACTTGATTTTTATCTTTCATTCTATTAAAGTGATGTATCACATTTATTAATTTGCATGTTAAACCATCCTTGCATTCCATGGATGAATAATAATGTTTATGCTCCATTTAATGTGATGCTGAATTTGATTTGCTAGTATTTGTTAAGAATTTTTGCATCTATATTCATCAGGGCCTATGGTTTTCTTGTAGTGTCCTTATCTGGCTTTGGTATCTGGTTAATGCTGGCCTCATAAAACAAACTTGGGAGTATTTATTCCTCTTTAATTTTTTTTGGAAGACTTTGAGAAGATTGGAGTTAATTCTTTAAATGTTTGGTAGAATCCAGCAGTGAAACCATCTGGTCCTGGAATTTGCTTTGTTGGAAGGTTTTTGATGACTGATTTAATCTCCTTATTTGTTATTGGTCTGTCAGATTTTCAGGATTCAGTCTTGGTAGATTGTATGTTTTTAAGAATTTTCTCATTTTTTCTAGGTTGTGGTTTTTATTGACATACAGTTCTATGCCCTTCAAAATAAATTTCAACCACTTCCCCCATAGTAGCCATTTCCTCTAGAACATAAGGTTACTAGAAAGGATGGAAAATTTTCTTTCTGCTCATTGAATCTGGAATCCTAGATATCCTGGGTATGGCTGATTCTGATTTTGCACAGGTAGATTCCCAGGCAGACAGTGGGAAAAGATTCACTACAGGACATAGCAGCCAAACTGCTCTGTTCTGGATTTCTCCCTAGTTCTCTACTCCTCTAATTCAGCTGTTATAGTGGGAAAGTTGGGCTGGCTACCCTATGAACACTGTTGGTGGAGCCACTCATAGGTCAAACACAGGTTTGTTAATTTTGTCAGGATGGGAAGGCACAGAGACAGAAATGTCACCAAAGGCCAGTGACCATGTGTGTTGAGTGCCTACTCTGTGCCAGGAATCATAAATGCAAAACACCATGCAATAAATGGGAATTATCATTAGCATTGCTGTTGTTCTGATATCTAAATGTTCTCTGTGTAATTCTGTGGTACTGATATCTGAAGACTGAATTTATTCTACCAAGGGACCAAGAATGTATATGAAAGCACTTCTACCCCCTAGCCCATGCTTTGTCCCTCTGTTCTGCTTTTGCTTTTTAACCCTTATCACCACCAGACATGTAAATTTATTTGTTTGTTTATTATCTGCCTCCCTTCCCTAGACTATAAACTCCATGAGGGCAGGGACTTTACTGTCTTGTTCACTGCTATATGTTCAAGTCTTAGATCAGTGCCTCGTGCATGGCCAGGCTCAGTAAATGTTTCTTAAGAGAATAAATGAATGAATCAATGAACCAAATGAAATCTTCTGGATGAAAAGATAGAAGAATGATTCCAGTGGAAAAATCAGGAACTCCTGACAATTTAGTTTATTGCTTTCATCAATTTCTTTCTTTCTTCCCCTTCGGAGTATGTAAGACGTGTGGTTCTATGAGAAAGGAGACTGGTGTTATTATATTGAAGTGTTCCAATGTATTTTTTTTTTAGTAGGGAGCAATCTCAGAGTGAATGCTGGTTCAACTAGCGCCCTCCCTAGTCAGCAGTGACATTTCTTTTCTTTCTCAGGCAGGCTACTATGCCTAAGTTAGGTGCTGCCAAATCACTGCCACGTAACATCTTTCTAGGTGTCTGGGTGAAAGTTCCAAGATGCCAGATTACAAGAACACAGAATATACATGTGTGTGTGTTTCCCCCAAATGCTAATATCTGACTTGATGTCATTGGGTCAGTAGAGGATGCTGGCTACATTTTTCACCTTCACCACAATCTGCCCAGACTTTTAATTTTCTCACTTCCTACCACTTCACAGTGTGTCACTCCCTGTCATATGTACAGTGGCAGGGCTGGGCTGAACCACCCACAAACAGAAGGTTGCTTCCTGTACTACACCAGCTCTGATGTAGACCTCAGTGGTCCTCATGAGTCCTGGTCCCTTAGATTCCTCCGTCTCCCAGGACTCAGGACCCAAGTGGAGGTACGGTTCCAGGGCATGGTGGCAGTTCCAGGCTGTAGACCTTACTCCATGGGGCTCATACAAGCTTTTCTCCTTTAGGCAGTCCGGGGAGCAGAAGTAGCCTCATCACTGTGGGAGCTGCTGGGGGATCATTCAGCATTCTTCTCCTAGCTGTGGTCCTATTGTTTTACTGCTGGCGCCAGAAGAAGTCAGGTTTGTATTCTCCCTTTCCCTTTGCTGGTGGCCACAACCTGTCTCTGCCTCAAACACCTGATCTTATCACTGCCTCAGTAACCGCCAGGCCACCATTCTCCACCTCCCAGCCATCAGTACTCACAGTTATACTCACACCTTTTACTTAAAGGGTGGTTTCCTTAGTAGATGCTGTGGCTGAGGGCTGCATAAATCTAGTCTGGTTTACTAAGCTCAAGTGAAAGGTGGGGAGGAAGTAAAATTGTTAATGTAAAGTTTCAAAAACTTTAAACTGCTTCCTTGGGCAGTTCTTTGGTTCATGCAGACTGGGCAACTGGAGTTGGAGTCTGAGTTTCCTTTGGGAATGACCATAGATGCTCCTCAAAGTCTACCTACTGCCCCTCACTACTTTGCAAGAGACAGTTTGGTTATATTTAATATTTCCTGTGGTATATCATACAGCCTTGAACCTTAATCAAGTCTCAAATAATTGCATATTCAAATCAGGAATGTGTAGCCCTATCCTGGGTACATGCTGTGATTTTCATGAGGATCCAAGACCGTGTGTGCATGTTTGGATTAACTTTTGGGGATGATCTCTCTGAGGCAGCACATCTGTGTGACATTTTTGAGAAAGCACTCCCTCTGCTGACACAAATGTGACTTTGCTTTATTTTGCAGGAGAATGTTTTCTGGGAGACACTAAAAGGTGAGGCCTCAACCTTCTGGTTCCCCAAGAACAAAATATGTAGAACTGTGAGGTCACAAAATTAGGTCAAATTATCAATGTCCCTGTGGCTAGATACTCGCATTTTCACATACTTTGAAAAAGGCAAAAATCACACCCTCCCAGAACACTTCTAATAGTTGTATTCTGGATTTTGCATGTATTTAGATCCGTTTCTTATTTGAAATTTATCCATTCACTTAAATGGATGCTACCAAAACTTGATTAACCAAAAGTTAACCTGTAGATTTTCTAAGCTGGCACAAAATATTTCTGGTGTGAACAGTCCTATAGTTACACATTGTGTCATTATAACTGTATACAATGACTATCAGTTCTAGATTTCCAGGGAAGTTTCAAATTTCTACTAATCTTTTTGCCCCTGATGTGTACATGTATTCATCAGATTTTGTGTCTTAACTTTGATTTGGAAATTTTTTTTTGGTCCTCTTCCTCTACCTAGGTCCGTATCTTAATCTTAGGTTGGCGACTTGGAGCATAGCGTAGATGGTGTCTAATTCCATCTTGAATCGCCACCTTCTCTTGATGATGAGTCCATGTTTTTTAGCCAATTGCGAATGACGCTTCTATCCATAAGATGATGGTTTTTACTGTGAAGTCTGAGACTTTCTGGCCATGTTCCCAGCAATTTGCCCATATCACAGCCTTAGGGTTTCTTTCGGAAGAATAATTTGACTCTATACAGACCTATTGAAGCTCCAGTTAAACCACTCAGAGATCCCAGTCCCCTGCTGTGTGCTGACTCCCCCCACCTTCTTTCCCTCAAGCCATCCCATTCTCAGGCATATCATAATATTCCTGGCATGCCCACATGTTTCTATGTCTCACAGGAGCCCTCCCATCCCAGGCCCAGGAGATCCTGCCCTAGTGGACCTGCAGCTACTGTACAGCAATGGTGAGGATTCCCTGGTGGGAAGCTGCTCCCAGTCTGAGCCTGGGGAAGAAATTGCATTTTAAGGCCTGGCAAAGGTTCTGGTCTCCCTAAGATATCCCAAACCCAGACATTCCCAATAAGTAACTGCTTCATTTTATGCACAAGAAGAATGGAGGGGATGCTTAGGAAGGAGCGTCATGGCACAAAACACCCACTGGGACAGCCTAGAAAGTGTTGTTTTTTCTTTCCAGCACACCTCAAAGAGGAAGACTTGGTATATTCTGAGATCCAGATTATTCAGCAGGGAGACAAAGGGGAAGGTAAGTCACTGGGGAGAGTCTGGCTGCAAACTACATTCATTCATTCAACAAGTTAAGTGAGTACGTCCTCTGTTGTCAGTACAGGGAGTCCATCTGTGATAAAATTCCCAACAGTGCAATGCTTAGATTCTGGAAAGGAGACAGACACTGAAAAATACACAATGTATCTTTGCTGATGATCTCCACAAAAATTAAACATCCTTCTGATAGATATTGTGATAACCAAGGAGTATGTCTGAAGGTTGCCCTTAGTAATGAATAAATGTGCTTTGTTGACAAAACACCTACTATGTGGCAAGAATATTTACATATATGTATTATAAATATAATTTATATTCATATACTTTATTATTATACAATTTATATCCATATATATACATATATATATATTTAATTAGTCTATATAACAACCCTGTGCAACCAATATCCTGAACAAGTAAAACTTAAGACTTAATACAAAAAATTTTCTGTTTTCCACACTTTTTAAATTTTTTATTGCAATAAAGTTGATATATAATACTGTTGGTTTCAGATGACATATAGTGACTAAATACTTGTATACATTGCTTGCCACAGTAAGTATAAATACCCCATTATCATAAAGAAATATTATAACATTATGTGTTAAATTGTCTGTTGTACTTCCATTCCTATGTCTAACTTATTTTTACAATTTGCAGTTTGTACCTCTTTATCCCCTTCACCTCTTTCACCCATCCACTCTCCCCCTACCCTATGATAACCAACAGTCTTTTGTCTGTATTTGTGAATCTATTTCTTTTTTTGTTTGTTTTTTAAATTCCACATGTAAAGTGAAATCATATGGTATTTGTCTTTCTCTGACTGGTTTGTTTCACTTAGCATAATACCCTCTAGGTCCATCCATGTTGTTACAAATGGCAAGATTTCCTTCTTTTTATGGCTGAGTAATATTCCACTGTGTGTATGTACGTCATCTTCTTTATCCATTCATCTATTGATGGACATTTGGGTTGCTTCCATATCTTTGCTATTGTAAATAAGGCTGCAAAAAACATTGGTGTGCATATATCTTTTTGAATTAGTGATTTTGTTTTCTTTGGGTAAATTCCCAGAAGTGGAATTGCTGGGTCATATGGTATTTCTATTTTAGTATTTTGAGGAACCTCCATATTTTTTCTAGTGGCTAGACCAATTTACATTCCCACCAACGGTATAGGAGGGTTCTCTTTTCCTCACATCCTCACCAACACTTGTTATTTCTTGTCTTTTGGATAGTGGCCATCCTGACTGGTTAGAAGTGATCTCTCATTGTGGTTTTGATTTGCATTTCCCTAATGACTAGCAATGTTGAGCATCTTTTCCTGTGCCTGTTGGCCATCTGTATGTCTTACTTAGAAAAATGTTTGTTTAGGCCCTCTGTTAATTTTTTAATTGCATTATTCGGGTTTGTTTTTGGTTTTTTTTTTATGTTGAGTTGTATGAGTTCTTTACACCTTTTGGATATTAGCCCCTTGTCAGATATATCATTTGTAAATATATTCTCCCACAGGGTAGGTTGCCTTTTTGTTTTGTTGATGGTTTCCTTTGCTGCACAGAGCCCTTCAGTTTGATGTAGTCCCACTTGTTTATTTTTGCTTTTGTTTCCCTTGCTCAGGTAGATGTATCCATAAAGCAGTTTATCATGCTGATGTTCATGAGATTCTTGCCTATGTTTTCTTCTAGGAGTTTTATGGTTTTCTGTCTTACATTTGGTTCTTTAATCGATTTAGAGTTTACTTTTGTGCATGGTGTAAGACAGTGATCTTGTTTCATTCTCTTACATGTAGCTGTCCAGTTTTCCCAACACCATTTATTGAAGAGGCTGTCTTTTCTCCATTGTATATATATGGCTCCTTTGCCATATATTAACTGACCATATGTGTGGGTTTATTTTCAGGTTCTCTATTCTGTTCCATTGATCTGTGGGTCTGTTCTTGTGCCAGTACCAAACTGTTTTAATGACTGTAGCTTTACAGTATAGCTTGAAATTAGGGAGCATTATATCCCCAGCTTTGTTGTTCTTTCTCAAGATTGCTTTCTCTATCTGGGGTCTTTTATGGTTCCATATAAATTTTAGGATTCTTTGCTCTGGTTCACTGAAAAATGTCATTGGTATCTTGATAGGTTTGCATTGAATCTGTAAATTTTGGGGGGCAGGATGGCCATCTTCCTATCCATGAGCATGGGATAGATTTCCATTTATTTGTGTCTTCTTCAATATCTTTCATCAGTGTCTTATAGTTTTCAGAGTATAGGTCTTTCACATCCTTAGTTAGGTTTATTCCTAAGTATTTTATTCTTTTTGATGCAGTTGTAAATGGGACTGTTTTTTGATTTCTCTTTCTACTAGTTCATTGTTAGTATATAGGAATGCAACAAATTTCTGTGTATTGATTTTGTATCCTGTAACTTTGCTGAATCTATTTATTGGTTCTAATAGTTTTTTGATGGAGTCTGTAGTGTTTTTATATATAGGATCATGACAGTTTTATTTCTTCCTTACTAACTTGGATGCTTTTATTTATTTTTCTTGTTTGATTACCATGGCTTGACTTCCAGTTCTACGTTGAATAAAAGTGGTGAGAGTGGGCCTCCTTGTCTTATTCCTGAACTTAGAGGAAAAGCTTTCTTTCAGCTTTTTGCCACTGAGTATGATGTTGGCTGTAGGTTTACATATCTGGCCTTTATTATGTTGAGGTATGTACCCTCTATTATCATTTTGTTGAGAGTTTTTATCATGAATGGATGTTGAATTTTGTCAAATGCTTTTTCTTTATCTATTGAGATGATCATGTGGTTTTTATCCTTCCTTTTGTTAAAGTGGTGTACCGTGATTTGCAGACACTGTACCATCCTTGCATCCCTGGACTAAATCCCACTTGGTCTTGAATGAGCCTCTTGATGTATTTTTTAATTTAATTTGCTAATATTTTGTTGAATTTTGTATCTATGTTCACCAAGGATATTGGTCTGTAGTTTCTATATTTGTAGAGTCTTTGTGTGGTTTTGGTATGTTAGAGTAATACTGACCCCATAGAATTAGTTTGGAAGTATTCCCTCCTCTTCTGTTTTTTGGAATACTTTAAGAAGGATAGGTATTAGCTTGTCATTGAATGTATGGTAGAATTCACCCGTGAAGCCATATAGTTTTGGAATTTTGTTTGTTGGGAGCTTTTTGATTACCAGTTCAATTTCATGACTAATAATTGGTCTGTTCAGATTTGCTGTTTCTTCTGGGGTCAGTCTTGGAAGATTGTATGTTTCCAGGAATTTATCCATTTCTTCTAGGTTGTCCAATTTATTGGCATATAATTTTTTTGTAGAATTCTCTTACAATTCTTTGAATTTCTGTAGTGTTGATTGTAACTTTTCATTTCTGATTTTGTTTATTTGTGTCCTCTCTTTTTTTCTTGATAAGCCTAGCTAAGGATTTGTCTATTTTATGTTCTTGGAAAGCTAGCTCTTGGTTTCATTGATTTTTTTCGACTGTTTTCTTATTCTCTATTTTATTTATTTCCACTCTGATCTTTATTATGTCCCTCCTTCTACTAATTTTGGGCTTTGTTTGTCCTTCTTTTTCTAGTTCCTTTAGTTGCAGGATTAGATTGCTTATTTGAGCTTATTCTTGTTTCTTGAGGTAGGCCTGTATTGCTATAAACTTCCCTCTTAGAAGTGATTTTGTTGCATCCCACCTGTTTTGGACCATTGTGATTCTGTTTTCATTTTTCTCCATGTATGGTTTTATTTCCTCTTTGAGCTGTTCCTTGATCCATTGATTACTTAGAATCATGTTGTTTAGACTCCATGTCTGTGTTTTTCCAGTTTTTTTTCTTGTAACTGATTTCTAGCTTCATACCATTGTGGTCTGAGAATATGCTTGATACAGTTTCAATCTTCTTAAATTTGTTGAGACATTTTTTGTGTCCTAATATATATCTACTTTGGAGAATATTCCATGTACACTTGAGAAAAATGTGTATTCTGTTTCTTTGGGAAGAATGCTCTGTAAATATCTGTAAAGTCCATCTGGTCCAATGTGTCATTCAACACCTCTGTTTTCTTTTTTATTTTCTATGTGGATGATCTATCCATTGATGTAAGTGGGGTGTTAAAATCCCCTAATATGATTATGTTGCTATCACTTTCTCCCTTTAGGTCTGTTAGTATTTGGTTTATATATTTAGGCGCTTCTGTGTTGGGTGCATAGGGGTTTATGATTGTTATATTCTCTTGTTGGACTGATCCCTTTATCTTTATGTAATGTCCTTCTTTATCTCTTTTTACATTCTTTGTTTTGAAGTCTATTTTTTCCTATGTAACTATTGCAACTCCAGCTCTTTTTTCATCCTTATATGCATGGAATATCTTTTTCAGTCCCTTCAGTTTCAATTTGTGTGTGTTCTTATGTCTGAATTGAGTCTCTGGTAGGCAGCAAGTAGATGGATCTTGATTTTTTTTTATCCATTTAGTTACCCTGTCTTTTGATTGGAGCATTTAAGCCATGTACATTTGAAGTAATTATTGATATTTGTGTACTTATTGACATTTTGATAAATGTTTCCTGGTTATTTTTGTTCTTCTCTGATTATTTCTTCCTCTCTTGCTCTCTTGTCTTGTGTTCTTTGACTTTCCATAGTGTTTCAGTTCGGTTGCCTTTTCTTTCTTTTTTGTGTATCTATTATAAGTTTTTAGTTTGTGGTTACCATGGGGTTGTTATATGACATCCTATGAATATAGTAATCTATAATAAGCTGATGGTCACTTATATCTGAATGCATTCTAACAGCACTGCATTTCTTACTCCCCCTCCTCCCCATTTGATGAATATAATATCTCCTTTTAAATTTTTTAATGAAATGATTCCCTTAACTAATTTTTAGATGTATTTTTTTGTTTTTGTCTTTTTGACCTTCATATTAGTTTTTAAGCAATTGATCACTACTTATGCTATATGTTTGCTTTACCAGTAGAAATTTTTCCCTTCCTTAAATTTCTTGCTTCTGTTTACAGTACTTTCTTTTCCTCTTAAAGCACTTTAACATTTCTTGTAAGGCTGGTTTAATAGTGGTGAACTCTTAACTTATGTTTATCTGTGAAGAACTTTATCTCTCCTCCAATTCTGAATGATAACTTTGCTGGGCAGAGTATTCTTGGTTGGAAATTTTTTTCTGTTCAGCACTTTGAATATATCATGACATTCCCTCTGGCCTTTAGAGTTTCTGCAGAAAAATCAGCTGATAACCTTATAGGGTTTCCCTTATATGCAATTTATTGCTTTTCTTTTGCTGCTTTTAAGATTCTCTCTTTGTCTTTTATCTCTGACATTTTGATTACAATGTGTCTTGGTGTGGACCTCCTTGAGTTCGTCTTGCTTGGAGCTGACTGTGCTTCCTGGACCTGTTAGACGGTCCTTCCTCAGGTTAGAAAAGTTTTCAGCTATTATCTCTTCAAATAAATTTTCTACTCCTTTCTTTCTTCTCCTTCTGGGACTCCTATAATGCAGGTGTTAGGATGTTTGATGTTGTCCCACATCTCTCCTACCTTACCCTCTTTTCTTTAAATTCTTTCTTCCTTCTGATGTTCAACTTGAGTGCTTTCCATTACTCTGACTTCCAAGTCACATCCTTCTGTATTCTCTTGTCTGCTGTTCATTTCCTCCAGTGCACTTTTTATTTCATCTATTGAATTCCTCATCTCTAAGTACAGTAACCATTACTTTAAACTTTTTATCAGTAGATTGGTTAACTCAGTTTCATTTAGCTTTTTTCTGGTTTTGCTTTTTCTTGTTCTATCATTTGTAGCATATTCCTGTGTCTCCTCATTTTGTATGACTTTTTCTGTGCTTTGTTAGTTGAAAAGGCTTGCTCTTCCCTTCTTGGAGGACTGCCCTTGTGTAGGAGAGTTCCTTGTGTAGACTGTGTGTGCCTTGTTATTTTGTTAATCTGGAGGCCAACTAAGTGTGAGATGGGGTTTTCCTGGTGCTGGGACTCCAAGGGCATGGCCCTGGTGGGATGGCCCTGGGGGCTCTTGAGAGGGGCTCCTGGCTGGACACCTGTGGGTTCTTAGCTGGCTGGGGGAGGATGGCAGGCCAGCAGCAGGTGAGGGGTGCACTCCAGGTAAGGCACCTGCTCAATGCCCTGTACCTTCTCACCCAAATGCCCAGGTGCACTCTAGGCCGCTTAGGAGCACTTCAGGGAATTCTTGCATTGGGTACCCAGCAGGTCCTGTTGGGGGAGTGGAGTCAGGCTCTGTGCTTGTTTCCCTCAGTCCCTGAGCACTCCAGACTGCTCCCAAGAACTCCCACTTAGTTGCCTGCAGACCCTGCTGGCGGCTGGGATGAGGCACTATGCATGCGAGCTCCAGGCTGCTCTGGGAAATTCCTACATCAGTGCCCACCAGGTCCCACTTGTGACCTGGGGTCAGGCCTGGCACATGTGTTCCCCACTTTCTCTGAGGAGTTGCCTCAGTGGCACCAGTCCCCAGATTCATGCAGGGGAACTTGCCAGTCTGCTGATGGGGGCTGGATTGGTGGATAACAGCAGGCAGCAAGGCATGGCTTTCAGGTGGCACCCAGATCCTACTCTCGCCCCACTAAGATGCGCAGAAGGAGCACAAACAGTGGTGATGTTTGGCTCCTCTGGTCCGGAATCACCTCCAATGATTTCCTTGCCAAGCAGTGGATGTTTAGTTCTGAAACTTAGGTTCTTTCACTTATTGTCTAGTTGCACTTTAAACGGCAAGGCTTTTCTCCTGTGCCTCAGGCAAGGAGTCCATGCCTGGTTCTCCCAGTGATGTCCCTGTCTCCCCTCTACTGGTGTCTGTTTGCGGAGTGGGGTTCCCCTGGTACTACGTCTCTGCCCCTTCTCCTATCTGGGGCTTTTTTAATTTGGTTTTTCTGTCTCTCATTATATAAAAGTGTTCACTTCTGTCTTTGTCCTTCTTTAGGGTAAGATTCTTTGTGTAAGGTAGATACAGTGCATACATGGGAGAAGGTGGATTCAGTCTGTCTCTACTCTACCATCTTCCCAGAGTACCCCCCAGTCTCTTTAAACTTTATACTATGGGAGATCTTCCCAGGCACTCAGGGTAAAAACCTGGGCAACCAAACACTTTTGGACACATTCTCCATTCTCTTAGGTAATAGACAGTGGGTGGTCACTTTATGTTACAGTCTCAATTTAGTTACTAGAATATCTAGTTCGAGATGTTCATCAAAATGTATCTGTCTCCTAGTTCAGACAAATTTCAGAATGAAAGCTGGCACTGGTGGAGACTAGAGACAGGGCAGGACGGAGCAGGTGCTCTCTCTATTTCTGGCTGGTCTTCCCTTACTAGCCTAGAGGATGCTGAGGGAAGGAGCAGGAAAGGACGTACTCCAACTGGTATTTTGGAAGTTGGCTCTATCCTTTGGGCTGACAGATGTGCGTACGTGGGTGCCCTCCCCTAGGAGGAGCATATGCAGTTTTCTGAGGCTTCCTGCTGGATCCCTCGTTCCTGAAGTTCCTTTGGCACAGTTGATGCATTTCTAATTCTGGCAGTTGTTTGTGGCTCTTTCACTGGCCTTACGCCCCTGATCACATCCAGTTTCCAGCTGCTGGGTCCCTTGGCATCTGTAGGCCCTATTGGACAGGGCCCAAGATGACCAGACTTCTGCCTGTTCTCTCTCCCAAAGGAACCACACATGCCCTTTGGAACACCTGGGTACTTCAGGCCTGTGCAAACCCAGCATCATTGTCTCATCCCACCACCAGCTGTGTGTCAGAACCCTCAACCCTCTAGATTGGTGGCTTTCAAATTTTTTTATTGTAATCCATGATAAGAAATACAAATTGTATTGTTAGCCAGTGAGAAGGTGCACACACATACACACAAATACTAACACATAACTGAAACAAAAGTTTTATGAGATAATACTTAGTGTGGTACACTCTATTTTCTATTCTACTCAAATTTATTGTTTTAACCAGATTTATTGGGGTATAACCTACATACATAATTCACTAATTAGAAATGTACAATTCAATTAATTTTAACCCATGTATACAGTCATAGAGTTTCCACCACAATCATGATGTAGAGCATTTCCAATACCCCGGAAAATCCTTCATACCCCTTTGCAGTTACTCTCCCCCCAGCCCCACTCCTGGCAACCACTCACCTGTTTTCTTTCCCTGTAGTTTTGCTTTTCTATAATCTCATATAAATGAAATAATATATAATGTGATCTTTTTGACTGGCTTCTTTCACTTAACAAATGTTTTGCAACTCTTCCATATTCTAGTATATTATTAATAGTTTAATGCCTTTCTTTTTGACACGTAAAAAGTTGAACATATTTAATGTATACAACTAATGATTTGGAGATAAGTATATACAAATGGGTAAAACCATCACTACCATCAAGACCACAGACATATGTATCATCTCCCAGAGCTTCTGTCCCCGTTATTATTATTATTATTATTATTATTATTATTATGTGTGTATATGGTAAGAATAGTTAATGTAAGATTTACCCTCTTAGCAAAATTTGAGTATACAATACAGTATTGTTAGCTATAGGATCTATGCTCTATAATAGATCTCCAGAACTTATTCATTCAGCACAACTTGAACTTTTTATCCTTCGACCATTATTTCCATTCCTCCCTCCCCCTGGCAAACCATTCTATTGTCTGCTTTTATGAGTCTGACTATTTTAGATGCCACATATAAATAAGAACATACAGTATTTGTCTTTCTATGTCTGGCTTATTTCACTTAGCATAATGTCTTCCAGGTCCATCCATGATATCACAAATGCCCGGATTTCCTTCTTTTTCAAGAATGAATAACATTCTATTGTTTAGGCCTCATATTCTTTATCCATTCTTATATCAGTGGGCATGTAGGTTGTTTTGGTATCTTGGCTATTGTGAATAATGCTGCAATGAATATGGGGGTGCAGATATCTCTCCAAGATCCTGATTTCAATTCCTTTGGGTATATACCCAGAAATGGAATTGCTGGATCATATAGTAGTTTTATTTTTAATTTTTTGAGGAACTTCCATAGTTTTCGACAGTGGCTGTACCAATTTACATCCCCACTAACAGTGTATAAGTGTTCTCCCTACTCCTCATCCTTGCCACTGCTTGTTAGCTTTTGTCTTTTAATGATAGCCATCCTACAGGTGTGAGGTGATAGCTCATTGTGGCTTATATTTGCATTTCCCAAAAGATTAGCGATGTTGAGCACCTTTTCAATACCCGTTGGCTGTTTGTGTGTCTTCTTTGGAGAAACATCTATTCACGTCCTTTGCCCCTTTTAATTGGGTTATTGTATTATTATATTATTTCATCCCATTTCATAAGTTTCCTTTTCTTCATATGGCATCTCACTTAGGAAATTAAAATCCCCAATTTCTTTGTGCCTGGTAGAAATTTCATTCATGGTCTGAGCCTGAACTTGTTTTATAAATGATGTTAAGGACTTTCCCAAGATCACAAAGCCAATAAAAGACAAAGCTAAGGCCAAGTCCTCTGTCTTGCTATAATATTTGCTGCTTATAGTGTTTATTTAATATATAATATCACCATGTATGGTATGTATGACCAGTACTGATCACCTGCTTCGTCGGTCACTTTTCTTTCTCAGCCATGCCCACTAATCAGGACCCTTTGAATGGTAGAATTCGAACTGCCAGCAGTTTGTTCAGGTTAACTGAGTGCATCTTATAGAGTTACCTTGATCATTTGCTGTTCTACACACTCCGATCCTGACACATTTGTCAGAACACCACTGAAGCTAAACCCTCTGTTGGTGGACTGGTTATATTTCAGGCACTTTATATATTAATGATCTGTAGAAAGATGTATTCACTGGTTCCTCAAGGTTTGCATGAAGCCCCTAAAACTGTATGCAAAGTTCCAGGCATATGACTGTTGTTCTGGGAAAAGAGGATATAGCTTCTAACATATCATTTAAAAGATCTCTGACCTCAAAGGACCAATGGTAAGCATATGATGGGAGAAACCTTGAGTGACCTAGGATGTATCTTTTTTTTCAGGCTCTACTTCTCCACAAAATTACTATGTGACTCTCTGATAACTCTATGTTCTTCTCTTTGACTCTTGATTTCTAATGTGTAGGACCTGACCGATCATATCTGCTAAACTTTCCTCTCACTGTGGAAACTGTGAGCCCCCTCACTAAGAAACTGGCAATACGATCAAGAACTAGAACATGCTATAATGTAAGAGAGAGTAGCTCTCACAGGGCATACCTATGAAAAGCTCTAATGGGAACTGGCTGAGCAATTGCAAATGGGACTTTGAGATTGGAGTGAGATGGAGGTTCTGTAAGTTAAGAGGGGCAGGAGTTAAAATTAAGAGAAACTCTCTCTTGACACCTAGTAAAGGAAGAGAGTGAGGTTTCTTGGTGTAATATTGAAGGAGGACTTTACAAGTCAACAGAGCTTGAAAAGAACATGCAGAGGGCTGGGTTAAGAAATGGTAAACCAGAGAAGTACCTGACTTGTTGGGGGTTGGGGTGGGGAAAACATGACAATCAATGGACAGGGTCTAATGACTCCCAGCCTCTGGGGAATAAGCTAAAAGACTGGGTTCTGAGTGGATTCTGATGCACACAGTTCACTGGTTCTTTTTCTCTCCACAGCCAGTACCTCTAAAACATCTCTAGAGGACAAGGTGAGATTAATTTCCTGACTGTTTTCCCTCCCACTGTGATCTATAGCCCCATGCTGCCTCTCTCTTTCCAGTTCTTCTTCTATCTTCTTTCTACCCCAGCAGACCTCCGTTGTCTACGCTGAGGTGAAGACACAGCTCCCACATGATTCTGCTGGAAAGGTCAGCAATAAGGATGAAGATGACATGGACACTTATGAAAATGTCCTACTCGTATGATTTGTCCCTAATCCTAAGCCCCCAGTTCAGGGCAGTCCTCAAGTTCCCTGGAGTGACCAACTAATTCCAACTTTGCAGTTCTTCTTGCTCATGTGCATTCACTCCCAGGACTCAGTTCATCCACACTGAAGTGGTGGTGGGATGGGCGCTGACTCGCTAAAATGACCACGCTGCACAGTTAAGAGAAGACCGTGTGTGTCTGCTCTGAGCCTAACCTAATGTGCTCCCTAGGGTCTGACTTAGGGAAAAGGAATATGGAGGGAGAAGACTGCTGCTGAAAAAGCAAAAGCACAAGTTTTGGTGAATTGGCAATTGCACATAGAAAAGTCTGAGTGACTCGGGTCTCATTTAATACATCTACAACAATTGTACCAATGGGGACTCATCTGAATCAGTTCGTTTAACTATGAGTAGCTGTGCCGGTACTTCACAGACAATGCATAGCTCCTTCCCTCTTGCTCACACTGTTTACACTGTCAGAATTCAGTTGCAGATAAAGGAATTCACTCTAAATGGTTTACAGAGTGCTCATGGATAGGAAGAATTAATATTGTCAAAATGGCCATCCTGCCTAAAGCAATCTACACATTCAATGCAATTCCTATCAAAATACCAACAGCATTCTTCAATGAACTAGAGAAAATCCTGCTAAAATTCATATGGAACCACAAAAGACCCCGAATAGCCAAAGCAATCCTGAGAAGGAAGAATAAAGCTAGGGGGATTATGCTCCCCAACTTCAAGCTCTACTACAAAGCCACAGTACTCAAGACAATTTGGTACTGGCACAAGAACAGACCCATAGACCAGTAGAACAGACTAGAGAGCCCTGATATAAACCCAACCATATATGGTCAAATAATATGTGATAAAGGAGCCATGGACATACAATGGGGAAATGACAGCCTCTTCAACAGCTGGTGTTGGCAAAACTGGACAGCTACATGCAAGAGAATGAAACTGGGTTATTGATAACCCCATACACAAAAGTAAACTCGAAGTGGATCAAGGACCTGAATGTAAGTCATGAAACCATAAAACTCTCAGAAGACAACATAGGCAAAAATCTCCTGAATATAAGCATGAGCAACTTCTTCCTGAACGCATCTCCTTGAGCAAGGGAAACAAAAGCAAAAATGAACTCATGGGACTACATCAAACTAAAAAGTTTTTGTACAGCAAAGGACACCATCAACAGAACAAAAGGGAATCCTACAGTATGGGAGAATATATTTGTAAATGACATATCTGACAAGGGGTTAACATCCAAAATATATAAAGAACTTACATGCCTCAACACCCAAAAAGCAAATAACCCAATTAAAAAATGGACAGAGGATATGAAGAGACAGTTCTCCAAAGAAGAAATTCAGATGGCCAACAGACACATGAAAAGATGTTCCACATCACTAATCATTAGGGAAATGCAAATTAAAACCACAATGAGATATCACCTCACACCAGTGAGGATGGCCAGCATCGAAAAGATTAAGAACAACAAATGCTGGCGAGGATGCAGAGAAAGGGGAACCCTCCTACCCTGCTGGTGGGAATGTAAGCTAGTTCAACCATTGTGGTAAGCAATATGGAGGTTCCTCAAAAAACTAAAAATACAAATACCATTTGACCCGGAGCAATATGGAGGTTCCTCAAAAAACTAAAAATACAAATCCCACTCCTTGGAATTTACCCAAAGAATACAACTTCTCAGATTCAAAAAGACATATGTACCCCTATGTTTATTGCAGCACTTTTTACAATAGCCAAGATATTGAAGCAACCTAAGTGTCCATCAGTAGATGAATGGATAAAGAAGAGGTGGTATATATACACAATGGAATACTATTCAGCCATAAGAAAGAAACAAATCCGACCATTTGCAACAACATGGATGGAGCTGGAGGATATTATGCTCAGTGAAATAAGCCAGGCAGAGAAAGACAAATGCCAAATGATTTCCCTCATTTGTGGAGTATAACAAGGAAGCAAAACTGAAGGAACAAAATAGCAGCAGACTCAGAAACTCCAAGAAGAACTAGTGGTTACCAAAAAGGAGGGGTGTGGAAGGGCGGGTGGGGAGGGTGGGAGAAGGGGATTGTGGGGTATTATGTTTAGTACACATGGTGTGGGGGATCACGGGGAAAACAGTGTATCACAGAGAAGGCAAACAGTGAATCTGTGGCATCTTACTACACTGATGGACAGTGACTGCATTAGGGTATGTATGGGTGGGGGCTTGATAATGGGTAAATGTAGTAACCACATTGTTTTTTCCTGTGAAACCTTCATAAGAGTGCATATTAATATTACCTTAATAAAAAATGACATGGAAAAAATAAAAATAAAAAGTAAATGGTTTACAGAGAAAATAATTTAAAACAGAATATAAAATACTTTGCAAAAGTGTGGGAAGAGCTAGAGAAGCAGTCTCCAGATTTCACTTCCAAAAGCAAAAAGTAATCATGTTAACATATTTGGGACAAAGATTTTTATCGTTAGAGAAAACAAATACAAATGCAAAATTAAAAAGTTAAGTAATACCCTTACAAACCTAAATGGAATTAGAACATCAGTACAAATGGATGAAAAACTCTGTTTTTTAAAAAGATATTTATTTCCTGGGTCTGTCCACTGAAAAGGCCTAGAAATAATTACCAACTCTGGAAGCACACTTTGCACAGGTTGAAGTCATTAAATACTATTTCCTACTAAAAAGACATAAGGCTACCTTTCTTGGAGGAATTATATCTTTGAGTTACCAAATAGTTGATGTGAGAATAATTCTTCCAATAAATGAAGAAGGCATGAAAGAAAGAAAAAACCACTATTTTGTACGGATGTTTCATATTATATCTACTGTTCAGGCTAACATAAAAAAACAGCCTAACATCATGTGCTTCCTGATGGAAGTATTCGATACCACCTACAAAGTTGTCATGCCTAAATTATCAAAAGTGAATCCAATCAAGTTTTTAGATCTACCAGTTTACAGGAAATACATGGGGCAGAGGAATGTGTTAAATAGCACCATGAGACTGTAATCGGCCAATCCAAACTGTGGAAAAATTCTACAGGACAAATGACTTGGTTTTTTTAACTAGTAAATGACATAAGGACGGAAGGAAGGGAGGAGAAAAGGAAAAGGAAAAGAAAGAGAGACTGAAGACCTATAGCCTAAATGAGACTTGAGGAATATCAACCAAAGTAATAGACAGGACCTGTTTGGATCCTGACTCAAACCAAGTTAAGAAAAAAAAAACATTTATGAAATTCTAAGGGAAATTTGTGCACTAATATTAAGAAATGATTTTGTGTTTTGTGGTTGTGTTTTTATTTTAAAGCAAATATTCACTTTTTAAAACTCACACTCAAGGGTTGGTAGATTAAACGATATGATTTTGTTTGAAATAATACAGTAGAAGGAGGGTGGTAGGAAGTGGGTAGGGGTGCAGATGAACTACGACTCATCATGTCTTCACCATTTCTGAAGCTGGGTGACGGGTCCCTTGTTGGGGGAAGGGGGGCTTATACTAGTTCTTGCTTTTGTGTGTTTGTAATTTTCCAAATAAAAAGTTAAACTATCTATATCCAGAGTACATCTCATTTCATCACCTCCAGTGCTTCCACTCTTGTCTGAGGCACCTCTCACTTCCATTACGGCAGTGGATCCATGTTCCCCTTCTGTGTTTCTGTCCCCCCTGCAGCCCATTCTCTGCACTGTGTTCGTGGTGCTCAGAGCCTTGCCGTGAATTCTCATCTCCCTCTCAGTAGAAGCCAGCCTGAAGTACCCACGTGCTCTCCCTGATTTTTCCTCCTCTTGCCTCTCTGGCCTCATCTTCTACCACTTTCCCTCATCACTGAGCTGCAGGTGCCACACACACCAGGCCTGTGCATTGGCTGCAGCCTCTTACATGTTCTTCCTTCCAGATGTCCATCAGGGCTTAGAGGCCTACCCTGAATCACACATATTTTGGAAGTTAATTTCCTCCATCTTCAGCATGTCCAATCTCCCTTGCCTTCCCTGCTTTCCTTTCTCCCCCACAGCATTTATCACTTTAAAACATACTCTAACACTTGCTTATTATGCTTACTGTATGTCACCCTCTGGAAAGTAAGTTTCTTAAGGGCAACAACTTCTGTCTTTTTTGCTTACTGATATATCCTGAGCACCTAGTACTGTGCCTGGCAGATAGTAGGTGCTTAACAAATACTTCTGAGTGAATGAACTATCTATTCATTGAGGAAAATCACTGTCCTCCCCATGAGAAAAGAGATCCAACGTAGACAGTCTACTACCACATAGCAAGCTGGCCCCACAAGGATTGGACCCTCCATCAAAAACTTAGATTTGGCCTCTGTGTCTGTCAGGTTGGACGCTTAAGAGTGGCCAGAATGGCCTTGATGAGGAGGCGCTTATGTAACCAAGTCCATACATAACCTCATAACCTCTGCAACTTCCATCAATGTTACTTTGTACATGAACCTTTGAGCAATCACTGAGTAGCTGGGGAAAAAGTCTGATTGGTGTTCACCTAGGGCAGGTTACTATGTCCCTGAGATTAAGATCCTTCTAAGGTCTTTGGTGAGCATTCATGTAAGACATAGTCTCATACTCTGGGTCCATTCAGAGAGGTCCATCCATGTAACTTTTCCCTAATCTTCCAATTTTTTTCTTTCCAAACCTCAGACCATATGGCCCCTGCTCATGAGTGAGAGTAGACCTCCATCTCTGGATATCTCATCTTGAAGGCAAAGCAGACCGCTAGATGTACCATGGTCCTCCAAGGGCTCCCAGGATGGAGTTGTAATAGTCACCTCCAGCTAATGCTGGCATATTTGAACTGCGATAGACTTTTTTCCCTCTCTGTCAACTAGTCATAGGGAACTCACCATGAGACCATAGCTGTGGTTGACAGACAAGAGAAATCAGTAGAATATAAGCCAGTCTTCATTTATTCAACTTATAGGTGCCTTCAGGTGCCAGGTCTCCTGTAAATAAATTCCTCTTAGAGATAGAACGATCCTGGACACATATGAGTTCTTGGTTAGTGGATCAGACAACTTGCAGCTCATGAAGAACAGCTCAGGTCCCTATTGTGCCATCTTCAGATATTCAGTGATAACCTGACACAATGCTACCCAAGAGCTTTCTTTAAAAAAAAATACTGCAGCTTCTTGAAAAGGGCATAGGTTTGATCCAATGCCCCAGGATCGACTATGATTCTCCTGTCAAGGCACACTACAAACTCCACACAGCACCCTCATCAGCCACAGCATTTTTGGACCCTTTGGATATGCTGGGTCATAAAATCCAAGGACAGAAGTGATTGCACTCAGCCTAGACACGCTAAAGACCTCTTGCTTGCTCAGGGGCTTACTCAAAGATAGCAGCTTTATGAGTTATTCAGTCATTGAGTCAGAACAGTGCAACCAAATGTGATATATGTTGCTTCTAATATCCCGAGGCGCATCAAGTGTTGGGTTTTTTTCTTAATAGAATGGGAGCAACGGTTAATCTTCCTTTGAAAGGTCTATTCCAACATGCTACAGAGGGCCAGTTACACTGCCAAAACCCAGAAAAAGAGAGATTACATGCCAAAAGAATCAAAAGAATTTACTAATTTATAACAGCAAAAAGCTGGGTGTTTTGCTGAGGATGGTTAGACCAGGGAAGGAAGAAGATAATTTTGTTTGGGGGCTAAATTAATGGATTTAGG
Organism: Smutsia gigantea; assembly: GCA_032199065.1. Classification (NCBI taxonomy): domain Eukaryota; kingdom Metazoa; phylum Chordata; class Mammalia; order Pholidota; family Manidae; genus Smutsia; species Smutsia gigantea. The sequence continues at coordinate 239,355 of JAVSCE010013377.1, forward strand.
TGCTTATGGCAGAGATTCTGAATTCAATATACTACGCACAGCAGCTGGGAATGTCCTAATTAATTGCTCTCTTGGATCAAAGCTTTTTCTCAAAAGTGGACTGGGCTAAACGAAGTTGAGATAACAACAATTCTTTGGTATAATGTAGTAGAAGGAGTCAAAGATTTATACAATTGATCATAGAAGTGGACTTAGCACATATGGCTCACTCCATGTCCCCCAAGAGGGCTCAGAAGATACTCCTTGCCCTACACAATACTGAAAAACACATTAGTGGTAAAAGTCCAAGCATCTTTGGAAAGCATAATGGAAACAGGCCAGGGACAAAAGAGAAGGTACTGCTTCTGAAATAGGTTCCCTGATTACGATGGAGTTCAGGGTAGCAGAGACCAAGGAAAGCATGGTTATGGTAATCGGAGGCAAGGTCAGAATGGCAATTAGCACACAATGGCTGACAAGGACTTTGGGTCATGGGACCAAAATAGATAAGTAGACCATATCTGTATAACTGAAAGCAAACTGGAAGCCTGGCTTGATTCATCAAAGAGACCCATGGCCGCCCCATTTCTTGTGCCAATTACTGTTATCAGTCAGAGTTCAGTGGCAGACACGGAATCCACTATGGCTGATTTACAGAGAAAGTGCTTTAACAAAGGGTATTGAGAGAAAGGCTGGGGAGTGAGGCTCTAGGCTGAGACTTCAGGAGCAACTTCTGGAAGCAAACTGCCAGACTGGCCTATCAAGAGGGCAGTCACTGTCTGCATAGCTGACTCAAGACTCACAGGGCCTCTGCTCCTACTGGAAAAGTTCCAAAATCAAGAAGCTGCTGTAACTGCCACTCAAGACTACCAAACTGAAGACTGGCCAGTCAGTAGAGCCTCCCCTTCTGTGGCACAAAAGAATCAAAATACGCACCGTTACCATCCAGCTTCTAGAAGAGCCCACAGTGCAATTTCATTACACCCAAGTCCATCTCTAAGTCTGGCAGGTAATCTGTTTAGTGTAGAAAAGACCATGTATGGAAACCATGGCTTCACCCTTCCAGTCTACTGGGCAAGAAGTCATATAGAAAAGATTGGTATTAGGAGAGCCATTCTGTAGGATCTTCCATGATAGTTCTTTTAGAATGCTCTGTGTGTGTGTTTGTATACTTTTAGTGTAACTAGTAAAAGTCCTAGGCAGAGGAGTATACTAAAACAGAATATGGGTTTTTAAATCCAAGACATTTATGTCATCATGAATGACTTATTAGCTATAAGTCCTTAATAAGTCTTTTAATAAGGACTTATTAGGTATAAGTCCTTAGAAAAGTTACTTAAATTTTCTTGGTTCAATTTCCTTCTATGCAAAATGAAGATAATATGTACTTTGTACAGCTGTTGTGAGCACATTCCTATCTCAAGGCTTCTGCATTTGATGTTTCCTTGGTGGTGATACTTTTCCTCATTAGCCAATACTTATTCGCTCTCATACTTCAGTGCCTGCTCCAATGTCATATTTTCCATGAGGTCTTCCCTTATCACCTATTTAGGATGGCCGCATCTCCCAACCCCCCTCGACTCCTCCCCAGCTGAGGATAGCCGCATCTCCCAACCCCCCTCGACTCCTCTCCAGCCGATGCTACTTCATATTTTTCCAAAGCAATTTTCACCATCTGACATTCTAAAATTTTTCCTATTTGCTTATTATCTGATTACTCCACTAAAATTTATGCTGTATGAGAACACGGACTTTTATTTGGTTTGTTCACTAGTGTATTCCCAGTGCCTCTTTCAGAGCCCAAAACATGGTAAGCACTTAAGTAACATTCATGAATTATGACGATTATATAAATCAGTGAATGTAAGTGCCTGATAATGTGCCTTTTGCATATAAGCACACATTACATGCAAAATATCAGAATTTATGAAACCCCTGATGTATATTCTAGGTCAACAAATATTTATTGAACACTAAGTATGCCAAACAAGACTGATCAGAAGTACTGATCAGAAAAAGAAGTTTCTAAAGTAACGTACTGGAAGAGATAGATACATAAAGAGACAATTTCTACGGCATAGTGAAAGTAACATTAGAAGCACACCTAGCCCATGTGTTAGGGAAAGTGACATTAACTGTTGTCCCAGGTGACCCCAGAAGTCCTAGGAGCTTTCCAAAACAAGACACTGTTTGATCTCAGGGTGAGTAAAGGATCTGCTCCATAAAGTCACTCAGGAATCCAGGCTACCTTACATCTCTTGGTTCTGCTATCTTCAGGACTTCCAGTATCTCTGCAAAAGGATAGAGAATGTGGAAGGGCGCCCAAAAGACTTTAGGGGCCAGCCTTAAAACTGGCATGCTTTCATTGCTCCCACAGTCCACTGGCCAGAGCTTAACCTGTTTCCCTGCCTAACTCAGTGGGTGGGAAAAGCAATCCAGCTGTGGCCCAGAAAGTGGAGGACACAGATGTGAGGAACATCCCAGCCAGTCGCTGTCCCACTCAGCCAAGGGAAATTTTTAGGGAAACTTTTCTGGAGGAGATAGAGTAAAAGTGTTTGACATGTAGAACCAAGAAGATCTGAGTTCACAGTTAGTAGCTGTGTGACCTTAGTTAAATCACTGAAATATCTCTTCAGAGATGAAAAATGGGAATAATAGTAGACTCTAATTCATAAACTTGCTCTGAGTTTGAAATGTTTGAAGTCTCAAGTACAGTGTCTAGGTGCAGGAAGCAGTTAATAGATGTCAGCTTTCAGGAAGACAGGGAAGGAATGAACAGAAAGAAGAGGAAAAGGATATTGTGAAGACTAGACACAGAAAGAATGGGCTATAGGGAATGAAGGGAAGGGCTTTAGACTGAAATGGAAAATGTGCAGAGGCCTAAAACAGCAAAATGTGTTCAGAAAATTACAAGCAGTTTGACATCTTTGCAGAATGAGATCGTCTCTTCTGGAAACTCATGTTAGTGGTGAGATCCCAGTAGGCCTTGTGCAATAGGGGCTTTATCTTGTAACTACAGGGGAACCACTGAAGTTTTCATCAAACAACATGTTTCAAGTTTGTCCTTCAGATAGCTCTTTCTGGTGGCTGTGCAAAAGAGAACTTCATGGTGAGAGTGACTGATGACAAGGAGAGTGGTTAGGGGCTGTCACTGTCATCTAGGCTAGAGGACCAGGACATAGCTGCAGAAGTGGGAGGGGGAGGGACACAGAACTTGTTTGGTAGGAAACTCAGGAGAAGCATTTGATTGATTGGAGGACAAGGGGGGTATCTGGGACCACCCCCAGGAAACCAGCTGGGGCACATGGGAACAGTGGTGCCAACACTGCAGGTAGACTAAAGTATAATCTGAAAATGTGTCAGCATACCGCCATCTCCCCCAGTTCCTCTCAATGTGGCGTTTTATGTGCCAGGATTTAATTTTCCAAATTTGCTCCCCAGGAACTTCTAGAAACTTTGAGATTTACATCAGCTTTCTCTTCCCCTGGCCAATCACTCTGTGGCCTAAACTGTTTTGTTTTGTTTTTTAAAGAATTTTGAGTACTTTTGACAATTCCTAGCCTGTCCTCATGAGTCAAGAGTTAACATGGTTACCTAGATAATCTCTTATGATCCTTCCAGCTTGTGTATCTGCTGATGCTGGTGTGCACACCTTCAGGTCACCTTAGCTCCATCCCAGTGTCTTGCTTATTCATTTTAATAAAATCTCTAAAGCTAAGTGTGAATTCAAGAGAAGATGTAAAAATAGTCCCCACCCAAATGTCAGTTCAAGAGCCTCAGAAAAGAGGAACCCCAAGATAAATATACCATTTATGTTTATGCAAAAGTGTATTAGGTTTTCGGACTTCCCATAGACATGGAAAAATTACATCTCAGAAATTTACATAAGCTGCAGGGACAAGGGGAAAGCCTCAAACTAGTTGGCTTCTATTATTTTCCAGTTAAAAAAAATGAGAGCTTTCATTACATAAAGAAGTCAGTTCATTCGCCTGGGGCCCTCCTTCCCTGGAAGCACAAAAAGCCAAGATTCTCCCTGGGACGCTGCTCAGAACCACAGAAAAGAGAGCAGAGTTGGATGTAGGAATGGCTAATGTTCGAGGTCCAGTGAAGAATGAAAATGCAAGGCCCTTTGTCCAAAAAGCAAGGGAAAAAAGTACTGAAATATAAAAGTTTTCCCTTTTTCCATGGTCTCTGCCTTGAGTTGTCCTAATTTTTTATTTGCTATTTAAAAACATTCTAAAAAAAGAAAATGTTAAATCATTACCATGAATTTTATGGCTTATGTTTATATTTTGCAATAACTGTAAACAGAGCATTCATTCATACGTGGAATCACTGAAAGTAGACAATTTGTATTTCGTAACTCATACATGCACATGCATTTTATGAGAACAATGGAAATGCTGCAAACAAAAAAACCTCTCAACTTTTTCACTCATTGCTTAATAGGTGCACATTCCACCAGCACTTTCTGCCTTTGGATTACTGATAAGGAAGGTCTGCAAGGTGAAAGAGCTACAAGTTGCCCTGTCTTTCCTTCTTGCATGCTGCTTTCAATATAAGTGCTTAGCTAATATAGGGAAGTACCGTGAGAAAGAATGCAGTAGGGCTCCTTGGTGGGACTGCTTTCTTACTACATTTGAAGCTAGATCTGGTTCAAATGGAAAGGGACGCTTCTCGCGGATGTTCCTCACCTATGTAGTACACTTACTTTGTACTCGCATTGAGTCTCACTGAAACCCACACATTGTGGATCCAACTGGAATTCTGTGTTCATGAGGTACTGTGAGTACTGTTTGCCAATGAATAGTAAGGGGGGTGGACAGACATATTGCAGGTATCTCCTCTGCTCCCGTGCTGACTCCCTTGTCCCATCAGACTTCATTTACAAAACACAAGTTCAAGAGTAAAATTTCCAGATGACAACAACAGAGCATTAAACAAAGCTCCAGCCTGTCTGAGTATAGGATTCTGGGTGATGGCACAGGTCATATGCCCACAAAGCCAGCTGCAGTTAGATGCTTCCTCAAATCAGGAAAGACTGGTCAGAGGACATCTCCAATGGAGAACTGGCCTTCTCAAATCAAATAGGCTCCAAATAAGTTCTAACTCTCTTTTTCCAAATTCCTTGTAAATATGTGAACTCACCATTGGAATTTATAATTACATTAGTGCTGGAATTAGAAGGCAATTGGATCTGAAGACCCTGGACTGACAGCAGCTTTGGTGGAGCAGTTACCATGTAAAGGGAAAAAAGAGCTGAGGTCACAGTTCAGGGTGGCAGGCCAACAAACTTCACAACTGCCACTTATGCAACATCTACTACATTGCATGTGACATATGCCTTACAAAGAACTTATTTAATCCTGACAACTAGAAGGCAAATATTATTAATACTTGCTTTATAAATGAGGAAACTGGGGCTCAAAATCTTGCATAGTTTGCCCAAAGTCACCCAGATGGTAATTGACAGAATTAAGATTCAGTTTCATGTTCATCCAAATCATATAACCAAGTCCTACCCACACAGTAAGTTTCCTCCCTGGCCAACAATCACAGTCTGCATAGAGGAGGCAGATGGTGTATTTGAGATGGCTAAGTTGGAAAAGAACCACAGAGAGGAGACAGTCTCTGCAGAATTTAGGGTGAGGGCCATTTGGCAAGCTAGCATGTATCCTAAGATGGGGAGAGATTTGCTTGACAAAACATAGTGATAGATATCTTTTTCAATTATTTTTTTCTACATATAATTAGCTAGGTAAATTAACAATAAATTAAAATCAATATAAACAGAGTAATAGAGGGTATTCAGAGGTTGAATTAGGTGGGGGGACATGGGCCTAGATTGGAGAGCAGCAGAAAACTGGTAGGCTGGGGAGCTTTCATTAATGGAGCCCTTTGCAAGGTAGCAAAGCCACAGCACACAAAAGGAATGTCCAGTATTCAAAGATAGAAGTCAAGGGTCAGCCTCAACTGACTTCATCTCCCTTCTGGAAAAGAGTGGCAAGCATGCAAAGGAACCCAAAGGCATGGGTGGCTTGCCTCAGAACCCTAGGCAGTCTGATGGCAGATACCAGACACATTCTTTCTTCATTATCTCTGGCTGTTGACTCTTGTTTATCAGACTCAGGTTGGGGCAGGCAGTACCCTAAAGGAAACTGTGAAATACTCTAGTAGATTCTTAATAACTCTTGTTCTCTTAGCCGAGAAGATTCAAACTACAAAACATGCATCACAAAATACTAATGGTTGCTAAAAAAAATGGATGAGCCTCAGAAACATTCTCCTAGGTGAAAGAAGCCAAACACTGAAAACTACATTTCTCTGGGCAGCATAGGCAAATCTAGCAGAAAGAAAGTTAATGAGTAATCTGTTGCCTGGGGCTGTGGGTGGAAATGGAGAGTATAAATGGGTGCCAAGTTTCTATGTGAGGTAGTGGAAATTTGTAAAAATTAGATTCTGGTGATAAAACAAGTGGATTTTATCACTGAAAATGATACTTCAACAGAGACATTAAATATATATACATTCACCCACCCAGTGGTTTTGAATAAGCATTCATCACCACAAGGAAAGGCAGTTTGGTAGAAAGGTTGGAGTGTAGAAAGTTTAAAGAACTTTGAAAGGGCAACAGATCTTGGTGCCACTCTGGGTTTTTAATATGCTGAGCATACAGTATCTCCTTAGACTTTCACACCCATGTAATGAGATGAGTGGTGGGGTCTCTTTTTTAAAGATGAAGAAACTTGGGATCAAGTTTGGTAATTTGCTCAATGTCATCCACCTGGCAGGTGGCAGAGCCCTGAGTCTCTCCGGTGACAGAGCCTCTGCCTCTTCACCTCTCTTAGATTTTCCCTCCCGAAAATGACCCTGATAGTAACATTTAAGAAATTAAATCTCCCTTTTGTCCAGGTTTGTTTACACTGCAAGACTCCCTCTTCACCTTTATAAACTCTCTCTCCCCACTAAACCCTATGATACTTTCCCCAGGCCAGAGCATCTCGGAGGTTCCACCCATTTTCAGATGCATTGACGTAACCCTGAGAGCTACTGCCAGCCCCATCCCATGATTAGGAGATTACTGTGGTTAATTCCCACTTCAAATATGTCTCCCTGTTTGTTTTCCAAAGACCTTTGGCTTTGATCTGCCCATGTTATAAATAGTACAGTGTTTATTTATAAACTTCAGAACACCCAGTTTCCATTTCCTGCTACTAGGGACCCAGAATAGGTCCTTAATAATTTCTCTTGAAACATAATCACTTAACCATGGAAACTGCTGCTGTTCCAGCTGGCACAGTGTTGAATGCAGACCCCTGTTCAAATGCCCATGACTGCTGAGTTGCACTGCGTTTGTTAAGCTCCTGCTCAGACACACTCAGATTCCAGTCCTGGCTCCATCACTTACTGTCTGTGAGTCTTTGGGCTTACAGGTACTTAATTTCTTTGAGTCTTGGGTTTTCCCCATTTGCAAAAGGAGGACAATAATACCCTTTTGGCAGAACATCACCAGTATTATTTCACTGTTTAACTGTTCCAGTGTTGATGCAAAGATTAAATAAGGTAATATATACAAAGAACCTGGTGTGATGCTGTATTACAGTCAGCATCCCATATATGGGAACTCTTGGGATAAGGATCTTTTTGAGTTGAGAATAAAAGCGTATCTACCACATTTTATTTTCTAAGACCAACCAGAAATGACAAAAAAAACCCTGAAAAACGAAACCCCATCGTCAATGAAACTTTCGAAAAGCCACAACCCCAACTCGCAAACTATGAAGAACAGCTTCTAACAGCAATGAAATTCAAAATTCATAATCAAAACCAAACCAGGGGAAGAGAGAAGCTGACAGTGAACATAAACACCTACACACACCTCCAAAAAGAGCTCCAAATTCTCCAAAATTAGTGGCAAAGCCCGGAAGGTCCAAACATTCAGTAAGTGACCCCTTAGTCGGAAAGCAAGACTTGGGAAGTATGGAGGCAGCAGAAGAACCCCGGAGTCCCAACTGAACCTTTCAAAGGGCAGGGAGAGTCGGGCTGAATGTAGCACTAGGCAAACACAGGAAGATGGAGGGCTGTAGTGGTCCTACAGGTATAAATGTTGCCAGCTGAAGAGAAATACATGCTAAATTACTATGCGGAAGTCCTATGAAAGACAGGAATTCACTGCAAGCCGGGAAGACCTCCTCTTTACCCCCAAGACAGAGAACATGGCAGAGAAGGTGAGGAAATATCCTGAAGCAAAATACCTAAGTTTAAGCTGCCTACTGCCCCAGTTCACATCCCCTGATCATTTCACACACTGCTCTTCAGTTAAAAGACAGCTAAGAAAGCATGACCCTCATCCAAATATAAGCTACAGTTAAAATGTTACTAGTGTGGGATTCAGGCAAACATATGAGAGTAATTCTGGCAAAGAGTATAGCCAGAAAAAGAGCCACACCAGTAAGTCAAAGGGAAAAAAAATCAGATAATCTCTTCTCCATGATATCAAAGGAATTTTTTTTAAAGCTCTCTTTTTATATAATAGACACGTTGAGATTGAACAATACAAGGAGAGAACAGAAGATTGAAATAAAAAATCAGACCACAATTTTTTAAAAAGGCACTTAAAAAGCTCAAGAAATGGAAGAGGAAAACAAACCATATTAAAAACAGAAAAATAAAGGTATAAAAACTGCTGAAACATACTGAGTGATGAAAGATAGATTTGAGAACACTAAGCAAAAAAAAAAAAAAAAAGGTAAACAAAGGGTTAAAATTACTACAGGAAAAATAATTAATATTAGCGATAGATAAAAGATCTAATATACCTATAAGTGGCATTCTGAATGAAGCCAATAGAATAAATGCAAATGAAAAATATTTGAAGATATAATAGAAAAGAGCATCCAGAACACTGATACAGAATTGCCGAGGCATAATCTGAGAATGTTATTTCAAAGATAAAGAAAGAACTCCTCTGGGCTACCAGGGAAGAGTCAAGTCACATGGAAGGGGAAAAGGCAGTCTTCAAACTTATCCACAGCTGTATTTGAAACAAGATGACCACAAACCAGTGATTCAAGAAAAAAAAGCTTAACCCAAGAATTTTAAACCCATATATCTTTTAAGGATAAAGGTGAGGACAAATATTTTCTACTTTCAAGAACTCAGTGGCTTTAGCACCCATAAACCTTCATGACAAAATATAACTTAGAACTGGTGATGAGTATTCAATGCATTTAAACAGCATGAACATTAAGCAATAGTGAGAATTATGGTTGTATAATTTGGCATAAATTTTGAAAATATAGAAATTATAATATTGCTAATAAAAATCAAGAAGTGAAAATGAAAACATGGGAAAAGGTTAAACTAGGCTGATTTCTTTATTTTCTTAACAGAAAATAGACATTGTTAAATAGAGTTACAAGACTAACTGCTAAGAGAACTAAATAGAAAATATAGCCCTTTCAAAATCTGAGCAATGTGATACACCTTTAAAGGAAAATACAGACCAGGACTCAAAAGAAAATAAAGTAATTAAAAGAGAAAGTCTGATAACATGAAATTAGATGATAGAGTTAAGACCAACATATGTCTAATATAAACATATAAATGTGATAAATAATTTTATAAAGGAAATAGACACGGAATCTAAAAATAAAAACCAGTAGGTTTTTGCATGTATTATGTGCAAGAAATAATTCTAAAACAAAATGATCTAAGAGGTAAGGTAAAATGATGGTAAAACATACAGGCAGACAAACAAGAACAGGAATGCTGACATTAATATGAAATATATCTAATATCTAATTAATAAATATGTATTTATTAAATTAATAATTAATTCAAACTAAAAAATGTTATATCAGATCAAAAAAAGCCACTATATAATGATAAAAACTAAAATCTGCAACAAAAACTGATTATGAATTTCTATATATCAGACCACATAATTTTACAATTTATAAATTGACAAAATATTAGTATTACATGATAGTATAGAAGCTCTACTTACATATTTAATAAACTGGGCATAATAAATATATGCAAAACTTTCTATCCTGAAGATAAAAAATACGACTTCTTTTTAAAGGCCTATGTAGTACTTAAGAACAACAAAAAAGATCATATTAGTTCACAGAGAAAATCTCAATAAACTCCAGAAAGTCTAATATATTCACAACATATTCTTGGATAAAGTAAAATGATCGATAACACACCATTATTAAAAGCAAAAATAAAATCTACCATAGATTTTCAAAAAGAGAAATCTACCATCTAGATATTTGAAAACTGTAAAAAACTCCTGTTTCAAAGAGGAAATAAAAACTGAAATTGTAAACCATCTAGAACATGCTATAATGAAAAGACTATCAGAATTTACAGAATATGGGTAAAGCACAGAGTAAAATTCATAACCTTGAATATTCATACTACTAAATAGGAAAAAACAAAAATAGAAAAACATTCAACTTAAGAATTTAGAAAAACCAAAATACACCTAAGAAAAGCAGAAATTTATAAATTAGAAAACAAGAAGAACTCTAATTAAATCAGAGCTGATTATTTTGAAATAAATAAATACCAAGAAATAAAAACTAGAATTGTCCTGGGATAATTAAGGAAATCTAAACAGATAAATTACCATAACAGAAATGTAGATAGTTGCCAAGAAATTTAAAAAACATCAGTATAAGATAGTTTCACAGCTAAATTTTTCTGACTTTCAAAAAATAGATAATCCCAAATCCATTTAAATGGTGCTGGAGTACACACAAAAAAAATTGAAGAAACCTTCCTTAATATAATGCCAGTTATGCATCTTAAGCCAAAAGTCAGATTTACATTTAATGAACAATACCAAAATAGTTTCCAGTAATGCTGGACAAAAGCATGGTAACTTAGAATTGTTCTTGTAGTATGCTTCAATCAGGAGATGATAGTTTATGCTGTGGTAACAAACGATTCCAAAAATTGAGTGATTCAACACACAAAATTTTATTTTTAATTCAAGTTACATGTCCAACATGAGTTAGAAGCAGACCTGGTTTCAGTCACTCAGAAATCCAAAATGGTGATGCTGACAGAGGCTTCACCACTTTGCACCACACTATCTGGAACACAAGGACTATTTGGTTCCTGAAGCAAGGGAAGTGATGAATGGACATTGCACACCTACTCTTGTATATTTCATCGTGGAAAAAGCATATACCACTTTCACAGCCTATGGGGCACATCTAGTCACACAGCCTTCTACTATACATGAACAGGGAAATGTGGAACATTTGGGTTTTTCAGTAAGCAGAATATGTCTGCCACATAGAACTAGCCAGTGAATAACATCCAAGAGAAATAAAACATTATAAAAATTGGAAAGAATAAAGTAAAATTAGACCATACGTGCATAAAGAAGCAGAAGCTGGGTCATAAAATAGATCAGGAGCTAAGGTAGCCTAAAATTAGTAAAGATGTAGATGTGAATGACATGATTAATACGCTTGATCTAATAAAAAATAAACTTTAAGACAAAAGCATTATTTGGGATAAGTGGATTATTACTTAATGATACAAATAAAATTCCTAAGATATAATAAGCCAATCTCAGTTATCTATTGCTGCATAACAAACCATCCCACAATGTTGCGGCTTAAATGAACAATGATTCTATGAGTTGTCCTAGTCAACTGAGCACCTGGGTTAACTAGGGATCACTCATGTGCTCCAGTTCACCAAGAATGCAACTGGGGTGGAAACATTCAAGATGGCTTAATTCATATGGCTGATGACTTACCTGGGGTGGCTGATACAGCTGGGGCTGTTTGGGACTCTTTCCAGTAGAGCCGTCCACTTCTTACCTGATATTCCAGGGCTTCAAGATAATAAAAACATTGCCAGACCTCTTAAAGGCCAGTCTCAAAATTTGTACAGCTTTACTTCTGACACATTCTACTGGTCAAAGCGAGTCACAAGGCCTGTTAGATTCAAGGGTAAGGGATATGGAATTTATTTCTTGGTGGGACGAGCAGTGTGCACATAGAGATATGAGAAGAATTATGAGTGGCCGTCTTAGGAGACAGTTCACCCCTAGTGACAAATATTTATATCCCTCTTGTATGAAAGCCCCCCCCCACCGCTTCCAGAAACCCCCAAAGATTCCTCCAATCACAGTATCAAATTCAGATGTAAAGTATACAGTCATCTAAATCAGGTCCAAATGTAGGTGAAACTCCTCCACTGAGGCTCTCAGGTAAAAAACATATAAAGAGAAACAATAATGGTGGGTGTACCAAGCCACCAAGTAAAGAACAGTTCTAAATGTGTATGCACCTCATAAAATAATGCCACAATATACAACCAAAATTGGACAAAAATGAAAGAAGAAATAGAAAAATTCACAATTATAGAGGGAAACTTTAATATAATTCTCTAGGTAATTAACCAAAAATCAGGGAAAAAACTGTAGCTATACACCAACAATAAATATTTAGAAAAAAAAGTTTAATGATATCACAGTAGCATCAAAAACATGTTAAATACTCAGGAATAAACCTAACCTGAGTAATTAGAAAGTTCTTGTGAGAAATTCAAGCTGATCTTTGTAAATGGAGAGATATGCCATGTTAATGGATCTGAAGAGTGAATCTACATTAATTTATATAAATTAACTTACAGATTCAATGCAATTCCAATTATTAAAAATCCAATCATTTTTTGAGAGGATGGGAGTAGGAATCGACAAATTATTTTTAAGTGCATAGAAAAATACAAAGAACCAAACATTTTTGAAGAAAAACAGTGTATGACTTAAACTATTAGATAATAAAACTTATTATAAAGCAACAATAATTAGAATAACATGGTATTGTCCTGAAGACAAAACAATAGACAATTGGAACAGAAAAGAGTTTCCAGAATCAGACCCACACGATTTTTTGGTTTTATGACAAAGGTGAAATTGCACTGTATTGTGGAAAGAATGGATTTTCAATAAATATTAGGACTAGGTAAATTGGGTATCTATAGATGGATATAAACCTTTACTTATACACAAAAGTCAGTTCCAATCTCTCTCTTGCTCTATATACATATATATATAAGATTCTAGAAAACAACTTAGGAGAGTATCTTCATGACCTTGGAGTAGATAAAATTTCTTAGAAGGGATAGAACCATAAAGGAAAATATTGATAAATTGGACTATATCAAAGTTAGAATGGTGGGTCATCAAAAGGCACTATCAGAGAGTGAAAATATTGATGGGAGATATTTGCTATATATGTATCTCTGAAAAAGGATCCATACCCAGGGTTTGAGAGAACTACAAAATAGAATGACAGACAGAAAAACAATAGAAAAACAGGAAAGTATTTGAACAGACATTTCACATAAAGAATATTTAAATCACCAATTAAAATATGAAAACATGTTCAATTATATGATTCATCAGGGACATGAAAATTAAAACCACATTGAGAATAATCCAAGGAGAATGGCTAAAATTTACAGGACTGTGATATCAATATCAGTAAGGATTTTAGAGCAGTAAAACCTCTCACACCCTGGTTGGTAAGGTGTGAATTAGCACAACCACTCTGGAAAATAATTTAGCAGAACCTTCTAAACTGAAAATAGGCAAACTTCATGAGCCAGGAATTCTACTCCCAGGTATATACCCCATAGAAATGCATGCAAACCAAAAAATATTCATAGCAGTGCTATTTGTATTAGCTCCAAAAGCACATAAACACTCTGTTCCCATTGAGATCTTCCTGCTGAACTGAGATGAATTAATCTGTTTACCCTTAGGTGCTTTATTTGTCTTGTCAGTAGGTCAGATGTAGCATGATACATATAAGGCAATATGCATTTGCAGGTGTGAAATGAAATGTACCCTTAAGAAGACCAAGTTATGGGCCAAGAAAAAAGGGTAGGAAAAATTATTGGAAAGGAAGAAATGTTATTCCTCATAGCAGCTGATGTCTTGGGGGGTCTTTGTTTACCAGTATGACAGGATGAAACTTGACTTTTAAGAAGCAATAAAAGCAACACATTTACATAATAATTTTTTAAAAATTAAACAGTATAGAGAGACATAAAATATATGTCTCCTTACCATCCATGGCTCTTCAAAGGTACTAATTTTTAGGTCTACTTTCTAGGAAAAAAAAGGATAGCAGTTTATATATATATATATATATATGTGTGTGTGTGTGTGTATATATATATATATATATATATATATATATATATACGTTCTATTTTTTATCTTCACATTAATCAGGATGGTCTTGCCTTCTATGTGCAGGGTTACCTTATTCTTAATGACTGCATTGCATGTCGTTGTGTAGATGTATTAGAATATTCTTCAACAATCCCATATTCATGATCTTTTCTGTTGCTTCCTGCATTTTGGCAGTTATGAATGATGGTACAATAAACATTATTTTAGAACTATCGTCACATATTTTCCTTAAGATAATTTCCCAGCAATAAAAATGTGGGGTCAAGGGCGAGTGCTTTTTTAAAACCCTTACATTTATTTTTTTCATTTTGATCGTAGCATAGGAAACTTTGATTAGTAGTCAAAGATAAATACTTCCACTTCCGTTTTTCTAGTTCACTACAGCATCCTGCTCTTTGAAAACGCAATTTCTCAGACATGTTCCTTGGGACTGGTATGACAACGTACTCCTCTTAGATCAAAACCAAAATATTATTCCTGAGAAAACTTCTCTTTCAGTCTCAGCCCTGGGAAGGAGGTCTTCATGCTGCCGTGGGTATCCCTGCTGGTCCTGGGTGAGTAGAATGGCTCAACAAGGGTCCCGGGGACAACCTTTCTCCCCCCTACGGCCATGGCCCTTTCTTGGGTCTCAGCCCATGCTCAGAGATCCTTCCTGCTTGGGGATACATATGTTCTCAGGATTTACAATACAGCTCAGGGGTTCCTCCCCTGAGGCTGAAGGAATGGTCAGAGCTGAAATAAATCTTCAACCTTACAGGGCAGGAAATCACAATGACCACAACAGTTAAGGGTCTATTCATTTTTTTCTACAATAAATATTACTTCATGAAGTTCAGAAAATATATTTTGTTTTCTTGTTCATACTGCCTTACTTTTCTTTCTGCAAAGGAGATGGATTTATTCCTTGTACGGCAAGCCTGGGTGTGGGAGGGTAAGGTTTCTAACATGAAACATGTCTTTTCCTTCTGCTCACAAATGCAAACCACAACAGTGATTGGTAGATAAAGAACACAAGGAGGGGGAAGGGAGAACAGGGACACAGAGGGGGAAGTGAGCAAGACAAGGGAAAAACCTACTTCTTCTATCCCCTAGGTTTATTGAAATGTAACTGACAAATAAAAATTGTGTGTTTAAGATATATAAGGTGATGTTTTGATGTACACATATTGTGAAATAGTTATCACAACCAAACTAATTAACATTTTTAATTACATCTCATAGTTATCTTTTGCGTGAGTGTATGGTAAGAATATTCAGTATCTAGTGTCTTTGCACATTTCGAGTAGACATTACTATTAACTATAGTCACCATGCTATACATTAGATCTGATGTACATTCATCTTATAACTGAAAGTTTGTTTCATTTGACCAACATCTTCTCAGTTCCCCCACCACCCCGCATCACCTGGAAAATGCCATTTCTGTTTCTGTGAGTTTAAGTTTTTTAGATTCCATATATAACTGAGATCATGCATATTTGCTTTTCTTTGTCTGGCTTATTTCACTTAGCATTATGTCCTCCAGGTTCACCTATGTTGTCATAATGGCAGGATTTCCTTCTTCACTTAAGGCTAAATAATATTCCATTGCATATATATAGCACATTTTCTTTATCAGTTCATCAATTGATAGACACTTAGGTTGTTTTCATATCTTGGCTATTGTGAATGTTGCTGCAATGAACACGGGAATCAAGATATCTCTTTGAGATACTGATTTCATTTCCTTTGGATATGTACCCAAAGGAAGTGGGATTGCTGGGTCATATGATAGTTCTATTTTTTAATTTTTAAAGGAAACTCCATATTATTTTTCATAGTGGCTGTACCATTTTACTTTCCCACCAACAGTATATAAGGGTTCCCTTTTCTCTGCATCCTATCCAACACTTCTCATTTCTTGTCTTTTTGGTAATAGCCATTCTAATGTGTGAGGTGGTATCTTGTTGTGGTTTTGATTTGCATTTCCTGATGATTAGTGACGTTGAGCATCTTTTCATGTGCTTGTTGGCAATTTGTACATCTTCTATCAAGTCCTCACCTGTTTTTTAATGAAGTTATTTGTTTTCTTGCTGTTGATTTGTTAGGTTTCCTTATACATGTTAGATATTTTAACCCCTTAGTGGATATATAATCTGCAAATATTTTCTCCCATTTCATAGGTTACCTCTTCGTGCTATTGTTTCCTTTGCTGTACAAAAGCTTTTTCCTTGGGTGTAAGTCCATTTGTCTATGTTGCTTTGGTTGCCTCTGCTTTTGGGATCACATTAAAACAAAAAACAAAAAACATGTCCCAGACCAATGCCAAGAAGCTTCTTTGCTATGCTTTCCTCTAGTAGTTTTACAGTTTCAGATCTTATATTTAAGTCATTAATATATTTTGAGTTGATTTTTTTATATAGTGAGGCAAAAAGTTCTAATTTTCTTTGTCTTCATGTAGATATTGTTTTCCCATTGAGTGTTCTTAGTACCCTTTTTGAAGACCAGTCAACTGTAATTATGTCTACTTATTTCTGGGCTCTCTGTTCTGTTCCATTTTTTTATATGTCTGTTTTTATGCCAGTTTTGATTGCTATAGCTTTGTAATAGAGTTTGAAGTCAGGAAGGTGATGCCTCTAGGTTTGTTCTTGCTCAGTATTGCTATGGCTCTTTGGGTATTTTGTGGCTCTATATGAATTTTGGGATTTTTTTTCTATTTCTGTGAAAAATGCTAATGTAATTTTGATAGAGCTTGCATTAAATCTGTAAATTGCTTCATATAATATGGACATTTAAAAATATATGAATTCTTCATGAGGCCAGACATGGAAGATACAGTAATGATAAGAAATAACAGACTGTAGCAGAACAGCCACATGGCAGCTCCTTAGAGCTCCCCCATGGTACTGAGGAGAAATCTGTACTGTAGCTCCACTCCAGAAGAGGCCCATGTTTGCAATCCTCATGTAAGTGCAGCATGCTCCTGATATCCAACTGGTAACAGGCTCCTACATGGGCTTAGTCTTCTCAGACAATAGCAGTCCAAAACAATGTGCTTGATGCCTACAACTTGGAACAAGCATTATTCTCTCTGAGTTTCAGTTTTCTCATCTGTAAAGTACTAATCTTTGCTAATCAAAGCATGACCCCAGATGGGTAGGTAAAAAAAAAATATATATATATATATATATGAATTCTTCCAACTATGAACAAATATAGCTTCCATTTATTTGTGTCTTCTTCAGTTTCTTTGAATAATGTTTACTGTAGTTTCCAATTTAGAGATCATTCACTTCCTTGGTTAAATTTATTCCTAAATATCTTATTCTTTTTGATGCTCTCATAATTGGGACTGTTTTCCTAATTCCTTTATCAAACATTTCATTGTTAGTGTACAGAAATGCAACTAATTTTTGCATATTGATTGTGTATCCCGCAACTTTACTGAATTTGTTTAATAGTTCTAACAGTGTTTTGGTAGAGTCTCCATGGTTTTTTGTATAAAAGATCATATCACCTGAAAACAGAGATAATTTGATATCTTCTTCTGATTTTAATGCCTTTGATATATTTTTCTTGCCTAATTACTCTAGCTAGGATTTCCATACTATGTTGAATAGATGTAGCTAGAGTGAGCATTTTTTCCCTGTTCCTGGTCTTAGAGGAAAAGCTTTGAGCTTTTCACCATTGAGTACAATGTTAGCTGTAGGTTTGTCATATATGGCCTTTACTATGTTGAGATAATTTCCCTCTATGCCTAATTTGTTGAGAGTTTTATCATGAAAGTGTGTTGAATTTTGTCAAAATTTTTAATGCATCTGTTAAAATGATCATGATTTTTATCCTTCATCTGTTTAAGTGATGTATCACATTTATTGACTTGCATATGTTGGGTCATCCTTGCATCCTAGGAATAAATCCCACATGATCCTTTCAATATACCATTGAAGGAAGTTTGGTAGTATTTTGTTTTAGGATTAGTGTGTCTATGCTCATCAGAGATAGTGGCCTGTAATTTTGTTTTCCTGTAGTATATTTGTTTGTCTAACTTTGTAAAGTGTGTTTGTGAGTGTTCTTCTTCATTTTTGTGGAAGAGTTTGAGAAGGGGTAGAGTAAGTCCTTTAAATATTTGGTAGAATTCACAAGTGAAATCAACTGGTCCTGGATTTTCTTTGTTAATTGGTTTTCTGGTGTATAATATTAATAATAGTCTCTTTGATTGTTTCTACTTCTGTGATTATCAGTTGTAATGTTTCCTCTTTAATTTCTATTTTGAGTCTGCTCTCTTTTTTTCTTAGTCTAGCTAAATATTTGTCAATTCAGTTTATCTTTTTAAAAATCAGCTTTTTTGTTGATCTTTTCTACTGCTTTTTATTCTCTATTTGATTTATTTCTACTCTAATCATTACTATTCCCTTTCTCCTGTTAAACTTGGGCTTCTTTTCCTAAATCTTTGAGGTATAAAGTTAGGTTTGAGAGCTTTCTTTTTTCTTAATGTAGGCATTTATCGCTATTAACTTCTCTCTTAGGATTGCTTTTGCTATGTTGCCTAAGTGTTAGTATTGTGTTTCCATTTTCATTTCTTTCAAGGTATTTTCTGATTTTCCTTTTGATTTCTTCTTTGACCCATTGATGGTTCAGGACTGTGCTGCTTAATTTTCATTTATTTGTAAATGTTCTAATTTTCATCCTGTTACTAATTCCTAGTTTCATACCATTGTGTCAGAAAATACACTTGACATGATTTCAATCTTAAATTTATAAAGACTTGTTTTGTGACATAACATATAATTTACCCTTGAGAACAGTCCATGTTCACTTGAGAAGAATGTGTATTGTGCAACTATAGGTTAAAATATTCTATATATGTCCATTTGGTGGATACACCAGAAATATACACTATTTGGTCTATAGCATTGTTCAAGTCTGCTATTTCCTTATTGATTTTCTGCAAATGATCTACCAATTGTTGAAGGTGGAGTAGTGAAGTCCCCTACTATTACTGTATTATCTATATCTCATTTCAGTTCTGTTAATATTTGTTTTCTATATTTAGTTGCTGTCATATGGAATGCATATATATTATGGTTGTTGTGTCCTCTTGAATTATTCCCTGTATCATTATATAATGACTTTCTTTTCTCTTACTACAGATTTTGACTTAAAATATATTTTTTTCACAAAAGTAGAGTCACTCCTGCTCTCTTTTACTTACCATTTTCATGGGATATCTTTTTCAACCCCTTCACTTTTTTTTATTAAGGTATTATTGATATACACTCTTATGAAGGTTTCAAATGAAAAAACAATGTGGTTACTACATTTACCCATATTATCAAGTCCCCACCCATACCCCAATGCAGTCACTGTCCATCAGTGTAGTTAAGATGCCACAGATTCACTATTTGCCTTCTCTGTGCTACACTGTTTTCCCCGTGATCCCCCACACCATGTGTACTAAACATAGTACCCCTCAATCCCCTTCTCCCTCCCCATTGCTAACCACTAGTTCCTTCTTGGAGTCTCTGAGTCTGCTGCTATTTTGTTCCTTTGCTTCGTTGTTATACTCCACAAATGAGGGAAATCATTTGGCACTTGTCTTTCTCTGCCTGGCTTATTTCACTGAGCATAATATCCTCCAGCTCCATCCATGTCAACCCCTTCACTTTTAGCCTAAATGTGTCCTTAAAGTGAATCTCTGATAAGCAGCATATAATTGATATTTTTAATCCATTGAACCACTCTATGCGTTTTATTAGAAAATTTAATCCTTTTATATTAAAAGTAGCTATTGATAGATTTACTATTGCCATTTTGTTCATTGTTTTCTTTTTTTTATTAAAGAATCATGATACACAATCTTTGTTGGTTTCAATATACACCACAATGATTCAACAGTTACCTATATTATTAAATCTTCACCCCCTCTAGTGTGGTTTCTATCAACTTAGTAAGATATTACAGATTACTGACTATATTCTCCATGCTGTACTACTGTCCCCATGACCAACTTATATTGCGATTGTGAATTATTGTGCCCCTTTATCCCCTTCACCCTCTCCCTCCACTCATCCCAACTCCTCCCCCTTGGTAACCACAAGTCACTTCTCAGTGCCTGTGAGTCTTCTACTATTTTGTCCCCCCATGTTTTGCTTTGTTTTTATATTCCACAAATAAGTGAAATCATGTGGTATTTGTCTTTCTCTGCCTGGCTTATTTCACTGAGCACAACACCCTCCAGATCCATCCATGTTGTTACAAATGGGAGGATTTATTTTCTTTTTTATCTGAATAATATTCCATTGTGTATATGTACCATCTCTTCATTATCCATTCATCTATTGATGAACACTTACATCGCTGCCATACCTTGGCTATTGCAAATAGAGCAGCAATAAACATAGGGATGCATATATCTTTTTGAATCATGGATTTTGTTTTATTTGGGTAAATTCCTAGGAGTGAGATTACTGGGTCAAATGGTATTTCAATTTTTAGTTTTTTGAGAAACCTCCATATTGCTTTCCACAGAGGTTGCACCAATTTACATTCCCACCAACAGTGGAGGAAGGTTCCCATTTCTCTGCATCCTCACCAGCATTTGTTATTTCTTCTCTTTTGAATAGTGGCCATCCTAACTAGTGTGAAATGATATCTTATTGTGGGTTTAATTTGCATTTCCTGAATGATAAGTGATATAGAGCATCTTATCATGTACCTCTTGGCCATTTGTATTTCTTCTTTGGAGAAGTAACTGTTCAGGTCCTTTACCCATTTTTTAATTGGGTTGTTTGTTTTTTGGGTGTTGAGGCATATGAGTTCTTTATATATTTTGTATGTTAATCCTTTATCTTATAAGTCATTTACACATGTATTCTCCCTTACTGTGGGATGCCTTTTTGTTCTGCTGATGGTGTCCTTTGCTGTACAGAGGCTTTTTAGTTTGACGTATTCCCACTTGTTCATATTTTATTTTGTTTCTTTTTCCCAAGGAGATGTGTCCAGGAAAAAATTTCTCATGCTTATACTGAAGAGATTTTTGCCTATGTTTTCTTCTAAGAATTTTATAGTTTCATGACTTACATTCAGGTCTTTTTTTTTTTTTTAGGAGAGCAAGGTACAGGTTTTTATTTAGAAATAAAGTGGAAGGACAGAGCTCCCAGCTCATGCCAGGAGGGGACAAGAGAGCCGGGGTGGTGCATTGTCTAGGGGGTTTTATAGGCAAATGAGGATTTTTTGAGAACATGAAAAAAAGGCTTAGGGGTGTGGACCTGTACCACCTGACCTGCCCTCAAGGTGGGCTGGGTTGTTCTCTGATTGCTAGAGCTGTTTACAGTGAAGTCACGGGTTATACTGAGATACCCTTCTTTATTTGTGAAACACTCAAGCATTCTAGGCCCAGTTGCTCCTGGTCTTTTGACTTTTAACTGACCTCATAGAAGATGTTTATATTCTTAGTCTGGTATCTTTATCCTAGAGAATTAGTGTGACCTTGACTTCGCAAAATGCTTAACACAGTTTCAAAAGGGACTTCTTTGTCCATTGTTATATTGTTCTGACTGTAAATATCCCACCCTGCTTTTTCCAGAGGCCCTCACTCTACTCTGACTACACCCATGGTCCCTGTTTCATTCCCCCCTCTGCAGATGGAAACCCTAGCTACTGCTAGGGAAAGGGGTCAACGACTGCTCTGGCTGCTTCATGCTGAGAAGGGGCGCAGTAAGGGATGCAGCTAGATCTCCATCAGTGGTTGGTTGGAGGGCCTGGGACGATGGGAGTTTCCTTCCTGGATTCTATTGCTATCACCATTTGCAGTTTTGTGGCTTCTCTGATGTTATCCCGGACGAGCCCCTGAAGATGATGCCGGGGTTCTTGTTCACAAAGCCAAAGAATGAGCTTAGCAAACACCCAAAGTAGGAGAGCAAGGTACGGGCTTTTATTTAGAAATAAAGTGGAAGGACAGAGCTCCCAGCTCACGCCAGGAGGGGACAAGAGAGCCCCACATTCAGGTCTTTGATTCATTCCAAGTTTACTTTTGTGTATGGAGTTAGGCAATAATCCAGTTTCATTCTCTTACATGTAGCTGTCCAGTTTTGCCATCACCAGTTGTTGAAGAGGCTGTCGTTTCCCCATTGTACATCCATGGCTCCTTTATCATATATTAATTGATCATATATGCATAGGTTTATAGCTGGACTCTATATTCTGTTCCATTAATCTATGGGTCTGTTCTTGTGCCAGTACCAAATTGTTTTGATTATCGTAGCTTTGTAGCAGGGTTTGAAGCCAGGGAGCATAATCCCCATAGCTTTGTTCTTTTTCAGGATTGCTTTGGTTATTCATGGTCTTTTGTGGTTCCATATGAATTTTAGAACTATTTATTCTAGTTCATTGAGGAACGCTATTGGTATTTTGATAGGGATTGCATTGAATCTGTATATTGCTTTGGGCAGGATGGCCATTTTGACAATATTAATTCTTCCTATCCATGAGCACAGAACATATTTCCATTTATTGGTGTCTTCATTAATTTATTTCATCAGTATCATAGTTTTCAGAGTAAAGGTTTTCCACCTCCTTGGTTAGGTTTTTTCCTAGGTATTTTATTCTTTTTTATGGAGTTGTTTTCTTGGTTTCTCTTTCTGCTACTTTGTTGTTAGTATATAGGAATGCAACAGATTTCTGTGTACTAATCTTGTATCCTGCTACTTTGCTGAATTCAGTTATTAGTTCTATTGTTTTTGGTGGAGTCTTTAGGGTTTTCTGTGTATAATATGTCATCTGCAAATAGTGACATCTTAATTTCTTCCTTACCAGTTTGGGTGCCTTTTATCTCTTTGTGTTGTCTGCCATGGCTAGGACCTCCAGTACTATGTTGAATACAAGTAGTGAGAATGGGAATCCTTGTCTTGTCCCCAATCTCAGAGGGAAAGCTTTCAGCTGTTTGCTATTAAGAATGATGTTGGCTGTGGGTTTTTCATATATGGCCTTTATTATGTTGACGTATGTACCCCTATACCCATTTTGTTAAGAGTTTGTATCATGAATGGATGTTGAATTTTGTTAAATGCTATTTCAGCATCTATTGAGATGACCATGTGGTTTTTATTCTTTTTTTTTTGTTAATATGATGTATGGCATTGATTGATTTATGGATATTATACCATCCTTGCATACCTAGAATAACTCCCACTTGGGTCATGGTGGATGATCTTTCTGATATATTTTTCAATTTGGTTTGCTAATATTTTGTTGAGGATTTTTGCATTTGTGTTCATCAGGGATATTGGTCTACAATTTTCATTTTTTGTCATATCTTTGTCTTGTTTTGGCATTAGAGTGTTGCTGGCCTCATAGAATGAGTTTGGAAGTATTCCCTCTTCTTCTACTTTTTGCAATACTTTACAAAAGATGGTTATTAGCTCTTTTGTAAATGCTTGGTAGAATTCAGATGTGAAGCCATCTGTACCTGAGGTTTTGTTTTGGGGGAGTTTTTTGAGTATCAATTTGATTTCATTGTGGTAATTGGTCCATTCAGTTTTTCTGTTTCTTCCTAGGTCAGTCTTAGAAAGTTGTATTTCTCTAGAAAGTTGTCCAGTTCTTCTAGGTTGTCCAATTTCTTGGAACATAATTTTTTATAGTAGAGAGAAAGAAAGAAGAAAAAAAGAAAGAAAAGAAAGAAAGAAAGAGAGAGAGCAAGAAGAAAGAAAGAGAGAGAGAGAGAGAAAGAAAGAAAGAAAGAAAGAAAGAAAGAAAGAAAGAAAGAAAGAAAGAAAGAAAGAAAGAAAGAAAGAAAGAAAGAAAAGAAAGAAAAAGAAAGAAAGAAAGAAAGAGAGAGAGAAAGAAAGAAGGAAGGAAGGAAGGAAGGAAGGAAGGAAGGAAGGGAGGGAGGGAGGGAGGGAGGAAGAAACGAAGGAAAAATAACAAACAAAAGCAGGGGGGAGTTAACCACCATTAGACCTGCCTTACAAGAAAAGCTAAAAGGAGTTCTTCAACTTGAAATGAAAGGACACTAATTAGCAACATGAAAACACATGAAAGCATAAAACTCAATGGTAATGGTAAGCATATAATCAAATTCAGAATACTTTAATACTGTGTCTTAGTCCATTCAGTCGCTATGACAAAAATACTACAGTAGGCAGTCTATAAACAATAGTTTCTCACAGTCCTGGAGGCTGAAAAGTCCAGTATCAAGCCACCAGTATATTCATCTCTGGTGCAGGCCTATGTCATCATAGAGAGCCATCTTCTCACATGGCACAAGGGGTGAGAGAGCTCTCTCTGGCCTATTTCATAAGGGCACTCATCTCATTCATGAGGGCTTTGACCTTCATCATCTCCAAAAGGCCCGTCTCCTAATACTATCACCTTATGGATCAGAATTTTAACACATGGATTCAGGGGGTACACATTCAGACCATAGCATACTGTATGGTGGTATGCAAATTACTTTTAACTCTAGTGTAAAAGTTTTAAAAGACAAAAATATTAAAAATGACCATAACTAAAATAATTTGTTAATGTATACATAATAGAAAAAATAGGTAAATTGTGACATGTAGGTGTCTACAAAATGTGGGAGGGGAGTAAAAGCGTAGAGATTTTATATGTGATTGAAATAAATTTCTTAGCTTAAATTGGCCATTATAACTATGTTTTATATAAGCCTCATGGTAATTACAAAGGGAAAAACTATAGTAAGTACACAAAAGATAAAAAAGAGAGTGATCAAAGCATACTATTACAAAAAATCAAATCACAAAGGAAGACAATAGGAGAGGAAAAAAGGAAAAAACAAATTATAAAACAGTCCTAAAACAATGAACAAGAGATTCTAGGAGAAAAAAGATGGTGAAGTAGGAAGACAAGGCAGAAACCTCCTCCCAAAAATACATGAAACATGAAAATACAGCAAATACAGCTAAACCTGACAAAGACCCGAAGATTGAGGAATAGACAACCTACATCTGGGGAAGAAGAGAAGACCTCACAGAAAAGGGAAAAGTGGCAAAGCCCTGAACAAGTCGGACCCAAGCCCTCTCCCAACCCCAGCCCACAGGTGGGAGAAAGAGGAATGGAGCAGAGAGGGTGTAGGAGCCCAGGATCACTAAACACCTGGCCCTGGGGGTCTGCCCCAGGAGCACAAGCTCACATTATATGGGGTTCTGGTGATTAACAAGGATGGACACCAAGGACAAGTGGAACACTCAGCAAGGCTGAGATGCCAGCCATTTGTGGAGAACAGGCATGCTTCACCAGTCCCCATGAGATAAAAGCAAAGCAGACAGTTTGAAAGACTTCCCAGCAGCAGGAGGGGTGTCAGAGGGGCAAGTGTTAGACGGAACTCTTCTCAGGAGAAAGGGTAGATGGATGATATCTCCTCAGCCCTCCCTTGGCCCAATAGGTTAGGAACTCTCAGGAGCCCCAAACACTACATCACCCTTGCTGACAATGCAGCCCCAAAGTTCCTCCCTGCACATTCTGTTGGCAGACAATCCACTTGGCCCAGCAGTAGCATCAGACTTTGCTGCCTGGCAGGAAGAAGGGGATTCTCCCAACTTTCCCTGCTCTGTTTCAGCCCAACTGGGGAGATATCTGCAAGGAGCCAGCACCAAGAGCTCCTTACTCCCCACAGGTATCCAAGCCTGGTGCTGCACATTGGGCCTGGGCCGGGCTGCACATCAGCCCGCCCACCCCATTAACCCTGCGGCTCTGTCATTGCTGCAGGCCAGGCAGAGAGTGGCCCTACCCACAGTGATCACAGCAGAGACTTATGTTCTGATCATAAAAGTGTGGCTGAAGCAAACTGTTGGCCCAGACTCAGAAGAGTACAGAAGACAGACAAAAGGTGGCCCTGCTCACTGCATACCAACAGCTGGGGCTCCTGCACTGGAGAGTAAGAGTCTTGAGTATCTGGGCACCAAAGGATGCCACCCTCATAAAGCTAGTACTCCATAGGCCAGGAAGCATAGCAGAGCCATCTAATATAAAGGAAGAAACATAGAAACCCTGACAAAATGAGGAGACAAAGGAATATGTTCCATACAAAATGACAAGACAAGACACAAGAGAGAGGGCTAAATGAAATGGAGATCACCAATCTTCTTGATAAATATTTCAAAGTAAAAGTCATGAACATGCTCATGGATCTACAGAAAAATGTTCAAGATCTCAGGGAGGACTTCAACAAAGAGATAGAGGACCTGAAAAAGAGCCACTAAGAGCTGGAGAATACAGTGTCTGAAACATACAATGAAGGGATTTAAGAGTAGATTATTTCAGGTAGAAGAAATTGTCAATGAAATGGAAATTAGGGAGCAGGAACGCAATGAAGCTGAAGAACACAGAGAAAAAATGATCTCTAGAAATGAAAGAAGAATAAGAGAGCTGTGTGACCATTCCAAATGGAGAACAATATTCCATAATAGGGGTACCAGAAGGAGAAGAGAGAGACAAAGGGATAGAAAGTCTCTTTGAGGAAATAATTGTTGAAAACATTCCCAATCTGGGGAAGGAAATAGACACTCAGGACATGGAATCACAGAGAGCCCCTAACAAAAGGAACCCCAGGAAGATAACACCAAGAAATATAATAATTAAAATGACAAAGATCAAGGATAAGGAGAGAGTATTGAAAGCAGCCAGAGAGAGACAAAAGGTTACTTATAAAGGAAATCCCATTAGGCTATCAGCAGACTTCTCAGCAGAAACTTTATAGGCCAGAAGGGAGTGCATGATATATTTAATGTAATGAAACAGAAGGACATCCAACCAAGAGTCCTTTATCCCACAAGATTATCATTTAAATTTCAAACAGGGATTAAACAATGTTTAGATAAACAAAAGCTGAAGGAATTCACCACCACTAAGCCAGCCCTACAGGATATATTAAAATATATATAATCTGTTGTAGATGGAAATGTTCCTAAGGCCAAATAGCTTTCACCAGTGAAAATAAACCTACCATGATAGTAGACCAATTAATTACCAATTATCCTGCTGCTTTTGGGTGGAGTGTTCTGTAGATATAGGCTAAGTCTATCTGATCTAATGTATTGTTCAGTGCCTTTGTTTCCTTATTTATTTTCTGTGGTTGATCTGTCTATTGATGTTAGTGGTATTTTTCTCAAGTGCACATGGAATGTTTTCAAGAATAGATCACATACTAGGCCACAAAAAGAGCCTCAATAAATTTTAAAAGATTGAAATTGTATCAAGCAGCTTCTCAGACCACAGTGGTATGAAACTAAAAATAAATTACACAAAGAGAACAAAAAGGCCTACAAACAAATTGAGGCTAAACAATATGTTTCTAAATAATCTGGATCAATGACCAAATTAAAATGGAAATCAAGCAATACATGGAGACAAGTGAAAACAGAAACTCAACAGCCCAAAATCTGTGGGATGCAATAAAGGCAGTTCTAAGAGGAAAGTACATAGCAGTACAGGCCTATCTAAAGAAACAAGAACAATCCCAAATAAACTGTCAGGTATAGTATTTTGGGTTGGCAGGTTTTCTTTCTTTTCTTTTCTTTTCTTTCTTTCTTCCTTCCTTCCTTTCTTCCTTCCTTTCTTTCTCTTCCTTCCTTTCTTCCCTTTCTTTCTTTCTTCCTTCCTTCCTTCCTTTCTTTCTTTCTTTCTTTCTCTTTCTTTCTTTTTCTTTTTCTTTCTTTCTTTCTTTCTTTCTTTCTTTCTTTCTTTCTTTCTTTCTTTCTTTCTTTCTTTCTTTCTCTTTCTTTCTTTTTCAAATGTATCATCCTACTCTCTCCTAATCTGCAATCTTTCTGAAGAAACCCACTGTTAGTCTTACTTAGGGAGATTCCTTTGCATGAGACTGCTTAAGGAGTCATTATTCTCTTACTAATTTCAAAATTCTCTTTGTCTTACACTTTTGAAATTATTCATTATAATTTGTCTTGGCTTAGACTTTCTGATCTTCTGACTATATGGGGTTCTTTGGGAATCATGGATCTGCATGTACATTTCCCTCCCCAAATTTGGGGAGTTTCCTATCATTACTTCTTTAAAATAAGCTTCCCTTGTTATCTGCTTCTTCTGAGACTCCAGTAATATGTACATTGGTTCGTTTAATGGTGTCTTATAAGTCACTTAAGCTTTCTTCACTCTTTTTCATTCTTTTCTTGTTTTTGTTCCTCTGGATAATTTCAAATGACCTGTTTTTGAGTGTGCTGATTCTTTTTCCTGCATGATCAATTATGCCTTTGAAGGTTTCTATTGAATTTTTTTCAGTTCAATCATTGTATTCTTTAGCTCCAAATTTTGTTTTTTATTTCTTTTATTTCTTCATTAAATTCCTCATGTGTCTATATTTTTTCCTGATTTCATTTAGGTGTGTTCTTTTATAGCTCACTGAGCTTCTTTAAGACTATTATTTTTAATTCTTTTCAAGTTCATGGATCTCCATTTCTTTAGGGTCAGTTATTGGACTTTATTGGTGTACATTGACAATGTCATGTTTGCCTGACTATTCATGACCTGTGTAGCTTTGTGCTGGTGTCTGTATTTGGAAGAATAGACACCTCTTCCAATATTTACAGACTAGTTTGTGGAAGGACACAGGCTGAATATGACCTATTCCTCGATTTTGCTCATGTCACTCCTGGCGCATGACGTTGTAGTTATGCCTGTGGGTGGTTTATGTCTCTACCAATTCATCATACAAACTGGTTGGTTTTTGCCAAAGTTGAAAATATTAGAATGAAATATATTTATTTGTTTGTTTAACAGGTTTTTCAGTAACATTAATACATAGTACTGCATTGGGTGCTGAGAATGATGGGAATCATGAAAGTCAGCATTTCTGTGTTCTGGAAGCTCATAATATAAAAGGGCCTCCAACAAAGTCAATTTCAAGAAATATATGTGTAGCAAGATTCTAGTTAAATAATTACCTGGGCAAAGTTACCAATGATGATGCAAACAAATAACAAACTATATGCCAGTGGCTGGTAATGACTTCATGAAACAGATGGAGAGTAGAAGCTGGAGAGGGGATGGATGGCATAGGGCACAATGCAAGAAAAAAGGAACCCACAGTTGGAAGCTGCATGTAACACTCCAGAAATATGAAGCACATCCCAGTGTGGCACCAACACAGAGGGGCTGGATAGGGTAATGGCCAGCGCTTTGGGTCAAACAGGATAGGATCCAACAAATGGGTTCAAAACTCCATTCTGATACCTACTAGCTACTAACCACTTACTGGTCTATAAAATGGGAATAATCACAGAACTTACCTCATAGGGATATTGACAAAATTATGTTAACTAATACATGTGAATGTCTACCACATAAAATACACTCAGAAAAATATTGGCTACATTTAAAACAAAACAAAATCCATGTTGACCATGATATTTAGGAAATGGCAAATAATCCATTGTTCTCTATAAAACATATAGATTTGGATTACTCCTCCATCAGCCCCACAGAAGGATGATAAGTCTTTCACTGCTTGATTTCTGTTGCCTTTTCCAGCTCCTGGCAAGGGGTAGCACTTCAGACATTTCTGTCGAGTGATGAACCAAATCGGTCCCTTATCTGAAATGTCTAATCAATTTATAAACTTGTCAATTTTGCCTCTTCTATCTCCCCACTATCCATTTATTGTATCCTCCTATTTACTCTGCTTACTGACCTAGTTCTTTAATTAATTCATTACTCAATAAATAAATATTCAATAAATATTAATGGAATATCTTTTATGTGCCAGGCAGTGTTATAGGTCCTGGGGGAATGTATCGTGAGCATGAGAAGTCCCTGCTCTCACAGATCTTCTAGCTAGCAAAGGGAAAGTAAACAAAGTAAACAAGCAAAGAATTAAGATAATTTTGGATAAACACACTAAAGAAAATTAAACATCATTCTCTCTTGCCCTGACTTCTAACCAGGGCTCTCTGCTTCATATCTGGTCTCACTGAAGTCTATCCGCTGCTCAAATGCTCCACCTGAGTTAAAAGTTCTTATCTTGTCATTCTCCTACTTGAAACCTTGCCATGGTTTCCCACTGCCTTCATAATAAAATCATAGCTACTTACCACCCTTGACTTGGGCCCTACAGCACCACGAATCTGATTTATGCCACACTTGCTACCTTCCGTAACGGCCCTTACCTCCTGAACACCAATGCTATTTCTCCACCTCTGTGTCCTTTCCGCCTTGATTTCCCTCCCCATCATCTCTTGCCACACAAAACACCTTTGCCTGGCTGACTCCTACGTTCTCATTTACAATGTTCTCAAGCATCACTTCCTTCATGTTCTACCCACCCTCTTCACCACACACGCATACCCTATACCCTGGGATGGGTGGCCCTTCTGCCCTCAAGAAACCCCATGTGTGTATTTTTGTTATTGAATTTATACCCTGTATTATAATTATTTTGTTTCATAATTCTATTTCCCCTACCAATCAACTTCTTGCTAGAAAATATCATTTTTTATTCATATTATAAGCCCAAGCCTGATGACTAGTATATATAGACATTTAATAAATGACTATTAAATATTTTTTAAATAATTTTTAATGAAAGAAATAATAAGTGGATAGGAAAAAAATAAAACAGGCTTTTTGAAAAACCAAAGAATCCTGCTCTGTGCT
Source organism: Smutsia gigantea (assembly GCA_032199065.1). Lineage (NCBI taxonomy): Eukaryota > Metazoa > Chordata > Mammalia > Pholidota > Manidae > Smutsia > Smutsia gigantea. The sequence continues at coordinate 270,175 of JAVSCE010013377.1, forward strand.
CATCTCTGCCTCTTTATTTTTTTTGCAGCTCCTATCAGTGGACAATTTGGTAAGTTCTTTCTTTTGCTCTCCACTGTCTCTCAGTAAGAGTGTGTCCCTAATAAATATGAAACATTTGCTTTGACTATCTGAGGATCTCTGATCTCTCCTGTTCTTCTTGCTGAGACCAGCAAGGCCCAACGGCCCGAACAGCTACACTGCCACCCTCTGCCCCTTCCTGAAGGAAGTGGTAAATGTACAAACAACTCTAGACCTTTGCTAGGCCCTGCACTTACTCCTATTGAAAATGGATCCCAATTAGCCAGTCAGGACATCAACTCCATAGCAGACATGCAGGACATGGGATAGGATGCTCTCCAATCAGCAAGCCAGGAAAAATCCTCTGAAAACATCACACTGTGGAAATATCAGCAGGAATATTGAATTTTCTACCATGTTAGGAGTAAAATCCTCCAAGAAATGTGTGAAGAGCAGAACATCAAAGAACTACACCTTTAAAAGGAAGAAAGGCATGAACGGGGGAGATTAGGGGGAAGATCAACTATCTATATCATTTTCTTAGTTCAGAGTCTCATTGCCGTTCTGTGGGTCAGAGTGTCTTAGATATTTGAGGGCCCCAAAATAGCAAGACTGCTCTACAACCTCTCTCCTTGTCCAGAATCAGCTGTCCCAGGGTTTCATCCATGTCTAGGTCACAAACTGCAGCAAATGACTTGTCTATTCCTTGCTCTGCCACAATGGGATTTGTGTTGGAGTTTCTTTTTTTTTCCTTTGAATCATCTGTAAAATAAAGGTATGAGACAAGTTGGTCTCTAAAGCCTGTCTCAGTACCAAAACCTTAAGATAACATGATTTATCATTTTATGGAAAGCACAAAACTATGATTTTAACAGGTCCTGGGAAAGTTCTTATGAGTCATGAGCATGGTGAGGTGGCCGGGACAGGGGATGACTTTACCAATTCCGTAACAGGCCAACTAACCATTTTTTCCCATTGACAGTGGAAGTGCATCCTGCTGGTATTGCCTTCTTAAAATCATTTTGCTCATTGCCACCCCCTGAGCAATCACCGTCCGTGGGTAAGATGAGCGCTCTGGCTGACATGCAGCTTGAGCAACCCGTGCTTTCTTAAGGCTTCTCCCAAGCCACGTTTTCTAGTCTGTCCCACGCAAACCACTGTAGGGGGACTACCGGCATCTCCACCTCAGACTCTTTTTCTCTTTCTTCCTCAGAAGCTGCCCCCAAATCCATGATTTCTCTCCATCCTCCGTGGACTGTGGTCTTCAAGGGCGAGAAAGTGACTCTGACTTGCAATGGATTTCACTTACACACAACATGGAAAACAACATGGCACAGAGAGTACCATGGGAAAAAAGAATTCAATGAAACCCTAGGAAACAGACTCGAGGTTCAAGAACCTGGAGAATACAGATGCCAAGTCCAGGGCTCACTCCCGAGTAGCCGTGTGGCCTTGCTCTTTTCTCAAGGTGAGGAAAAGGTGAAAGAAAGAAAAAAACTTTAGAAACCATAAGCTCTATTTATTGAATCAAAATCTATAGAGCTGGGATTTGGGCATTTGTATTTTTTACAAGTTTCTCAGGTAAAAGGAACCTTGAGAAATGATTTATGTGAATGGTTTCTGAATCTATGAGTCTTTTAAGCTTATAAAATCTACTTGGAATAACAGTGAGAAGAAGGGCACATTAATGGGATCAAACAAGTTGCTGAGCTTGTGTTTCCCGCAGCCCTCTTGATCCTGCAGGCGCCATTTGCTGTGTTTGAAGAGGACTCCGTGGTTCTGCAATGCCGAGTGAAGAGAGAGGCAGCACTGGAAACTTTATGTCTGCACAAGAATGGCAAAAGAATGTATATCCCTGGAAAATTCCCGGACCTGCATATTCCACAAGCAAGTCTGAAGGACAATGGTGCATATCACTGTACTGGAGTTAAAGAAGACGCTAGCCGTGTTTCTTCAAACACAGTCAAAATCCAAGTGCAAGGTAAAGCCTACATTATCTGTGAAGTGAGTTAATCCAAAGGAAAGTCCCCGAGATTGTAGAGGAAGAAATAGATGGATTGTAATGCACTGAACCTCAGGGAGCATTCCTGCAAGGAACAGAGAAAGTGTACAACTGTGCTTTGGGCTGCAGGATGTTAGAAATCAAAACTAGCATCCTTTTCTTTGCCTGCTTGTGTATGCTCTGCTTGCTGATGCTGAGGATAAATTGTGTTTTTCTCCAGAGCAGGTCCAAGCCTTAATGTTCTGGGGATTGTTTTGATCTTTCTCTCTAGAGCTGTTTCCACATCCTGTGCTGAAAGCCAGCTCCTCCCAGCCCACTGAAGGAGGTCCCCTGACCCTGACCTGTCAGACCCAGCTTGCTCCACAGAGGTCAGATGTCCAGCTCTTGTTCCTCTTCTTCAAAGATAGCCAGACCCTGGGGTCAAGGTGGAGCAAGTCCCCAGAATTCCAGATCACTGCCGTGTGGAGCAAAGACTCAGGATCTTATTGGTGCCAGGCAAAGAGAGCGACTTCCAGAGCTGGGAAAATAAGCCAGAAATTCCAGATAAATGTGAAGAGTAAGTGTCAGTGGGTTCTAAGATTTGCCAGGACTGGGGCTAGAAAGTACCAGGCAAAGCTTCAGATCAGGAATTGATTCTTCTGTCCATCAACCAAAGTCCAGCCACTCCTAGTTCTAGTCCTCTTACTGCTACCCAACAAATTTGCCCCCTTACCCGCTTCCTGCCTTTTCCTCGATACATCTGTGCTGGTCAGCTCAGGCTGCCCTAACAAAATACCACCTACTGGGTGGCTTGAACAACAGAAACTTATTTTCTCACAGTCCTGGAGGTTGGAAGTCAAAGATCAAAGTGCCAGTAGGACTTGGTGTCTAATGAAGGCTCTCCTTCTGGCTTTCAGTGAAGCACCTTCTCAGTGTGTGCTCGCATGGTCTTTCCTCTGTGTGACTTTAGAGAGAAAGATCTCTGGGGTCTCTTCCTCTTCTTGCAGGACACCAGTCTTACCAGATTATGTTCTCATTCTATAACTTCATTTAATCTTAATTATCTCCTTAAAGATCTTATCTCCAAAAACAATCATGTTGGGGGCTAGGGCTTCAACATAGGCATTTTCGGCGAGGACACAATTCAGTCCATAACACCAAATTCATATTCCCATTTGCTCCCAGAGCTCTGAATAAGCATCTGTCTCTTGTGGGCCTCATTGTTTGACCAGCCCAGCTACCATCACACCCCTGAATGTATTCACAGTACCTCTCTTTCTCCTGCTCCCCAGCTTCTGCAGAATTCAATACTTTTCTCTCTTTCTTCTTTTGTCCTCTGGATACCCAGATGTTTGAGTCCCTAATCAATCTATTATTCTCAGTAGCTCCCAAATCATTGTTCTTTCCCAGAGATACAGAGTTACCTGTTGTCCCAGTTAATAATTAATTATTGACAATGACCAACACACCAATACATGTAGGATACAGAGGCAGATAGCAACACCATAGTCATCCAAAGGTGTGGGGGGGGGGGTGAGGAGAAGCCCAGGTCCTATCACGCCCTTTATCAGTATCTGCTGCTGTCTTGCCCTCGACTGCAGCTGTGGTGGGGAGAGACAAAATGCTTCTGTGGACTCCTGTGCCATCCCCTCTACTCCAGCCCACTGGTAAGGAGGCAGTGTGGTTCAGCGCTGGGTCAGCAGTCGGGAGACACACCCTGGTCCTGGCTCGCCCTGGGAAGAGCCACAAGCTGGTCTCCAGAGCTCCCCCTGACTCCTCCTGACGTAAATAGAGGGTCAGGTTGGACACAGGGAGAGTGTAGGAACACAGGAGAGAGTCCTGAAAGCGTATGTGACTCTGGAAGGGAAGGGGTGAAGGACAGAGCTCCGAGCCCAACCCCAGTCAAAGGGAAAATGTAGAGCAGGGATGGACAAGAAGACTCCGAATGACTTGGGTGGGTAGGCGAAACAGCTCTTCCATGGTCACAGGCAGAAGGAACAAGGTAAGGGTGCAGGTCTGGTGGGAGCAAGATAAAGACTTCTTCCCTGAAGGTGTCATTTCCACTGGAAAACTGCTGTGACATCCAGGAGATGAGACAGGAAGGAGAGGGGCCAGAGGTCTAATAGGAAAGGGAAAGACTGGAGAAGCCCAGCCAGCAGGACGGGAGAGAGCTGGTGAGAGCTGCCGGAGGCCGCTGGGTGCCCTGAAGGCCAGTGGAGTTGAGACTTGGCATTTCACTGGCGACTGACGGGAAGCTACAGGAAGCGGCAGAAGCAGCTCTTGATTGTTGTTTTCTTTCCCTCAGTCCCCGTGTCTCATCCTGTCCTCACCCTCAGCCCTCCTGGGGTCCAGGCTGCTGAGGGAGAAGTGGTGACACTTCACTGTAAAGTCCAGAGAGGTTCATTCCCGATCTTTTATCAGTTGTATCATGAAGAAGTACTTCTCAAGAAGGCAGTCTCTTCACAGAGAACGATGCCCTTCAGGGTCTCTCTGACCACAGAGCGTTCTGGGAACTACTACTGCTCAGCTGACAATGGCTTTGGCCCCCGGCAGAGCAAGGAGGTGCACATCTCCCTTATGGGTAAGCCCTAGGTTCTCGGTCACTCATCCCTGGCCTCTCTCACCAACACCTCCGGAAATGCGTGCCCACACTCCAGTTCCCGCTGCTTCGTCCTCTGGCCAATGGGCTGTCCTTCGAGGCTCCCTGGCCCACTGAAACAGCTGCCTACCTCTTTTGAGGCTCGTTCCTCGTGCAGCCAAGATGCCATCACAGCCCTGGCTCTCTGCACGGCAGCTTCCTGTCTCCTGGCCCCCAACCTCTGATGAGCCAGATGCCCTTCTCTTTCTCTCCACTTGTCCTGGGACTCCCCAGATGCTGGATTTTTCATTCATTAAATTGTTCTCAGTAACTACCAAAAACGGTTCCCTGGGGCACAGAGGTGTCTCTGCTCCTTTACTATCAGATATTGATCATTGCCAGTTGCAGAACCATGTGTGATAGACAGCAAGCAGGAACAGAGCCACTCTAACGATGTCCCTCTCATGTCCCTCTCACTGAACGCTTCTGGTGTTGATTAGGTGAGAGTGTGCGAGGCAGGCACAGGAGAGGAGGGATGGAACCAGGAGGAAGACAGCCACTTGTGAGGAGGATGGCTTCACCCTTACTAATGTGGGAATGCCCCCAAAGGTCAGGAAGATAGTTGTCAAAGTTATGAAGTTAAGATGGTTCCTGTTGACCTTGAACCTCAGTTTTCTGCCATCCACGTGTGTGAAATTCCAGGTGCAGTTTTAGGGGGACTTGGGCTTGTGTGACTCAGGCTGGCACTGGTAGCAGTCCGATGCTGGCTCAGGACTGGAGTGGCCTCAGTTTCCTCTTCTGTAAAAAAAAAAAGTCCCAGACTGGAGAAAAGCCGGAATCCATTTGTTGGTATTCTGCTTTTTCCAGATTTCTGAAAGCAGTGGCCTACATTTGTCATAGGCTGTTTTACTGGCCACTTACTGAAAGCTACAGGGTGCTGCAGAAGCCACTCTTGACTGGTGTTTTCTCTCCCTCAGTGCCCGTGTCTCACCCTGTCCTCACCCTCAGCTCTCCTGGAGCCCAGGCTGCTGAGGGAGAAGTGGTGACACTTCACTGTAAAGTCCATAGGGGTTCGTCCCACATCCTATACAAGTTCTATCATGAGGGTGCCATCCTGGGGAGCAGCTTGACCCCATCTGAAGGAGGAGGAGCATCTTTCAGCTTCCCTCTGACCACAGAGCATTCTGGGAACTACTACTGCGCAGCTGACAATGGCTTTGGCCCCCGGCGCAGTGCGGCCGTCAGCCTCTCAGTCATGGGTGAGTCAGTCCTGGATTCCTGCCGGTCGCGCATCCCTGACCCAGACCCCTCTCACACTAACCACTTCAGACGTCTGCACTTACATCCCAGCTTCCAATCAGCCTAAGGCCCCTCTTAGCTCCCTTCTCATAGACCAGCTATCCAGGTGGTGGTGGGGGTAGGGCATCTCAGTTCTCCTCCAGACTGGCTTTTACCAAATGAATGTATTTTCTCAAATTATCTTCTCATGCCCTCTGTGTTCAGTCCCCAAGCCAATTTTTAAAAATTTGATGCATAGAAGCATCTCATATTTCCCGACAAGCACAGTCATATGGACAAATAATGGGCAAGACCTTAATTTCTCCAAAGAGTTCCCAAGGAGTTGCTTTGCCAGTCGGTTTGAAGAGGGCTGCAGGTGAAGGGGTGGAAGGACATGGCTTCCTGGGAATGAGGTCCTTCATCTTCTGGGGTTTCCCTGATCCCTTGTCTTAATCCGTTAAAATAAGTGTCATTGAATTGTATTATGTTTCTAAAATTTTTGTTGAATTAAGACATACATTTGGTGAAGTATACGAATCAGAGCTCATGGTTACCCGTGTAACCATCCAAAAAGTATCATTTTAGGGGCATAATTGCTTTATTTACACTTGGATCTTTGTTTAGAAGAGAGGGAAAGTCCAGTGTTCCCTCCAGAGAAGCAGAAGTATGATAGAAACATCTTGAGTCCAGTTCATTAGATCATTTTGACGTCACAAGAAAACATAGACCCAAGGTATCCCCGCTATGGGTGAGGGTTTGCTGTTCAGACATCCACGGAGTTAAAAAAAAAAACAAGACAGAGTATACAGATTCATAGAAGAACTGAGAAATCTCTCAGAGTATAATTTACTTCTCAAAAACAGTTTATGTCGACACCTCATGAGCTAGGAGTTCCACTGCTCTCTGCTCACAGGCCCACTGACTATTCTTTGTGTCCCCCTGCCCCATTGCACTTGCTGCTCCTAAGTTCTCTCTACTCTCCTTTCTCTATCTCATGACTTCTCTCTATCTCATGACTTCCCTCTTCTCAAAGCTTCTGCTGACCCCAGCATCACCTGCTGTGGGCTTCTGAATATGACTTCTCGCTCTGTCTTTCAGCTTCTGCCCCAGCCGCCAATGCTATCTGGCTCACTACCAAAGCAGTGGTTTTAATAAGTCTAACTAGTCTAACTAACAGCCTAGTCTCTAAGCCACCTCCTAGGCCACTGGCAAGTCTATACACGTCTATGCCTTGGCTTTTCTTAAACCAACTGCCCACCTCTAATTCAACAAATTATGGACTAGATAGCAGGTTCACCTGAGATAACATGACACATAATGAACTCTGTTTAAGGAAATACCTTTTTGGGGGAACTATGTGCACCTCAGGGACTCTGAAGTTTCCTAGAAAGAGCCGGTGTTCATAGAAAACACCTTCCTTGGGTTGTCTGATATAAGAGTCGGTCAGAAAACCTGACTTCCAGATCTGGCTATGAAAATAGCTCGTTCATAACTTGGCAAAACATTTCAGCTTTCTTTGTCTTACTGTTTTCACGTTATATTGAAAGTTAGAAGGTAATACTTAGGGTCCCTTCTAGCCCAGACTTGCTAAGGGGAAAAATCAGGTTTTGTATATGTATATTGTGATCCCATGCTTGTGTGTTTTTGTGTGTGTGTTTGTTTATGTGTTGATATGAGTGTTCTGATAACAGAAAACATAAGAAAGTGTCATCGAACACTGAAAAATGTAAATGAAAGAGACGGATAGATACTAGTGTCAACTAACTCACTTTTGCTTTCAGTTCCAGTGTCCCGTCCCGTCCTCACCCTCGGGGCTCCCGGGGCCCAGGCTGCGGTGGGGGACGTGGTGGAGCTTCGCTGTGAGGCCCAGAGAGGCTCTCCCCCGATCCTCTACCGGTTTTATCACGAGGATGTCACCCTGGAGAGCAGCTCAGCCCCATCTGGAGGAGGAGTGTCCATCAACCTCTCTCTGACTGCAGAACATTCTGGAAACTACTCCTGCGAGGCCGACAATAGTCTGGGGGCCCAGCGCAGTAACACGATGTCACTCAGTGTCACAGGTAAGTGGAACCTTCCAACTTCAGCACAACCAGGGACAGACCATCTCCTCAACATCCCCAGCAGCTGGGATCGGAGGTTCCACGGGGCCATTGGCTGTGTGACATCCAAGCAGGCCCGCTGCTTACGCAGCTTCCATCTGGGTGTTCTGGGTTCAACATTTTCAGGAACTTGAACCTTCCCTTTGCTTGCTACCTTTCCTGCAGCAACATTCCAGCCATCATGACCAAAATTTCCCTATCGTAGGGATAAAGGCTTTCAAAACACAAACTACATCCTGGTCAACAATGACCGACAGGAAAGGAAAATATAAAGTTCACATGTCACCTCAGAAGAGATTTAGTTGGGGCTTCCTCTGTCAGTCAATAAAAAGGCCAACTCATTCACTCATTGGTCCGTGAACTGCTCTCTGGCTTCTCCTGTCCCTGTCCCAGAGCAGCGCAGGTCCCCAGCCAGAACTCTCGCTGAATGACACCTCGACATCATTTGCCTGACCCTCCATGTCCCTGTGCCATCCAGCTGTAGCACTGTCTTCCGCCTGGCCCTGCCATGGGCTCACTGCCTAGTCTTGCCCACTTTCAATGCAGGCTTGGCACTTCAGTCATAGCCCTCCTTTTCCCCGACATCCTGTCATCATCCCAAGTATTTAATACCCGCACGGCCGACACCCACACCACCATGGCTTGTCACCCTCTCCACATCAGCCACCCTCTCCCACATACACACATGCACACTCTGAAGATCTAACCACAACCTCCTGTCCTTCCATTTGCTCCTTCCATTTGCTCCCAATCACTATTGTTCTCAGACCTCAACAGAACCCCCAGTTCCACACCTCTACTCCCTCCCAGACAATGACACCCTCGACTGCCAGTGTCACACTGTTTGTCCCTGTACCCATCCAGAAACTCACTCCTCCTCTTCCTCAGGCATAGAGGAGAGGACTCTGCTCCCATGAAAGGTGAAAATCTCCACCTAATCTCTACATTCCATCTTTTCTTGCATTCTCAGAAGGTTGGGACAACGGACTGTGCCTCTCTCTTCAGTATCTTCTTCTCTATAGGAGCCTTCCCATTGATATTTAACATGCTGGTTATCCCCCATGTCTCAGAAAAACCCTTATTTGCTCCCACTTATGCCTCGAAACCGTAAGTTATTATGGTTATTATCTAATCATGCTTTATTATGGCCAAACTTCCAAAAGGAGTCAGCTGCTCAGGTTATCTCCATTTCCTCATTACCACTAGATTCTGATCCATTGGTTTCTTCTGATCTTCCTACCAAAATGGTTCTCACAAAGGTCACCAATGAACTTCATGACTCTAAATCCAATGGCCATTTTCCAATCCTCATCTTAACTGATCTCTCAGAAATAGCACGTATTTTTTACCTTTTCTTCCTTCTTGAAACCCTCCCTTCCTTAGCTTCAGTGACTCCACCCTCTCCTGGCTCTCCTCTCTCCCACTACTTCTCAGTCTCCTTCACTCTTTCCTTCTTTTAGAGACAAGCTTAGCATTGGTGTGTTCCAGAGCTTTGTGCTGCATGCACCCTCTTATTTTTATTCTTTCTCTGGATGAGCCACGGATGTCATCTATAAACGATCCCCAAACTTCTGTTTCCAAAGGAAACCTCTCACCTGAACACCTGAATATTCCATACCTCTACTCAATTATCTTAAAAGCTCACGAGCCTGAACTTCTCTAAAACTGAACTCACGTTATTTGCCCCAGACCTGTTCCTCTCCCGAGTGTCACTACCTCCATGAAAGATGCATCCATTCATCCAGCTCTACAAGGCAAAAACTCAGGAGTTTTCCTTGACATTTCTCCCCCTTGCTCTTCATAGCCAGTTAATCATTAAGTCCTGCTGATTTTACTTCCTGAAAACTTCTTGGATCTTTTCTATCTCTCCTACCACTATCCTAGTCAAATTTCAGTGCCTTCAGTTACACCTCTTCCCTCCACTTCTGTCCCACTGCAATCCATTTTGCACAGTGAGATCAGAATGGTCTTTTAAAATGACCAATTTGATCCTCTCAAGCCCCCGTATAGATAGGGCTCTATGAAGAAGGATCAAAATCCTTACAGTGGCTTATGACACCCTGCCTAACCCTCTGGACTCCTATTTCATGAAAATTTTCAGATGCTTCTCTTAATGCTGATGTCACTTTTTCTCAATAACCCAAAAGTTCCAACTTTCTTCCCAACTCAGCGTCTTTGCACATACTGTTTTCCTGCCTGGTGCTTTCCTCACTTCCTTCTTCACCTGGTTAATTGCAAATGTCAGTGTTTGGGAGGAAACATTCCCTGACTAACCCATGCTAGATCAGGCCTCAGTATTATAAATTTCATAGCACCTTATTCTTTACTTTGTATCAATTACCAAATGCTTCGATTCTTATTTAATCGCTGGCTATTATATCTTCCATACTGTAGGCTTCATGACAACAGGGATTGTGCCTTTCTCTCAAATCCACAACACAATAGTACGGTTTCTGGGACTTAGTAATTGCTCAATTAATGTTTGCCAAATGAACAAATATCAAAATGAGCAAATCAACTGATCAGTGCTCATTCTCTTACAGTCGCATTTCTGATGTAGCCAGGCTCAATTCAACCCTAGCTAGGTAAGCAACAGGGCTGTCCTTTCCTTTTTCTTTTGAGCTGATTGATCTTTTTCCCCCTATTGTCTTTTGACTTCTTAGATATTTAGGTTTCAATTTAATATTTGTTTTCAAATCCCCCAAACACCTTTGAGATTGTAGTACTCTGAACTGTATACAGCACTAGACAAATGTCACTGTTTCTTCAGATCTGGAGAAATTACAGCTGAGTTCTAAGTGATGTCACAAGGTTATTACAAATTGAGAAAAATAATTTCTTGTTTGAGATGTCTTTCCTACAGAGGAATATATTTAAACTGTACCAACTGATGGTTAACTCTTTCTCCTCCCTCAGTTCCAGTGTCCCGTCCCGTCCTCACCCTCAGGGCTCCCGGGGCCCAGGCTGTGGTGGGGGACGTGGTGGAGCTTCGCTGTGAGGCCCAGAGAGGCTCTCCCCCGATCCTGTACCACTTTTATCACGAGGATGTCAGCCTGGGGTCAGGCTCAGCCCCATCTGAAGGAGGAGTGTCCTTCAACCTCTCTCTGGCTGCAGAACATTCTGGAAACTACTCCTGTGTGGCTGACAATGTCCTGGGGGCCCAGCGCAGTGAAGTCGTGACACTCAGTGTCATAGGTGAGTGGGTCCACAGACTGCATAATGAAGGACTGACCATGTTCTCTCCCCAGCAGATGAAATGAAGCTCCAGCACTCCTGGCCCCGTGGAAGTCTCGGCTCTTTCCTGGGGTTACAGTTGCAGGAACTGGACCTCCCAGCAGCACCATTCAAGTAGTCTTCTTGATGTGATTAAAACTCCTCACTAAAATACAAAGACTTTTTAGAACATAGACTCTATGCCAATCTGCAATTATGATACAAAAGGGAAGTTAACGAATTCCGAGTATGCATTTCTGTGCTCCAAAAATGGTCTGACCGTTCCTTGTCTGAGTTTCCTCTCGTGGACTCCCAACAAGCCTCCACTCTGGAGCCTCTTTCATCACTAGGGATAGACATATGCCCCACATTTGCATATTAAACATCATTTTAAATTAAAAATCTGTATTTTTAATTTTAATAAAAAGAATCTATATTACCGTTAGCTGTGTGCATAGCCTTTCAGGAGATAAAAACAGTACAAGTTAGTTACAAAGTGGTTCTTAAAGCACTGGGGTCACAGGGGACCTGCACAGGAAAAGTAAGAGCAGGATGACATGAAATGGAAATGGCTGTCCATCCATCAAACTCCCTCATTCTCTAAGCTGTCATCTGACCTCTTTAAGGGTATTATCCAGAAGAAAACTGCATCTTATGACCTCTGAATATGTTTTGTGATGGTCCCCTGCAGGCCAATCCTCAAAACCCCTGTTTAGAGACATCTAAGGTATAGGAAAAGTATGCTGAGGTCTGTTGAGATGAATGTTCTGGTTTAGGCTCTGAAGATAACGAGCTGTGTGACCTCAGACAAGCATGTTTTCCTATACTGACCTCAACTTCCTCACTCCTAAAGTGGGAAAGTCAGGGCATATGGACATCACGGCCATCCACCATCCTAGAATTCTATGATTTCAGTGCACAGGGAATAAGGAGTATTTCCGACGCAAAGTTTCCTAGAAAGAGACCCACAAAGGAGAAGTTGGGAGTCCCTGCTCCTGGTTTACATCACAGAGAAAAAGGAGACCATGACGCATGCAGGAGGCAAACTGATTTCAGAGTTGATTTTTTTTTCCATTCAACCAGTCCATTCTCCTTCCTGCACTGACAGGCAGTGCCCACCTCAGTCAATTTTCCTCTGATTCACAGTGACTCTACCACATGGCTTATGTGCCTAGATCCTCTCCAGTCACCACACAGGCATTCGCCACTGACCAAAGACCACTCCTTCTCTCTTCCCAACACAGCAGAACAGCACAGCATGCTTCCTGCACTCTGCATTCATGATTTTCTGCTTGTCCCATTCCTTTGTTTCTATGATTCCCTGATACAAGTGCATGTTCTTTCTGCTACTGCTGCCACATCTAAAGGACTTCTTGCCCAGCCTAGATGAATTGTGTCTAAGTCCTGGAACTAGGCCTCCGATCATTGATCAATGCAGAAAAATGAATACTTCTCATTATTATCGTCACCACCTCCACTACCATCATCACTTGAGCCCTTGCATGTGCCAGACCCTGTACTTAGTGTTTGACATGCAATATCTCATTTAATCTTTAAGATAATCCCAGTTTGCAGGAGGGGAAACTGAGGCTCAGAGAGGCAAAGTAACGAGTTTATAGACACTGGCAATGGTAAAGCCAGGTTGAAACATGGACCTATCCAATTATTCACATAAGTCTATGACATTTCTTCATCCTTTGTGGCCATGTTTTACCATAACTTTTTAGTTTTGATAATTTTTTTCAGGAAGAATGCATAAGTCTTCATAATAAAACATCAAATGGTACAAAAGGGACAATATGAAAAATATAGTTCTCTGACTACTTACATCTGCACACTTTCATATCCAAGACATAACCACTGTTAATGGTTTCATGTATGTTTTTCTGGAAATATTCAAATATATCATAAACATAAAGGCATAGAAATTTTTAACAAAAGTAGAATATAGCACATGTATAGTTATACAACTTGCATTTTTCCTTTAAAAATATGTCTTGACTTTAGTTTAAAAATACATGTTCGATATTTTTCATTAACCAGTCAAGTGGGTTATCTCTAGATTTAGCTTTTATAAAAAATTCTGCCACAGAGATGTTTGTATAAATATCTTTGCATATCATATCTCAGTATTCCTAAGGGAAATAATCTAAGTAGATTTAGTAGGTCAAAGTGTGTGTGCATTTTAAATTTGGTAGATATTGCCTATCAAGGAAGTGTCTCAAATATGCTACCAAGAGCCTCTCAAGGTGCCTGCTTATGTACAGTCCCATCAGTATTATCTGTCTTTTTAAGTTTTGCCAATATGATGAGTGTTTTTATTTGTATACATTTAATTAGTAATAAAGATGATAATCTTTTCCTATGTTTTTAGCTATTGGAGGTTTTTAGTGGTTTATACCCCTTTCACACGTTTTTGTTGGGTATTTTGTACATTGAAAGCTATTTGCAGATTAAGGTCACTAGCTTGGCCTCATATGTGTTTCAATCTATTTTCCAAGATTGAGATCTGACTTCTGCCGTTTGTTTATAATACTTTTTGTTCCGTTACAAATATGTTACAAATAGGACCTTCCATTGATTTTTGTCTCCCTCAGTTCCAGTGTCCCGTCCCGTCCTCACCCTCGGGGCTCCCAGGGCCCAGGCTGCGGTGGGGGATGTGGTGGAGCTTCGCTGTGAGGCCCAGAGAGGCTCTCCCCCGATCCTGTATCGGTTTTATCACGAGGATGTCACCCTGGAGAGCAGCTCAGCCCCATCTGGAGGAGGAGTGTCCTTCAACCTCTCTCTGACTGCAGACCATTCTGGAAACTTCTCCTGTGAGGCTGACAATGGCCTGGGGGCCCAGCGCAGTGAGGCGGTGCCACTCAAAGTCACAGGTGAGCTTCCTATGCCTGGGCCACAGATGTGGACAAAACATTTCCTCCAAAGACACTCTGATAACCCTCGTTAATGCTCAGCCAGGACAGTGCTTCTCAGGGACAGGAACGCAAAGCTAGAAGTTCTCTAAATTGTTCCTGAAGTGATGGTACTTGGGTGGGAGCAGGGACCAAAGATCACTGAATGTAATGCTCCATCCTGACACTCAGCCCTTGTCTCAGCCACAGAAATGAGCTTCCTCACAAAGAGAAGAGCCATTTCCTCTGTGACCCCATGCCTGCTTCGCCTCAGGCGTCCTGGTCCCCTAGGCGATCCTGTCTCCCAGGCCCAGGCATCCACTCCAGGGGTTGGAGCAGCTCAAGACCAGAAGCCTCTCCCCGTGGCTCACGCACAGGGTCTCCTCTTTAGGGCTGACGGGGAGCAGAAGTGGCCTTACTGCCACCAGTGTCACCGGGGGCCTGTTCAGCCTGGTGGGTCTTGCTGCTCTGGCGCTGGTATTCTATTGCAGGCTCTCGGGGAAAGCAGGTGGGTAACTCCCTGAATAACCTTTGCCTGAGTCCATGCCCTCCCCATCTCCATTCCTGCGGGCTCATGCGGGCTTTGAACCACTTCCAAGCTCCCAACAGCTCCTCCCCCACAAATCCCAGAATTTGTCTTTACAAAGTTTCCAAAAGAGCCCCCTCAATGGAAGATGCCTTGAGATGTAGTTTATCCAACATCACAAGCTTCACTGGGTCTTCCTCTCTACTCTTACAACGCCCCTTAGGAATGGGAAAAGGAGAAGAAAGACTCTGGGACAGAAGAGTGAAAACAGAAACCAAATGGGATTTGAGAACTTACTGATTTTTTTAATGTACATTATTTTCATAGCTGATCACCTGTAGCTATTGACCATTATTCTCGACACACTCCATGTTAAAGGATTATGGGTTGTGGTCTCTCCCTTCATGTTGTAACTATACACCTCTGGAAACCAGAGGCAGTAGTTTTTGCCCAATCTGCCACCTTCTTCGGATAGCAAAGAAGAGTTCCATTTTAGTGACAGTAATGCCTGGCAGGTTCTAGATGAGCTTCGTATGAGCTGTGCTCCTTGTGAAGGCCTCCTTCTGGATCCAACACCCCTCTGCTTTCTTTTGCAGGAGGAAGGCCCACCTCTGAACCCTCCAGGTAAGACCTGGGCTGTATTCCTATGCAGGCAATGAAATGCCTGTAGAGGATGAGCCGGAATTGAGTGTGGTTACTGCTGAGAGCAATCACCGCCTCGTGGTGCTGAGAGAGGTTGCACCAGTTTCATGTTCCACCTCCCCTGGGATATCTGAAGGCAATTCCTCCCCACCCCCTATCTTAGCTACATAGGCCTTTTTCTTGCATCAAGTTGTTGATTGCCTTTTATTTATTAGCTTACATCCTTGTACCACTGTTTTCTTGGTTGTCTGAGTGACCACAGTGATCATGGAATCCCCCCCACGTCCTAAGATGATCTTAGCATAATCGGGGTGGAAAGCTCTGGACACAGCCAGTGTAACCAACACCTGTTATGACGACAGCCAAGAACATGGAGTTGCACAGCTCGGCCGCCCAGAGAGACCTGTCGGCCTAAAGGAGGGGTGCCCATGAAGGAAGGGCTGCCATCTTGGGTCCCAAGGTCGGACTTTGGGAGTTATGCCACAACTCATAAACTATCCCCAGCGAGCCCATGGGAGCAGCATCCCAACCACCCCATGTTCCTCCTGCCTTTCCATTTTCTCTGAGATCCTGATCTCTCAGAGTGGGCTTTGAAGCCAAGTGTGAATCTTGGCTTTTTCCATGTCTAGTCACAGAGTCTTGAGCTATCACTTCACCTTTTGGAACCTCCATGTAAAATAGGGATCATAACAGAATCAACTTAATATCTTAATATTGTTATAAGCACTAGCACGGTGCCTGGGATACTGTAAAGTCTGGAAACATAATTTCTCATGCTTTGTAACAGACCGTGACAATAGACCATTTGCTATGTACTCATCTGTGTCTCCAGGCTCTGCAGTCAACCTTTGGTAAAGACTCACTCAGTAAGAATGATCATTATAGCAGCTTTGTTAGGGTTTTGGGGAATCATCAGTGCTTCTGTCTCATAGGAGCCCTTCAGACTCGGACTCCCAAGAGCCCACTTACCACAATGTACCAGGCTGGGTAGAAATGCAACCAGTGTACAGCAATGGTGAGGATCGGGGACTTGCCACGGGGCAAGGAGAGGACCCCAGGCTTGGTCCGGGAAGGGGTGGAGCACCAGGTGAGGAGGGGACTGTGCAGCCCTCCAGGAGGGCTCTAGCCCTCCAGAGAACAAGCTGTAGATGGGGGAGGAGGAAGTGGCTAGACAACAGGCAGGAACCTTACATCCTCTCAAATTTCAACTTCTTTCCAAGTAAATCCTCGACAAGGAGAGGTGATATACTCAGAAGTCCGGGGAATTCAGAAGAAAAATTCACATGCAGGTAAGATCTGAAATGCCCTGGATTTTAACAGCTGATTGCCATGCATGGCCCTCCAGACAGAGGTTCCTCTTCCGGACTCCACGGCTTCCTGACTTGCGCTCACCTTCCTGACAGCTGGGGTTAATGCAAGCCCCCTGGGCAGCGCTGCTTTCTCCATTCTCCACAGATGGCCTCAGCATAACCTGAGCACAAAGCCAGCACCCTGGGCAGCCGCTTAACCTCTGTAAGCTTCAGCGTTCCCAACTGTGAACTGAGACAGGAGCACCATTCCCTACCCACCTGTTACCAGTTTCCTATTGCTGCTGTGGCAGCTGACCACGGCCTGGTGGGATTTTGATCTCCGTGTGCACCGGTCACAGGTCTGACACAGGTGTCACTGCGCTAAACTCAAGGTGTTGGCAGGGCTGCACATTCCTTTCTGGAAGCTCCAGGGGAGAGCGTATTTCCTGGCCTCCTCAGCTTCGCAAGCACACCCCTTTCTGTGGCTCGTGGCTCCCTTCTCCTACCTTCAAAGCCAACAACCGTGCATCTCCCTCAGGCACTACTCTCCCAGAGTGAGGTCACCCTCTGAGCACAGCTGGGAGAAATTCTCTGATTTTAGAGTCCTTAAAATCCCACCTAGACAATCCAGGATAATCCCCCAACTCCAGGATCTTCGGTCACATCTCTAAAGTCCCTTTTTCCATCTCATGTCACATTATTCACAGGATCCAGGGATTAGGGCACTGACGTCTCTGTCAAGGGGGCATTATTTGGTCTGCCACACTCTCTCTTAGGGGTATTGTGAGGATCAGAGGAGAAAGTAGATGTGGAAATGGCATGACAACAGCAGAGCGCTGATGGCCCTTTGTGCTTGTCTGGCTGTGTCGTCAGCCATCACTACAGGAGCTGCTTTGCCCTGAGGACCCAGGCCTGGCTTCCTCCTGCTAGAAGCAGGAAAGGGGCACAACAGCCTTTATGGCAGACCCCTTTCAAATTCTGCTCTGTAAAAGTGCTTTGTGATTTTAGCCATTCAGCTTCCCTCTCTGGTTTTCTAACCCCTCTTGTATAAAATCAAACGAACTGTGTTTGTGCTCCCTTCTTGGTTCAATGGCCCACCGCTAACACATGCCAACTCCTTCACACTTACTGCCGCCTTTCAGCTGAGCCTGGTTATTATCCCCATTTTACCGATGTGGGAACTGAGGCAGAGTAGAACTTAAATGGCTGGCCTGGAGTCACATAGCCAGTAAAGCACAGACTGGTCTCTCTCCAGTCCAAGATTTGCTACCCAGCGCAGTTCCAGGGAGCCCCGATGCTCGTGCCCAGACAGAATGAGGGAGCCCTATTTGAAGAATGTCATATTTCATTCCAGTTTTAGGACAATGTAAAAATAATAATAATTCCTAACATCATGTCAATATGTGTTGAACTGTTCCCTTGTGCAGGTATAGTTCTGTTATAAATAAACACACGATAAATAGATATACATGTATATACTTATACTCTGTTCATTTACAGCACTCAGAGCTGTTCCTGGCACATAGGAACTGTTCAATACATGATAGGTATTAGAAAATACATACACATACAAATAAACTCATGTAAATTTACAATAAGCCTATAGATGATATTATTATTCCCATTATACAGAGGAGAACACTGAGCAGGAGCTGCTGAGTGACGTGCCCAAGGCCCCAGAGGCGGCACGGCCGACCCACGGCTTAGTCTGCGGTGGCCTGGGTCTCTGGAGGGCGCTCTCTAAACACTGCTCTGCCTTTCTCCTGGCGAGGCTGCTTCTCCATGATCCATACTATGAGGCTATGAATAACAGGATAAGGTATATTTCTCTCTTTTGAGAGAGCCCCCGACAACATGTGAAGTGACGTTGAGGTGGTCAGATTTGTGAGGCTGAAAATCTTAGGGAAGGCGTGGTGACAGTACAGGGACGGGACCAAAGGAATGGCTGTCAGCTCCCAGGAAAGGCAGCCGCCCCAAAGGGGGGCTGTGGCTGTGCTGGCAGCACAGATGCCCGGATGGATGGAGCTCTGAGTGGACCTCCCGCAGCCAAGCACTTCCCTTCTCTCCACAGCGGCCTCCTCTGCACCAGGGCTCCAGGACAAGGTGAGTCTTGTGACCTGCGCACCCCCCACCCCCACGGCCTGCTGGGCTCTGGCCCTCACCTGTGCTCTCTCCCCTAGGATTCCTCTGTCATCTACTCTCAGGTGAAGAGAGCTTCAGCCCCAGCCTGCAGGTCCCAGCTCTTGGCTTCCTCGGCTCCGCACAGATGAATGCACCCAGCTCCTGGACTGCTGTCTCAGCCTCTGCACCCTAAAGCCATCCTTGGGGGAGAAGAGACACTGAAGTGGGAAGATTTAAACTGCCCCAGGCCACGTCCAGTGGCCTCCATGTTAAGTGTCTGTGCCCTCAGTATGATGGGGACACAGGACCCTGCAGGACTGCCTCCTCTTCCCAAGGCCCAGCGCTGCCCTCGCCTTCTTGTCTAAGGCCACGGCTCCCATCCCAGGGCCCACCATGTCCCCTGGCTGCCTCAGGCCTGCACTGAGTCCTACTCGCATGCGCACACCCTGACCCCGTCCTCACTGAGCACTGTTCTTGAACTCGGCCCCAGACATCCCGCTCTCAGTGGGTGCATTTCTCACCAGCCATCAGCCTGGTGGCGCTCCAGCGGTGGTCAGCCAAACGGGACGACACACACTCCTGGAGACACGCACACCAGGCTTGTTGCAGGCCTCCCGTGATGGCACTGCACTTCATGCTCCCCAGTCTGACACTCTAAGGTCAGCACCTAAACCCAGGACTACTTCTCTCCTGTGCACGTGCCAATATCTCCCTGCCCGAGTAAGGGTTTTTCACAGCCCAAGCCCAAGACCCTTTCCATCCTGACGGAAGTAACCCAGCACGCTCATGGCCTGCAAGACCAAAGGATGCAGATAGAATGCTTGTCGGAATATAGGAGGTGCTCTGTTACTGTTTGCGTGAGGAAGTGAACGAATGGATGAGGAAGACACTATGGGTAATTATGAAGCCTTCCTACCCTTGAACTGGCTTACAATCCAGTGTGCTCCCTGGGAAATCCAGACAGGACTCCTCTGCCTTCCCGGAGTCAGAATAAACCAAGAGAAGGAGCTTGAGTAAAGAAAGCTCTGTTCACCAAGCTGGCTGGGGTGGGGTGGGGGGAGGCAGGAGCGGGCTTCTCAAACTTAACTGTGCTTAAGGATCACTGGGGATCTTGTTAAAATGCAGATTCTGATTCCGTGGGTCTGGATGGAGGCTCAGTCCCGCCTTTCTAACACACTCCCAGCTGATGTGGCTGGTCCCAGGACCACAGCGGGTACCGAGACCCTGCAGGGCCTGGCCGGACTGCCCACTGCCCCAGCGCATGCCCGCAGCTCTCACCGCGCCCTGCGCTGCCCTCCCACTAGAGCCCCACCAGCTGCTGAGAGAGCTTCTCAGCCACATGCTGGGTGGGAATGAATGCACTGTGAATAAATACACCTCTCAGACTTCCCCATTCCAACCTGATTTCTCCCACCTCTGAGTCATGGGATGTTTCGCTCCACTTTTCTGATGCCCATCACACGCTATCTTGCTCTCCACCTTCCGGTGCTTCCCTGAGTCTTTCAAGCACTTGCCTCTACTGGTTTCGCAGGTACAGCCACAACCTCAGTGTTGGCACATGAGGCTTCAAAACTTGAGAACTAAAAATAGAGAATTCAGGAGCGCAAAGTGCGCAGCAAGAGGAGGAGGCTTCTGCTCCAGCCAGGGCCGACGGTGCTGTGCTTTGGTGCTGCCCACCTGGCGGAGGCTGTGTGCGTTCTTTACTGCGGCTCTTCATGGATGTGTATGGGAAGCCATCCGTCTGTTTGGAGCTGAGCTGGCTGCTGAGCTTGAAAGAAGAGCTCTGAGCCTTAGGCTGCAGTGTTTTGTGGCAGGTCTGGAGTTTGGACAAGGCTTTGACCAAGGGCTGTAGGGCTGCGGATGCACACGCTGACCATTAAGCAGTGGTGAGCAGGTGCGCTGGACTCTGAGGGCTGGAGCGGCTCCAGACACAGCTGTGCTAGTCCTGCCATTGTGGATTCAGGCAGCTGCTCTGTCAATCAAGAGTCCCAGTTCCTCCTGGCACTTGGGGGCATGCACCTCTTGCCTCCACTCTGGGGCTCCCTGTTGGGTTGACGTGCAGGCATGCAGGGAAGATGACTTTGACAATGGGATACTAAAGGCAGTGGATTGATTTTGCTCCTTTTTCTCCTCTCCATCCCCCACTCAAATGCCTTGTTCAGAGGTGCAAAAACCTTTATGGTCTCTCTTAGGACACTTACTGCAAGCTGTGGCCAGGTTGGGGACACACATGTTTAAATGTGCTCTCCTTCTTCCCAGTCTCTCTCCCATGCTCTCGCCCCTGTTCCCAGGATTTACTCACCCATAATGTGTTAGCACATGAGCTTCAGCTCCAGGCTATTTTCTAGGAAACCAGGGCTAGGACAGCAGGTTCCATAGGCCTTAGCAAGTGGGAGGACATGAAGAGGGCCTAAACAAAGCCAGCATCCTTGAAAAGGGGCCCACTTTTTTCTAAGCAGATGTGATTTTCCTGAACAGCTGTGGCTGCAGCAAAGAGTCAGCCATAAAAAAGAATCTTTTTATTCAGGCCTTTGGCACATGGAAGCCAGGGCAGTATTTCCTGCTTTCAATACAAGGCAGACTTCCATGGGCATCACAGAGCTTTTCAAGCTGCTTGGTGTTGGGACCTTGCCGAGGCGGGACTGAGCCCGTGGACCCAGCCTCAGCTGAGACTTTCAAAAAGGAAACCAGACCAGAGACACGAGTCAAAAACCACAGCCCTGGGCTGCCTCCCAGAGCATGAGGGAGAGAGGTTTTCTTCACTACAGAACTGCAGCTGACATAAAGATGGGACAAGAGGAAAGCATTCCCTAGACATGGGGTTTTAGGCCTAAGTACAAACCAAAACATGAACAGCAAGAGTAGCTGAGGACTAAAGGGGAAAGTCTGCTCACAGCCAACTATGCAGACCACGTTACCAAACACCCAGTGTAGCTCTGAGCAGGTAGAAGCACCTGGCTCAAAAACGGAAATTTTTAAATTCGTCTTTGGGAAAGAAAGGCCCCTCCAAAGTGGGTTTCCACCTTTACCCCAGGATGGTAAATGCATAGGGGTGAAACAAACCTCTTGTTGGAAGATTTCTTCCACTTGAGTTAAAATTGTAGACTCCAGACGGATAGGAAGGTTGATGATATTTTGGTGAAACTAACATTCAAAGGATCTTTTCCTTTGGAAAGATGTCCGTTCAAGTCCTGTGCCCGTTTTTGAATTGGACTGATGGTTTGTTTTGACGTTAAGTTGCGTGAAAGTTCTTTGTATGTGTTGGATATCAGATGTATGTATGATTTCACTTACCTGTGGAATCTAAAAGACAAAACAAATGAGCAAAGCGAACAATCAGACTCAAAGACCCAGGAAACAAACTGGTGACTACCAGAGCCAGGAGCCGCTGGGGGCGGGTGGGGTGGGGGGGTGGGTAGGAGAAATAGGTGAAGGGGATTAAGAAGAATAAACTTCCAATTATAAAATAAATAAGTCATAGGATGTAGTGTGGAGCACAGAGAATAGAGTTAATAATATTGTCGTAACTTCGTACGGTGACAGATGGCAACTAGATTTGTAATGGAGCATCATTTTGTAATGTATAAAAATACTGAATCCCTGTGATGTACACTTAAACTAGTAGGATAGTGTATGTCAATTCTACTTTTAAAAATATATTTTCTGTACACTCTCCATGATTCACACACCAGTCTCTTTGGCAATGCTAAATGCTGAGCTCTGGGCACATAATTTTATTGGGGTACCTGGTTTAGGAGCTTGAGACTGGCTTCTTTTCTCAAGTAGGCAAGTCTAAGGCTGTGCTGCAATAGGCTGACATGTCCTATTAACTGTCTAGATTCTTATAAACTGTCTTAGTCTGCTCAGGCTGCTATAACAAAATACCATAGAGTGGTAGTGTGTAAACAGTAGAAATTTATTTCTTACAGTTCTGGAAGCTGGGAGGTCCATGATCAAGGTGCTGACAGAGTCAGTGTCTGGTTAGGGCCTGATTCCTTGTTCATAGACATGCCCTCACATGGCACAGGGGGCAAGGGTGGCCTCAGGACCTAATCACCTCCCAAAGGCCCCCCCTCCTCACACCATCACACTGGGGATTATGTTTCAACATATGAAATTGAAAGGGGTGCAAATATTCAGTTTGTAGCAAATTATAAAACACATCATCTACCAGCCAACCTTGGGATAATTTGAGCATGAAAAATAATATTTTTCCCTTAAAGAAAAAGAAAGAGCAGGCAAACGCTCCTCTTTCCAATAGGCAACAGATAATAAATATAGAGGAAACACTGACAGTAGTAGGAAATCACTACTTTGCAATCCCATGGGCAGCAACTGATTCAGGCAGGGATCACCTGTGGATGTTAGAATTCCGGGACGAGATCCACATGGTCCCAATGCATCACCACCCCAGGACTTGTCGATCAGAAGTGAAATGTACATGCATGATGGAGAGATCTGGCAGGGTCAGTCTGCATGTTCCTGAAGCGATCCAGCATTGTATCATGGAGGTGGGGGGCGGGGGTGACACTGACCCTGCAGACTCCCCACGTGGCACGGTGGGAAGTCCTCTCTTCAAAGAAGCTAACCCAGAAACTACTGGAGGAGACACGCAAATTCAGAACATGGACCATTCTGAGACTCCTCAAAACTGTCAATGTTGTGAAAGACAAAAACAGAAGCATATCCAGACTACGGAGGCCAAAGAGACATGGTGACCTAATAGAAACTTTGACTGGATTCTGGATCCAAAAATAAAGCCATAGGAGAGATTTGGGGAACCTAGGGAAAAACTGAATATGGGCTATATATAATTGACACTATTGCATCAATACTCTGATATTACTTGAGAAATACTTTTGAAAATATTCGAAATACTTTTATTCTCTCAACTTTTCTGAGATTTG
The DNA here is from genome assembly GCA_032199065.1 of Smutsia gigantea. NCBI lineage: Eukaryota > Metazoa > Chordata > Mammalia > Pholidota > Manidae > Smutsia > Smutsia gigantea. Next base: position 293,721 of record JAVSCE010013377.1, read on the forward strand.
AAATTTAAAAAAATAAAACGCTTTGTGGGGGAGAATGGAGCACCTCCGACAGTTAGTGCCGAACTGATCGTGCTCTGAGGTGCTGATAGGATTTTACCCAGTCCTGGGAGCCCCCCTTTCCCACTACCACTGTGGAAAAAAAAAAAACCCTACTTAGCTCAGGCACTGAGATTTCCTGGCCACGGGCAGAGCCAAACAAGACCTCAAGGGTGATGACCCGTTTTTAACTTAAAATATTTTAATTTCCTTGGGAATCTCACCTTTGAACCCTCATTCCTCCCTGAGGATTTCCTAATAGGATGGAGTTTTTTTCAACATCAGGGTAGGTTTACGTGGGCATGTTACAACTGGAATACTAAATGCCACTGCGTCTGATGGCCCAACCCCTGAGAGACTGTGAGAAATACGCGTGAAATAACTTGGGATGAGTCATAGCCCAGAGAGGAAACTCTCAGCTTCACAACTCTGTTCATTGTTCTAATTTGACTTCAGAGCTCTCAAGGGACAAAGCCTCAACTGCCCAGCCAGTGTTTCCAGGAACTTCACAAAGGCAGAATATTTGGTTTGAGGGAACAACCCCACATGGGTGGATTTAGTACAGATAATTCTTTCTGCTGATGGACCAAGGCTTAATTGGTACACACAATGGCCTGAAGGAAAAGTGAGGGAACGTTAGAATTTTTCCCTGTTTTCCACTTAGTGGCGGATGGTCATGCATTCACACACCTTCCCTGATGAATCTACTCTGTCCACACCCTAAGCATGGGATTTGTTCTCTATCTCTTTCCAGCCAGGACCAGGGTAAGCCTGCAAGCTCCGTAAGTGTGTCTTCTCTGAAGAATGAAACTTTCCCTCAATGGGCTATCTCAAGTTCCGGCCTGAAGAGCAGGCACTTAGCCATTTAGCTGTCACACCTCAGCTTTATTAATCCTTTAAGAGGGCTCTGCAAAGAAATGAATCAATAGTGCGTGTGTGGTGGGGGGAGTGGGGGGATTGAGTTATTATAAGGAATTGGCCCGTGTGATTATAGAGGCTGTAAAGTCCCAAGAGTTGCATTTGGCAAACTAACTGGAGACCCAGAAGAGCTGCTAATGCCAGCGGGCTCGAGACCAGGAGCCGATATCTCAGTTGGATCCCAAGGCAGGGGGAACATCCGTGGTCCCAGCTTGAAGCTGGTCAGCAGGAGAAATTCCCTCTGACTTGGAGGATAGTCAGTTTTGTTTGTTTGTTTGTTCTATCAAGCCTTCAGCTAATTGGGTGAGACCCGTCCACACTGGGGAGGGCAGTCTACTCAGTCCGCACCGTCAATGTCACCCTCACCCGGAGACACCCGCACAGATACCCCCACAGCAATGTTAATCCAAATAACCGGGCACCCCAAAGCCCGGTCAAGTTGACATATAAAATTGACCATCAAAGTCATAAATGTGGTCTATTGGCCCCATTAAATCTTCTGGTTTATTTCTCCTTTGGTTCAGAACTCTGACAGGGAAGAGGTATCCTATTTTGGGGGTCTCCTCAAAGAGGGAGGTGCCTGCAAGACATCCCTCACGTCTGTGGTTAAAAGAATGTCAGCCATTCCAAGGGTAATGTTGTGTCTGCTGTCCCCCCTCAACGTCCATCTTTCTCTTTGACATCTGGCTGACCTGCACAACATCTCCTGATTTAATTCCTACTTCAATTAGCCGACCTAGTTGCTGTCCCACCCCGCCATGCCCTCTGGTCAATACTGCCCACTCAACAGAGACCCACCTCATAAGTATATAGCTATAATATTTATTGATGAATTAGTAAGTATCAGGCGTCATGCTAACCATGTTGCATAAACCATTTAATTCTCACAATAAGCCTATGCAGTAAGTATCCATTAGTGCCCCTTTTACAGATGAGGAAACTGAGGCTTAGAGAGATTGAATAATTTACTTAAGGCCACACATTAGTAAACTGGAACTAGAACTGTCCAACCCAAAGTGCTTGCTCTTAGCCACTTTGCCCAATGTCCTTGGTGGGTTTCATGGGTTGCTGGTCGTTTTGGGGCAGAGACAGTGATGAAGAAATAGAAGAGCACATGACACGTGGGGTCAGAAGGCCCCCCACCCTGCGTGGGCCTTGACCGCTCACTGTCTAGCCTGTTCAAGCTCTGGTTACCTCATCTGTAAAACAGGAAGAAAAATAACAGCTCCTTGACTTGATTGCATATTGAAGGAGATAGTGTTTGTGCATACACTGAGCAGGTGTTCTCCGAAGCCAGTGGTGAGGTGCCTGCGATCGTTAGCAGAGTTTGCCTTGGTTTCTGTTTGCCTTGATCGGTCCCTACTCCATTATTTCAGTGAAGCAGCTGTTGAATTGCCAAAATGATACTCCCGAAGAAAACGATGGAAAATGAATTGGTATACTTTTTAACAGGAGCGGCATCGGCTAATTAGGTGAGAGGTATGGAAATACATGGGTTTAGCATTTCAGGAACTGACTTTTGTGATTTGAGTGTTATTTGGTTGTTTCCCAGAGAAATAAAAGCAAAGGAGTGGTTTCCTAGATGCATTTCTCCAAGTCTCTTATTCACAAAAAGGCATGCTGTTTGCTTACAAGAAGGCTTTGAGTAAATACTAATTCCTCGGGCAGGGGCCCTGGATATCCTGCCGCTCCAGGTTTCCTGGCATCAGGCAGCTGAAGAGACCAAAGACTAGGATGAAAAGAGATAAAATGAGTTTTATTGGGTTGCCGGGCACCTCCGGCTGTCTGTCACTCCACGCTCCAGCCTTCAGCTCCCTTCTGCCTGATCATTTGTTCTCATCCAGATCTCTCCTGTGCTTGCTCCGTGCCTCTGAGCCCACATGTCCACCTGTGTTTCCAAGTGGAGAACCAGAGTGAAAACTGACAGATAGGCCTTTTCCAGAGGTGACCGTGTGACCACGTCAGTGAGAAGGGGCGAGAACTGGGAGAAGGGATGGAAGAGCAAGGCCGAGAGGCAGACTTCCCTTGCTCCCCTTCCTTCCATCCGTCTAGGCTGCCCTCGCTCCATCAGGGACACTCAAACTGCCTTGCCAAAAAAGAGTAAGTTCTGTGGGTAGGGAAAAGAAGTTCTCTGGCCATAACTATGGAGTAACAGGAGTGCTGGGGTGTACGACAGGTCAGGGAATGGCTCAAAAGCACCCAGCAGGGCCAGGCACTCCAGGCAGTGACTCAGGCTTTGAGGGTTGGGAGAGACCAGGAAGAAAGTCTTTCATCTAATTGCCAAATCTTATTGTTAGTGGAGAACTTGAAGGTCATTCACTCTTAATACTTTTCTCTCTTGTGTCCCTCCACATCATCCTTACTGAGACATCAGCCTGTGCTGGAATACCTCCAGGGCTAGGGAGCTCAACACCTCACATGGTCTGAAATTACAGAAAGCTAGAGCTGGAGAGAACCCTTGACACGAGGTGGTCCAGCGGATGCTGGTGCGGGGAATCCCCAAGCTTCCTGCTACCCTTCTTGGCTCTGGAAGCCACCTCCCTGTGACTCTTACCCTTAAAGAGACTCTGCTCCCTGGACTTATTACTCAGATTGACTCGTCCAGGTGTTACCTTCAAAGGGGAGGACCAGGGGATCAAGCCAATGTGGAGGAACCCTGGCTCTTTTCACTGCCATCCACTCATTCATTCACCAAATATTTATTTAGTGTCTACACCTGAGCCTGCACTGTGCTCAGCCCTTGGAATGGGCTGGTGAACAAAACAGGTCAAAACAGCCCTCGAGGAACTGACGTTCTAGGAGGGGAAAACATATTAAACAACAAACATGATAAATAAGTAACGTATGTAGTAATTTAGAAGGTAGTGTGTGCTATGGACAAAAAGATGTAGAGCAGAAAAAGGGGGTTTGGGAGTATCCAGGGCACGCTACAGTTACAGAGGGGTGTTAATGGAAGTCTTCATTGAGAAGCTAGCATCTGAACAAAGGCATGAAAGGTTCTATGGTCCTTTGGACAGCCAACGGGTGTCTAAGGGAGGAACGTCCCAGGAAGAGGGCACAGGCTGTAAGGCAGGGTCATACCTGACAAGTGTGCAGAGGGACAGCAGGGAGCAACAGTGGAGGCCATTGCATGGTCCACGCGAGCGACGATGACAGCTCAGATGGGGTGGGGCCAGGGGTGGTAGCAGGTGTAGTGGGACACAGGTACGTTTTGGACTTAGAGTACACAGGATTCCTGCTGGATGAGATGTGCAGAGAAAGAAAAGAACTAACATGACGAATAACTCTGCACTGCTTGACCTGAGCCACTAGAAGGGTCGCAATTCCACCCTGAGGTGGAGAACGGTGCGAGTGGGACAGCCTTGGGGAGAAGGTCAGAAGCATAGTTTTGAACAAGTTGCATTTGAGGTGAGTAATGGACATGCAAGCAGAGATGTCAAGCAGACGGGCATGGACGTCTGGGCTTGGGAGACGTGCATGTGGGACTCACTGGCTTAAGAGACTAGATCATCAAGGGCACAGCAGGCTGTTATGACTCCTCCAAAAACATGCTTTGGCTGCCACTCTGAGGATGGACATGTGAGCACACCAATTCGTCTTATACCAGCACTCTTACCCCTCTCCAAATCCACCAAAATATTAATTTTTATTGTTTACTGGTCAGTTTTTGAAGTTCTGCTTGTATTATTTTAGCTCATCCTGAAAATAAACAATGAGGAAGCTGCCTTATGCCCATTTTATAGATGAGGATACCAACGTCTTGCACACACGGTTGTACAAGACCCCAGAATTCATAAGTGGCGAAGCGAGGTTTCAAACTCAGGCCAATTCTAAACTGCTGTGCTATACTGATGGAGTATGTGCTCCAGGAAACCTGAACTTCATCCATAAAAAAATCCAAACAAGAAAATGACCCAAGATCCAAAAAAATGTGGGGCTTGGATGTGCAATGAAAGAAAACCCGAGCTGACAGCTACACAGCTGCCCTAGAAAGCATCTGCTCCAAAGACATTCAGAAGGTTCTGGAAAGACTGTGTTCGGAAAGCCAGTGACTTCCACTGTACAGATTATATGAGTAAGACTTCAGTGAACCTAAGCTGGTCTTAGTCGATTCTAAATAATAAGATGAAGATGTATGATTCCCCAATAACAACAACAAATGAAATGGCACTGAGAAGCTCTGGGAAACACAGGATGGTCTAAGGAGGTCCTGGTTCAAACCTGATACAAACTAAAGTGGGGGGTAATTGTGGGGAAATCAGGGAGTGGAAGAAAAAGACCTTCATTCATAGAACATTCATTCTCCTTTGAGTGCCCAAGGTTTAATTACATAGTATTTTATTTCCTTTCCTGTGGGCCTAATCAGATACTTGGTTCCACAGTGAATAAATGTTTACATAATGAAAACGCCTTAAACACTGTTTAAAGGTTTTCAGTTTTCAGAATCAGCCCAAAGCATAGAACACATAATTATGGTTGTTCCAGTATTTAAATACTATAAACATACTCAATATCAAAGTGAAAACAAGGCAGAAAGAAATTGGGAGGTGGAGAGCAGAGGAAGTCTACATGCACTACGAATTTCCTCGTTTTGTGTTGCAGAGAATCAATAGATTTTGCCTACAGATGATGCATTAAGAAACAGAAATTTATATGCACTTTTTAAGCATAAATCTAACCACTAGAAAAACCTGTTCATATTGCAGATGAAAACTAGGAAGAAGAGGGAGCAGGAAGAAAGGAAAGTCACATAATTGCCCTGAGCTCTTTATCTTTTCTGCAGTGACACTGATAAACACTAACTAAAGTTGGAAGTCGTAAATTGACATACATTGTCACGGTATTCATCTTTCTGGGCTAATAACCAGATGACTAAAAAGAAATTGTTAGTTGCAGGAGTAAAACAGAAGCAACAGGAAGGAGAAGCTTTACTTTTATTGTATGCTTTTATCTATTGTTTGAATTTTTAAACACGAGCATGTACCCTTTACACAGGAGTGTTTGTATTTAGCATGGAAGTGCGCCAGAGGATTTACCGCTGCACCCTGGAAACTTAACATAAACTGTAGTTCTAAATGGTGACCACTAGATGTCAGTGGGTCCTCAGGCTGGTGCCAGGCTCAGGAGTCGCATTCCCAGTAGCAACCTGGGAGAGCTGCCTCCTGCCTGTCTCCTTGGGGCTTTGACGAGGAAGAGGGACAGAGGGTGGCGCAGCTGGTGACCAGGGGCTTTGCTAACAGCAGGAGCTGGTATTCTGCACACAACTCCAGCAGTCCTCCGGACACAGTCTGTCTCAGGTTGGACAGTGGTCCTCTGCGGGCAGCTGGGGCTGAGCTGCCCAGGCAGCTCTGGGTGCCATCGCCCTGGGAGAAAACGTCCTGATGGAGAAGGTGCCTCGGGCACACCGGGCCTCGCCAGCCTGCGTTGGGAGAGGCAGAGACTGAGGAAGCAGAGGAAGCCAACGTGAGAGAACAGACAGAAAGAAGCAATGCATCAGGGGAGAAGGTTGAGCCCGAATTCCTGAGATCCACCCCACACCAGTTCTGTGACGTCAGGCAAGCTGCCCGACCCAGGTGAGCTTAGTTTAGTGCCCTCACCTGCAGGATGGGCTGATGCCAGTACTTACCCCAAACAGTTATTGTGAGCACTAAGGTTTAAAGATATTTTTTAATTGCTTCTCAGTTTGGCAGTTTCCTATAAAATGAAACATACTTACTGTACGACTCAGCAATCCCACCCCTAGGTATTTACCAAATGAAATGAAAACTTCCATTTACATCCAGCCCTGCACATGAATGTTTTTAGCAGTTTTGTTCATAGTCACGAAAAACTGGAACACCAAATATCCCTTAACTGGGAAATGGATAAATAAAATGGACCAGTGCCATACAATGGAATCCTATTCATCAATAAACAAAAAGAGAAAACTACGATACATGCAACATGGATGTATCTGGGTGCCTTATACCAAGTGAAAAGGAGCCATTCTCAAAAGTTTCTGCATTATTCCATTTTTATGATGTTCTTATTTGGCAAATCTACCGGGACAGCAAACACATCAGAAGCTACCAGAGCCAAGGGTCTGGGGAAAGGCTCACCACAAAGGGACACAGGACAATTCTTAGGGATGACGGAATGTCCTATCTTGACTATGGTGGTGGTTATAAGAATGTGAATTTTACCAAACCTCACAGACTGTACACTAAAAAGAATGTGAATTTTTAAACCAGGGCAGGGCTGTCTTTCAGTGAAGTTTATTCCTGCCTGGGAGCCTTCACCTTTTCTATGTCCCCTTCCTCCTCCAGAGCTTTGAAGGGCTCATTCAAGTTTCTGCTCTGATGCATCTTCTTGAGAGACTGGCTTTGAGCATCTCCCCCAAACCCTGCGTCCAGCGCCGTGCCCCGCCACATCCCTCCCTCCATCACTCTGTTCCTTGGTCCTGCTTCTAGGTCCTTGATAGGGCTTATCACTGCCATGTCACGTTGCCTAGGTTTGTCCTTAATTTACCATCTCTGCCCTGCTCCGAGGTGCTATCCAAGAGATGCCATAGCCACCTTCTAGAATTATACCTAGCACATAGTAGGCTCTCAGTGAGTATTTCAATGATGAATGAATCAATGCTTAGAGCAGTGCCTGGCCCATGGAAAGAACTCACTAAACATTCACTGTTAGCACCATTACACAGAATTATATTTATCACTATTAGTGGTAGTAATGGTTCCAGTCCTTATGTCACCTTTACTAAAATGACAAACGATATTGAGGGTCATGTAGATGGGCTTCTTTTCTCTTCCCACCAAAGGACCGCATGACACAGGCTCAGACAAAAGCAGGTCATTATTCTGGATGTCCAGCACAGCACGGTCACTGCGGAGCCCAAGGAGACCTGCACGCAGCTGTGACGGGGACTCGGAGGGACGACTAAGTCTCCTGATTGCTTGCTCTTAGCTTCTGCCTAACTACCCCTCAAGAGTTCCTGGAGGCCTTTTGTCCATCCTCGGGCTCCCTGCACATTCCATCCATCCCCCGGCACACACACACAACACAGCTCTCCATGACAAACAAGAGCTCTAGTCTCGAAAGGCTGACACCAACCGCCCTCGGGGCAGCTGCTGGCACCTGTGGAGGGAGACGGATGATGGGATCAACATTCAGCCTCGCCACCAGGACGAGCTTCTACTAACGCCCGGGAGAGTCGGTGTGGACACGCAGAAGCTTAAGGCTGATACCACATCATACTTCAGGTGTCTAGGTCTTTAAATTTTTTCTGGTTTATTGTCTGTGGTTAGTGTGAAGATCCACTGGTTAAGTGATATATACTGAGAAACAGCACAGGGGAAATAAATGGTCACGCTGCCGAGCCAACTGGGGCTCGTTTGTCTGCACACGTGGGAAAATCCATCACTGAGGCGTGGTTCTTTTGCAAAGAAAAAGGTTTATTGTCAGGAGGCCTAGCAAGGAGACAGGAGGCAGGGCTGAGATCCGCCTCACTAATGGTGGGGAAGAAAGACTATTAAAGGCCTTTGTGCAAGGTTAGGATGGGGGGCCCAGGGCGTGGTGAAGTGTGGCTGATGGAGGGTTGGGAGACAGCCTAGTTCTCCTTCATTTCACATCACCTTCCCTGATTCCCAGAGCTGGCCTTTGGGTTCCGTTGCCTGAAGAAGTTTTGTTCCAGGACAGGGAAAGGTCATTGACCGGCAGGCAGACTCTTTCTGCTCAGATAAGGGGTCGGCGGGCCCAACCAGCTTGGGCCAGTCTGCTGTGCGTGACCTTGGCTCCAAGGGTTTTGCAAAATATCTGAGCCAGCAATTTGTGACTTCTGCATCAGAGAGGTTACCTTAGAAAAAGCAGCAAAGGCTTTTCAACTAAAAGGCCACCAGTTTCACTGGTTTCAACACAAATTAACCTTGTGGTATATGATTACAGCTGTGACTGCAGGGAGGCCAAAGTGAAAATACCACCACCTCCCCCAAATGCTTTTAAATGAAATAATAGCCCTCTTGTTCACACAATGAGAGAGCAGGCAACTTTTCAGTATCGAAGTTCATAACCAGAACATTATTATGAACCCCAGATCTGCTATACCAATTTCTGGCCTCTATTCCTTTCCTTGCCTGGACTTTCCTGCTTCTTGCCTGTTCTCGAAGTCACAGTTCCCCTGCCCAGAATCGCCTCCTCTCTCACAGTTGCTAATGTGCACCATTCTTCAAGAAAAGGAAAGACGGCTCCACAGGCAACTGAGAGCCCATCAGAGCCACTGCATCCATTTCAGCAGGCCAGGTGGCCTTCCCCCAAAGCTTTGGAGGCAGGGCTGCCCCCCAGAGCAGAGGAGGCCAGGCAGCCCACCGAAAGCCATGGTCCTGCTGGCCTGGAGGGCAGAGCACCAGCCAAAGAGGACTATTCCCAAAACGAATGGAATATGCCTTGCTAGGCTTTGGATTTGCTTGGGACACATACCACTTTGTTCCTACTCCTCCCTTTGGCGATGGGAAGGTCTGTCCTGTGCCAGTCCCAGCATTGTAGTTTGTTAGCCCATAACTTGTCTGGTTTCACAGGTTCACAGATGGAAAGGAATTATGCCTCAGGATGGCTCATACCACAATTCCTGCCCATATCTAATCTGGATGATACCTAGATGAGATCACGATCATCCAGCGGATGCTGGAACAAGCTAAGACTTTGGAGGCCATTGGGATGGAATGGACACATTTTTTATAGGAGGACATGAATTTGGGGGTCCATGGACAGAACGGTATGGACTGAATATTTGTGCTCCCCCCAAATTCACATATTGAAGAACACAACCCCCAGAGGGGCTGTATTTGGAGTCATGAAGCAATTAAGGTTAAGCAAGGTATAAGAGTGGGGCCCTCATGAGGTAGTCAGTGACCTTGGAAGAAGAAACCCCAGAGCAATCTCCGTCCCTCGCCCCATCCCTGTCTCTCTCTACCCTGTGAGGACACAGCAAGAAAGCAGCTCATTTTCCAAGCCAGGAAGAGAACTCTCACCAGAAACCAAACCCCACTGGACCTTGATCAAGATTTAAAGGTTCTTGTTATCCAGACTTAAAGAAAAAGTCTCAGGGCAAAAGTTTTTGTTGTCGTTTGGATTTGGGGTTTTTTTTTTTTTTTGCTTTTGTTTTTGTTTTGACTGTACTCACTGTCCTCAGACTAACAAATGATGGTAAAGAACTCAGCTCTGAGCCAAGGAAACGTGCAGACTTTTTTGCACATAATACACATTAAAACCTTCCTGGTTCAATAGTTTGAAGGTCTGAAATGTTGTTGAGATAAGTTATTTAAGTGATAAGAAAATAGTTAATGGTAAAAACCAAAGGAGACTTGAAAAAGTACATAGGTTGATAACAAATAATTCGACAGTAAGCTTACCAAACTTTTTAGGTACACAGTATTCAAGGACTTAACTTTTGTGCTGAAAGGATAATTGTGGCGTCAAGGGAACAATTTCACTGTTCTCGTCCAACAATAGAAGAGTTCAAGTGATTTCTGAGTTTTTTAATAAAACCTAAACCTAATGTAATGATCCGGTTTTGTTAATTACCACCTTTCACATCTCAGACAAACCCTGCCCTGTGCCCAGCATCCACTGCGAATGGGAAAACACACCAACTGCTCTTAGCCAGGACCCTCCCACTCTGCTGGCAGCTACCCCAGGGCTTGCATCACACGAGATTTTCACAAAATCTCTCCGTTGCTAGTGAGCCTCAGGTGACACCTGTAGGAGTTCTTGAACTTTGTAATGTGCCTATTTTTGTGTCCCTAGTCTGTCTCCTCAGATTAAAAACCCGTAAAACCAAAGGCATCCAGAGATAGGTAAGCACAAGGGAGCTGGGTCCTAAGTGAAGTGACTAGTGAAAGCTTTAAAGGGAAAGAGAAAGGAGACTGTGGGCCCCGAGGGAGGGAAAGGAAGAGGGGAGGGCCAGATTCCTCACTGGAAGGCCGACAGGCCACCAGACACTCCTCACACTCTCATTCCACAGCGGGGCCTGGGAGCTGGACTCAGGAGGTCACTGGCCTTGCAACAGAAGGAGTCTGCCTTCTCTGTCCTTCACCTAAGGCACTTGAGAGCTGGTGGCCCTGTGTGGCCAGTCCAAACTGCACAGGCCACCAACACGGGGACACGGAAGCCCAACAGGTGCAGGTCTCAATGGCCAAAAACAGGACACGCAGTGGCTCTGTGGCCAGTGGGTAAGGTGGGGCTGTGAGGGCTCCAGAGGCAGGCTTCGCCCCCAACAGGTGGGTGTTATAACTCTATTATCACAGAGTGGGTGATAAAAAGCAGGTGGCTGGCTGAGCATCAGAGCAGGACTTTCCATCACAGGAAGTGCTAAAGGAAAGAGCCAAAGCTTGAGAAAAATACTCATCAGGCAAATACATCAAAGTCCAGAGTGATCATTTCAAAACTGAGCTCTGGGCTACCTGAGCTGCAGACAGAGGCTGGCGGGGCCCTTCTCAGTGGCTCCTGCGGCCCCAGGGTTTCCTGCCCCCACGTGTTTCTGCCCATTCTGGTAAGAGGCTATCTGCAAAAGACAAACCAAATCCAAAAAAGTAAAACATGACAATACAATATCTTCATGAGATGTGCACTTGAAGAAACTGTCAGAAAATGTCAGATGTTAGAGCCCTCGGCACAGCTGCGTCAGGACACACAGCACAAATCCTCACAGGTCCCTTCAGGGTCAGGCTGCTTCTGTCATATGGAGATAATAGCCATTTTCCCCAGGGGAATGTCCAATTTTTTGGCCTAATGTCTGAAGCCTTGCTAACTTTCCACTTGGATGCCAGACTTCCACAATGTATTTTCAAGAGCAACACCTACATTTTATTCTTTGCTAAAAGTTGTTTTCCCAGGACTGCCGATCTAAGTAATAAAACGAATTCTTTCAAGACAAAACTGTCAAGACAAATGATGGGAAGTGGTTTCAGCCTGACAAAGGAGCCCAGAGAACTGCACTCCGGGACACTGGAGACCTTCCCCTCCCCACAGCCGTCTGACCATCCCTCAAGTCTGGCCCACTCCACGTGATGGAAAAGACGCCCTGGTAAATTGTGGAAAGATGGAAAGACCCTTGATTAGGACATAAATACCATTTATCAGTATCTGTGGGAACACCAGCTTGTCTCAGCACATATCAAAGAATTTATCAGTCAGTCGGGCAAAAGTTAGACCACGTGGGGCCATTTCCAGTAAGTCCTTGAACACCCAGCGAAGGAGCATGCCCACAGTGAAAGAGAAGGCGGGGTATGGAAAGACTGAGCGATAAGCGCCCCAATCCCGATGCCCCGAAGCATCCAGAAAGAAGGCTGCTGGGAAGGGTGGGGCAGGGGAGGAGACGAGGTGGCCCAGCGTTTCTCAGCTTCCCTCTCCCTGGCCTTTGGGCCCACGTCCGGGAACGTGCTGGATAGCTTGCCCTGTGCCCCCCACAAAGAAGCTGAGGAGCATTCAAGCTGAGGGAAGAAAGTGTCTCTGTGTCCCATACCCTCCAAAGAGGACATACGTGGCTTTCTTCCAGCAAGGGGCAAGCAGTGACAAGAGCAGAGGAGACAGTTTCCTTTTATTAATGCACGTTTGTCAGCCACAATGGTAGAAAGGGTCGAAAAGGGAAGTGGTCGAAAAGGGTTAGAGTTTCCTTAAAATGGAATCACACATCAATTTCTTTACCTCCTTGTGGCCATAGCATCGGCACACAGGCTTCAGATCTCATTAAATAAAGGTCACCAGAGCATCGGTGGGGCTTATAGATGCGTCGCCACAGTGCTGTCGTACCCTGACATCACTGAACACTGTTACCACTTGGCAGACCTCAAGGCCCACTCGCGAAAGGGCTGCAGCTGTGAGCGTGGGCCTGTCCCTCCCCCTGTGTGACGGGTACCCTCAGAGTCTGAGCAGGCAAGGCATTGAGACCCATCCAAAGCACCCTGGGTGTTGGCTAGGTGCTGTGTGGACATCTGTGAACACCCCTGAACTCACATGAAAGGAACCACTGGGGCCAGGTTCCTCCTGCCCCCAAGAATCACACCTTCATTAAAAGTCAGGTGAATATCCTCATGCTCTAAGCCAATGGCCTTTTTGCCTTTCAACAATGGGAACTCTGATTGGAAAGCCATTTTCGCACACACACACACACACACACACACACACACACACACACACACACACATTTCTTAATCAAATCTCCAGACTTACCAGTAGAGAACCACTAACATTGGTTGGGATTACTGGGCCATCTGCTAGGCTCACTCAGTAATCAGCTAAGCAATTTAACACGCACACAAGCCTCACAGAGCACACGATTCAAAGTTTCACATTTGTAAATGCATAAATTTCTGCAAGCCATAGACCTTTAGGTCATTCATGAATAGTCCAACCCACTGCTGCTCGCTGGCAGAATTCCAAAAGTCATCACAGTCTTTACAACGTGGCCCCCTTGGCAGCCTCTGCCTGAGCCACTTCTGTCACATGTGAGCTTTCCCACCCAAGTCACAGGCCATCATGAAACAGTTGTCAGTAGCATCGTGAAGGTGCCAACACTTCTGCCTTTTTGCAGCCAGGGATGGGGGAGAGGGAGAGGGAGAGGGAGGGAGTCGCTACTTGCTTTGATTTCTATTGGCTTCCTGAATTTTATAAGTCCAAACAGTCTTCATAATCCAAGCCATTTAACAATGCTGTACAGCGTGAGCACCCTCCCAGGAAATCCCAGTACACCATATGGACCACTTTGGTCCCGGTCTGTCTTACGGTGGTCATTGCAGTAACTGCACCGCCCCTCTGTTCAGGTCCCACCATGCGCCTGACCCTGAGCTAGGCACCTCACTGCATTATTTCATGCAATCCCATGGAGTGGATGCAATTAATATATTCATATTCTCGTTTTAGAAAGAGAGGAAGCTAAGGCTCAGAGAAGTTCACTCCCTTGCCCAGGTGCCCGGTTAGGAAGTGACAGAGCCGGGCATCTGTCTGTACAGCCCGCATGCTCAGCCTCTGCTCTCGGAGCACATCTCCAGGTGGTCATCCCATGTGGGACCCCCAAAACTGTGCCCCGACCCCGAGCCACACAAATCCACTTTGATCCTTGCAGGACGGTCAGATCTGCCTGCGTCTCCATGGGGACCATCCCTGCCTATTCGGAATTGGAAAGCCTGGGATTACACGCAGAAATGCTGCCATGCTGCCAGGGGCTCCCCAATTGAGCCCAAAGGTCAGGCTCCCTGAAGAAGTCTGCATGATTCCCAAGCGAAAGGCCACTGGGTCACATGGTTCTGCAGAAATTCTCATCAGGTTTGGCCAGGTCACAGGCCATCCCCAGCTGGTCATGTGCAGGCAGAAAACCAGTTGTGAAGGGCACAGTCAGGTCATAGATCAGGTAGATTTTCCAGGGTGGGCAGAACTTCCCTCAAACAGCACAGATCCAGAGTCTGCAACACACAGCCCCAGTGCAGGAAAAGGCCTCGGAGCATCGCTGTGAAGGGCTGTGCAGAACCCGTTTGCATGTGATCTCTTCCCAATTCTGGAGAACCCAGAGGACCGGGGCCTTCACGCTGCACTCCGTGTGTCAGGCCACCTCCCTCATTCAGTGAGAATTCTCTTGTTCAGACTCTCTGGGTCTGTAGGAACCATGGCAGGTCCTTTGTTTGGTTTTGAAATTCCTCAGATTACAAGTTCTTCTTGTTTCAGGATACCCATAATTCTCTTCTTTCAAGGCCGGATTTGGTCACAGCAGTGCTTGAAATGAGTATCTCATAACCTTTTAATTGCGTTTTGCCCAAGACCTTCCTAGTTCTATCACATTTGTTTTAAACAGTCTTATATCGTCATGCCTCTTCTTCCTGGCCTCTCCGGGTCTTTCCTTAAGGTGTCGCAGTTGACAGGCCTCACGCTCACTGGGGTGTTTTCGGGTGTCCACCTGCTGTGCTTATTGGGACTGCTTCATAAATCCTCGGCTCTGGTGCACCTGCCACACTGAGTCTCCACCTGCCACGTCGCCACACATTAAGCCCATGGCCACCTTTGATTCTTTCATGGTGACAAAGGCACAGTTCTCTCCTGGATCTGTTTGAAGTTTGGGGTACATCAGCTCTTTTCAAAAAGAGCTTTAAGAACCATCTCTGGGCCCAGGCAGCGCCTCTAGTCAGTGATGCCCACAATCCAGGCTGCATCAGAACCACCCAAAGGGCCTGTTGGAACAGACGGCCCAGCTCCGCCCCCAGAGTTTCTGATCTACGTCTGGGTAGAGCCCGAGAACTTGCATGTTTAACAAGTTCCCCCGTAATCCCGATGTGGCTAGACCTGAAAACACACTTTGAGAGTCACTGGCCTAAGCCATACCATTGCTTCTAGAGCAGAGAAACTTGTTGGCTGGTAGCATATGTGCCCCGTCCCCAGCGAGCCACTCTGGCACACAGTCTCCTACCCTTAGCCTCTGGTGTCAGGGGCATCACGTACCCAAAGCTGCCAACATGTCCTCATGCAGAGGTGATCTCCTCTCCCAGGCCCTGGGAGCCACAGAGGCAGGGCGATTCTATTATTTATATAGTAAATAACAGCCAAGAAAATAAAACCCATTTTCACATGAGGAATCTTGGTTACAGAGGTTACAAAGTACAGGAGTGTGTTTGGCTTTAGTTTAATCTCTGGTATTTGCACACCTACTGCAGTCAAACATTATGTAGAAAATTAACCAAAACAACTGGGGACACACAGAGCCCCCCCCCTGCCCCCAAATCAGTTCGATGTGGTGCATGCTTCCCAAAACACAAAATAAGTTTTCCAGGTAAAATTAATGAATCGCAAAACAGATGCAACACATAACTTCAGAGCGCACGTCAACAAAGCACAAAGTGTCAAGGCACCACGAACCACAAAGGTCCTGGTACAAGTCACAACAACGTATTAATTCTTCATATTTAACCAGTGTCATTAGGCATTTATTCTACCTCAAGCAATCCTCTGGAGGCTGAAGCTATGTTAGTAAGTAAAATCTCAACGTCCCAGTGTTGTAAAAGCAACTCAGTGAGCTAGGAACTGGAACGGCGTGGAATCCAGTAGAATAGAAATCCTGAGCACTCAGTGATGGAACATGTATTTCTCACTGTGGGTCAGGGGCAAAAGTGTTTGAGAACCACTGTTGTGTCACTTCTGTGCTTAGAGGTCCTCCAGCCTCTGCACCGAGAGTTCTGAGGCAGGAAACCCACAGATTCCCAAGAGGGCCCTTTCAACCTTGGGGAGTGGAGGAGAATCACCCTCCACGTGGGAACCATGGGTGACCAGGAGGTCACCTCTGGGATGGCTTTCAACACATGTGCCCAACATAATATTTTGTCCTTTAGGGGTTTGTCCCCATAATGAGTTGACTTGAAGTGTGTGTCCCAATTTTATTAACTAATCTTGTCCATATTTTTGACTGCTGTCCTCACACAAGTCCCAGATATAAAGCTAAAGAATGACACACCTACAGTCCATAGCCTCATGTAATCAAGATTCTGCATGTAAACCAGGGGTCTTCTATTTCTGTTATTATTTGCTATATATAGAAAAGGTTTCACTTTTCTCCTTTTTCTCCCAGAGCTGCTTCAGACTGGGCCAGAGAAAGGTCTCTTGGGCTTCCATTCATGGGGCACTTCCTGTCTCAGCTCCGTGGAGCCCCTGCACGGTACCCAGAGAGGAGCCAGGCCACCCTTGAGCCCCCAGAACCAGGAGTTCAAGTCCATCCTGCCTTAAGCCGACTGGATTATCTTCTCAATCATTTGGCAAAATACTCCACCAGCTGGAGAGATGGCCTCTCAGGCCTGGCTCAGGACAGTCCAGGGGCTGCGCGTCTCTGTCCCTTAGTAGGCAAGGCAACTTCTAGGATGCCCCAGCGGAGGGGGTAGTAGTAATGTTTTACTCAATTGGTTCTAATAAGAGCTCACATGCAGGGAGATGGTGAAGATGGAGACCTGAATGGACACTTTTCAGAAGGGGCTGGAATAGAAGGTGCCTGAGTCCAACAACCTGGGTCAAGGGATACTGTCCCCCACCTGCTCTGGGACAGCCTCCTCCTCCTCCTCCTCCTCCTCGCTGCACACGGTCACTGGAATCAGATTCCATCCTGAGTCCATAAAGCCTCAGGGTGGCAATGGGGCCAGGAAACCTTTTCATCCATCCTCCCACCAAATCCAGGAGACCCTTCAATGGAATCCTGCCCGGAGGTCATTAGCTGCTGGCTAAACACTTCGGGTGGCAGGGAGCTTATTACCCAGAAGAAACAAAGTCAAGAGATGTTAAAGCTTCCAAAAAAAAAAAAAAGAATCAGAGAATAGAATTTCTAGCCAAAGTGTATACATTGTTGGACAACTCTAATTGTTAGAAATGCCTTCCTGAAAACATCCTTACTCTAAAAGGCATCAATGGTTTCCACATTCTGTTCCTAGCACATGATGTTTAATTGTCTCCTCCATATGCTGCTTGAAATACCTGAAGATCCACAGTGTGGAGCAGGCAAGTATAGGAGAGATGAGGGTCTGGCGGTCACCTCATTTCAAGACTCCACCGGAAGAATGCTTAAGTTTATCCAACAGAGGGTCTTTAAACAGGTGACCATTCAGGGAAGCTGCAGTTCTTCCTCAAGCCACTAGGTGACACTGACATTCCATTTGACAGACACTCCCTGTGCTAGAGAATCAGATGCCTTAAAAAGTAAAATTCACCATGCATATTTTGAACCTCCATTTTGATGTAACTTATTATTACACTACTCAAACATGTACAAATACAAATGTATACACCTTATGTTTATCTCATAACATGAAAAGTTAAAGTATAAAAATAGAAACAAAGCAATACAATTCAAGTTAACATTAACATGGTACATACGTAGTGTTATTCTGCTAGAACTAAATTGGTGATCTGGAGTTTAATAGGACTAATGTGTATGCACATGCTTTGGACCAACTATTGTTGATCTGAATCTATTTACTACAAACATGATGAACCATCATTTGAAAATAGTATTTTAAAAATTATTTTTAAAAATATAGTCATTTTAAGGCATCAATCCACTCTTTTGATGAGTCGATAGCTTGAAGAACGCAATCTATTCAATTCACTCGAACTCTCCAGGACCGCAGGTGCAGGCATTTCTGCAGACCAGGTAGTCAGGGGCAGTATCGCGGAGTCAAGAGGGACGGCGTGGGAGAAGGCGTGCCAGCCCCCGGCAAGGAGCCCTGCACGCGGTGGGCACCGCACACAGACTCCCCTTCCACCGCCCCTAATAAGCGCGCAGCCCAGCTCCCGCCCCAGTGCCGAACTGCTTCCCGGCCTGCTACCACCCCTGCCCGCCACCACCCTGACCGCGGACTCCCTCTCCAGCCAGCCAGGGCAGACACAGCGGGCCCAGCGCGTCCTCCTCTCTGCTCTCCACGAGGCTCCCCGCTCCTGGGGCGGTGCCCTCGGATTTCCTCCCAGGCACAGGGCGGAGGCGACCCGGGCGAGGGCAGCCTCCGTCTCCCGCCCTCACCTTCACTGCGACCCTTCGTGGACGGGACCGCGGGGCTTCACGTTTCCGCGGGTGGCGCTTCATGTGCAGATGGAAGAGTCCTTCTGGGTTTCAGAGGAAGATGATACTCAGGCCTTTTGGGCATTTTTTCAAAGTTGAGGCAAAAAAGAATGAAATCTGGAAACAGAAGGATGTGCACGGTGGGAGGCATGGGGGGTGGGGAAGCAGGAAGGCCGCCTGGGGGGTGGGGGTGGGGGTGAGAAACAGCTTTGGGGCCTTAACGCCCCTCCCTTGGATGCTCTGTCCTTTAAACCATCGCCTTTGTGTCCCCACTGCTCAGTTTCCAGCATCTGGTACCATTTTGCAAGGTGGGGCTTTTTGCGACTGCCCCCATCTTAGCCGGGTCTCGGGAAGAGTTCCTGGAAATTCACATGGGTTCCGGAGCAGGCCTCACTGGGGAGACTGACCAGGGGGGCTGGCAGGAGGAGAAGAGGGGCAGGACCCGGACCCTCTTCCCATCCCATGCTGGACGCACAGAGTGGGGCTGCGCCCAGAGCGGGGAACCTGCTCCCAGGTTTTCTCCTCTTACAGGCCAAGGGGTGGGACTAGTCTGGACGGCGAGGGGCAGGCAGGTCTCCGACCCCAGAGTCCGGGTTGGGTGCCAGCAGTTTGTAGGACTTTTCTGGGAGTGCAGGCTGCCCAGCACCAGGGCTTTGGGAGACATGACGCATGTGTAAGCTCTCTGCCCCATGGAAGAGACTCAGTGACCTCAGGGAACGGGGGCTAGGCCAGGGGTGCTGGGAGGAGGCCGCCTTCTCCAGCAGGACCTCTGGGAAGTGGGCAGTTGGAAGGCCGAGGAGGAGAGTGCAGAGTAGGCTGGCGCCTCAGAGCTGCCAGGACAGGAGCCCCCCGGGGGCGATGTCAGCCCAGATCCTCAGGCCCCTTACCTTCCGAGACACCGTTCCTGGATTCTCTGGTCGTTTTAGGTGCGGTGTGTTAGCCGCATCTGAGTCTGGTCTCCAGACGAGGAGGATTTCAGCTCCACCCTGAGCGCCTCTGGAGCCGAATCCTCCTCACATCCAGGCAGTGTTTATTCGCACACACCACCTGCAGGGCCTGTGCGAAGCCTGAGGACACATGGTGGGAAAGACTGTCCTTGGCCTCAGGGGCCTCCTGGAGAGCCACAAGCCCGCCTGCAGAGGACAGGGGAGTCGGGGTGGGGGGGCACTGGTCTCGCGGCTCCTCTGTGACGTCAGCACGCCGACGTGGCCTGGGACCCGGCGCTGCCCACCCTCCTGGGTGCCGGCTGGCCTTGCTCTCCCGCCTTCACCCCATTCCGCTGGCCTGCCTCGGCCTCCCTGCAGGTGGGCTTTCCTCTCTCTGCACCCCGCCTCTTGGCTGGCTGAGAACTGCACTCAGCAGATGGTTTATCAGGAGCTCCCTGCTGCAGAAATCAGCCGGTCAGGTGCCTTCAGGCCCCTGTTCCCCAAGTCCACCCTCTTAGGGCCTGGCCACGTGGCCCCCAGCTCACACCGACCCCCTGGACGCTGACTGGTCCGGCTGGAAGGGGGCCAGGGAGGGAGTCCATTCTCCCCTCCTGAGTCCTGTTTGCTTCCATCCCCTGTGCTGAGACCCCCACCTTACCTGAGCCCCGGGAGACCTGTGGAGAGGGATGTGGGGTGGCCCAGGCCGGCAAGGGGCCCCTCACGCGCCTGTGGTCCTTCCGCCCAGACTGTCAGGCGCCGGTCAGTGTCCACGCACGAGGAGCTCATGAGTTCTTGTTAACGTCACTGTAAGGCCATGGCTGTGGGCAGCCTGCAGCACCCCTAATGCACTCTCAGGTGGCCTGGGGGGCAGGCACCCCCTGCGCCCAGTATGCAACCGCCCTGGCCTCCATCAGGAACAGAGCCCCGGGCCCCAGGGCCCTGAGCCCCACCGCTTCCCACCCTGCAGCCCCTTCCCCTCCTGCTGGCTGTGTGTGCTCCGCCTGCTTTCTGCAGGTCATCCCGCTCACCTCCTCCAGGAAGCCTTCCTGCTTCATTTGTTTCTGAATGAGACCACAGGGGCCTCTTGTCTCCCGGATGAAAGGAAATGCTGCTTAAGAGCCTCTGTACCGGGGCACTTACAACCGGCACTGAAATGATTTCTGCTTCTGCCTCCTGCTGGACTGGGGGCTCCTCTAGGACAGTGACGTGGTCCCTGTCGTTGCTTCCCGTTGTGCTGCGCGCAGTTGGTGCTCCTTACATGCCTGACGTCAGAAGGCCTCTCTTCAGGAATCACTAGCGGCAGGTCCGTCTTCAGCCGCAAGGTGGCACTAGTGCCCAGGCCCTGCAGCGCGGGGCCAGCGGGGGCTCTGGGAGAGGCTTAGGCGCTGGTGGCAGGTGGTGCTAGGGGTCGCCGCGTATTTTCCTTTCACCCCTACACTGACCGCAGGGGCAGGTCGAAGTGGTTAGAGCCAGAGAAACTGGGAGGGGTTGGCAGGTCGAGAGCCGGGTCGGCAGTACCGCTGAGAACATGCAGCCGGAATAACTGATGAGGAGCCAAATTGCAGGCGGTGAGTGCGAGCGCCGGTGAGAAATCCGGGACGAGGTCCCGGTGCAAGAGAGGGGCTGGCTCGGGATTATGGCGGGGGATATCGAGATCCGTGTCTCCAACTGCCTGGGGGAGAATTATCTGGGAGAGGGGTGGGTTGCTATGGGGAATGGAATTCCAGCAGAACTGCACAGTGTAGACGCCCATTACCTGCCTGTTGAACGGTGACCTGCGGTAGGATGACGCCCTTTCAGGAATCACGGGCGGCAGTTCGTCCCTCAGCCTCCAGGTGGCACTAGTGTGCAGGACCTGCCAGCGCGGGGCGGGCGGGGGCTCTGAGGATGTGCATGGGCCGCGGGTGGTGCCACTGGGTCTTGGACTCACATTCTTCCTCTTCCAGCCCAGCGTCTTCTTTTTCTCGGGCTGCTGTTACCAAACACCCTAGACTGGTGGCTAAAACGACAGAAATTTATTTTCCCATAGTTTCAACGGCTGTGAAGTGTAAGATCAAGAATCCCTCCTGGTGAGGGCGCTCTTCCTGGCATGCAGACGGTGTCTTCTCCGGTATCCTTACCGGGTGGAGAGGAACCGGTCTGATATCTCCTCCCTCCTCACAGGGGGCCTGTCCTCATGCCCTCCCAAAGTCCCTGCTCCTAATACCGCTACAACATGAATTTCGTGGAGACACCAATATTCATCCCTGAACACTGGCCCCGGGGGCATATAGGTGTGATTAGAACAAGAGACACTGGGAGGGGTTTGCAGGCTGACTGGTGGCGTCCGATGTAAACACGTGACCTGCGATGCAGCGATTAGGGGCCAAGTCCCTGGGTCACGTGATCCCGGGTGGGAAGCCAGTGTGGGGTTCAACGTGGGGGGGGGGGGGCGGGCCTGGTGGTGAGCATTCCTTTGGGCTGGATCTGGACCCATGTGAGAGGCAGCGCTAGACGGGGAGTGGGCAGGTTACCGCTGGGAATGGGGGCCTTCGGGGATCCTGTGTCTGGGATCCCAGCTCTTGACCCACATCACAGACATCCGAGGTGAAATGCCTCACCGGGGCCCGTCACGCTTTGAGGGAGACCCTGAGAAGGAAGGCGGGTTGCCAGGGGACGGGAGGTGACAAAACAGTTTGACATAAACAAAAAACTATGGACATGTTCATGTGTGATGATCATTTTACATTGTGTACATTTATCAAATCATCACCTTGTATACTTTAAATACCCGTATTTTTATTTGTCAATCATACCGCAGTAAAAAACCACCTAACCCATACTCCTCCAACCGTCAGTGTCATTAAAAACAAAGAACTTCTGAGAAACTGTCACAGGCAAATGCAGTGTGGCATCCTGGAGGGGATCCTGCAGCAGAAAGAGGACGTTAGTAGAAACCAAGGACATCTGAATGAAGAATGAACTTTAGTTAATAGCAATGCACTGATTTTGGTTCATTAGGGTAGGAAATGTACCATACTGAGGGAAGATGCTAAAATTGGGAAAACTGGGTGTAGGGTATATGGGAACTCTGCGTTATCTACCCAGTTTTCCCATACATCTAAAACTGTTCTAGAAAAGAAAATCTATTCAAAAAAATTAATGAAAGGTTGAAAAGGCAAAGTTGAAAAATGCTTCCATAAAAAGAAAAAGTCACTAGAAAGGTGGTCTGCGGTTGGGACACTGGGCAGCAAAGATTTCATGCTCTTTGGCTTGGCCTGGCCAGGGATGGGCTTGTGGGGTGGACCCGCCCAGTGTCCGAAGGGAGTTCGTCCTGGATGTGGTTTGCAGCAAACCAGGGGAGATCTGTGTGGAGGGACAGTAAGCCCCTTTAGGCCCTGTCCCCCCATCCCCTTCCCTCCCCTCTTCCCCACGCCAGCCCACCCCCGCCACCAGCATCCTCTTACCACACTGTTAGCTGTACACGGGGTCCTTCAATATCTTGACTGAAGATTCTGATTGTGAAAATATATGCTGGCCTGGGTCCAGGGAAGCCCCAGGAGACCAAAGACAACAGAGATACATGGAGGGCAGGGTCTTTTCAGGACATAAGTGGTTCCATTCACAGGAAAGTGTGATACTTTCGAAGTGGCCCGTAAAGATGGCCTTCATAGACTGTTATCATGGCAAAGTTTCTAAATGCTCTTCTTCTGGAATGTTGGAATATTATAAGTGAGGATAGATGACCTTGGGAAATTATACTTGAAACAAATCTCCTGGAAGGCAGAATTATATACGCCAAACACAGCCATGGAACACGTCCAACCTTCTGGGACATGCCCAGCCTACTGGTCTGGATTTAGAATTAGGGGAGCCGGAGGTCTGCCAGATGGAGGCCTCCAAAGTTGTCCAGATTTCATTTTAAACACCAATTTCTGCAAGCTGGTGATATTTTCCAAGTCATTAGAGCTGGGTCCTTTCCTTAGGCATGAGGCCACCAGACAGTGACCTGGAGAAGAGGCCAGAATATTGAAAAGCATCACTGAAACCCCCTCGGCAGCGACTCTTCCCATTTCCTGAAGATCACCTAGAAGATTTGCCTTCCAGAAGCTGAAGGGCCAGAGCCGCAGTTGGAGCTGGCCTCCTGGGGCCACCCCTGAGGGTAAAGGCAAGCCTGTCATGGCTGGAGCGGAACTGTAGCCAGGGGTGACCCTTAGGAAGCAGGTGTAATAAGACTAGTTTTTTTCTTTTCTGAGGCAAAAAAAAGGACTTTTGCCACCTTTCTGCCATGGCATGGTAGCCACCGTCTGTTACGACCTTGGTGCACTGGGGCCCCAGAAGGACTTGCCGGAGTGTTTTTTGATTCTGGGTCAGTTGGGACCGTGGCCTCCTCCACGCCTGTCAGCCTTTCAGGGAACCTGCTGGTTCTTGGGACAAGCTCCCAGTTCTTCCTAAAGCCCTGGCTTCTCTCTGAGAGAGCGTCCTTTTCAGCCTGTGCCCAGCCCTTTGGGCTGCAGGCTGGCAGGTCGGGACGGCCCTGGCCTGGTGGTCTGTATTCGGGAGCACCTGTGTTGGGCGAAGGCCCACGCCGGCCTGAGCTGCGCAGTAATCAGAGGCTCCAGCGCCCAGTGCTGCTTGTTCCAGGCTGGGAAACCTCCACAGAGCCCCTTCCTCCCGAAGCCGTGAAACGTCCCTTTCCTTGTTTTCCCTCAGAACCACTGCCTCACCTCTGCAGACCCCCTCATCCCGGATATCCTCAACGTGGTGCTTCAGCCCCATCAAGGCTTTCCTCCCAATGTCTTCCTTACAACTGAGCACCGTAAAAACCACAGGGACTGCTGGTGACCTGCGGGGCTGCCGATGCTTAAGGCTGAGACACCGTCCTACCTGGTGCATGTCCTTCCCACAAATCCTTGTCACCTCTCCTTGCTCTAAACTCAAAGATGGCTTGTGAGCTATTCAAAACTCCCAGTGGGGGGACGGGAGAGGAAATAAGCAAAGAAAAAGGACACGTTGAAGAAATGTATTCCCTTCACACGAAGTAGACAGATAGCTAATTTCTATAATATACCAAGAACTTTCACACATAAATAAGGAAAAGACTAACAGTACAACAGAAAAATGTGGAGAGGCTGTGAAGAATCAGAAGGAGAAACACAAGGAGCCATTTAACAAATGATAGAATTTTTAGAATTGCTAATATTTAAAGGCATGAAGATTAAAACAATGAGTTATTTTCACATTGATGGGCTAAGTTTGGAAAGGTTCATAGTACCGAAGGTTGAACAGGGTTTAGGAAAACTGGCCCTCTCAGCTGGCACTGCTGATACTATTCCCTCAAATCAATACAAATTTGAGAAGACTGGACAATATTAAAATACATAATGTATATACCTCTGGCCCCAGCGATTTATCCCTCAGAAAAACTCACAAAAGACAACAGTCATTGCATATACATTGGGGAGATGATGGCCTCTTCAGCAGCTGGTGTTGGAAAAACTGGACAGCTACATGTAAGAGAATGAAACTGGACTACTGTCTAGCCCCACACACAAAGGTAAACTCAATGTGGATCAAAGACCTGAATGTAAGTCATGAAACCATAAAACTCTTAGAAAAAAACATAGGCAAAAATCTCTTGGACATAAACATGAGCGACTTCTTCATGACCATATCTCCCTGGGCAACGGAAACAAAAGCAAAAATGAACAAGTGGGACTATATGAAGCTGAAAAGCTCTGTACAGCAAAGGACACCGTCAGTAGAGCAAAAAGACTTCCTACAGTATGGGAGAATATATTCATAAATGACGTATCCGATAAGGGGTTGACATCCAAAATATATAAAGAACTCACGCACCTCAACAAACAAAGAGCAAATAATCCAATTAAGAAATGGGCAGAGGACATGAATAGACACTTCTCCAAAGAAGAAATTCAGATGGCCAACAGGCACATGAAAAGATGCTCCACATCACTAATCATCAGAGAAATGCAGATTAAAACCACAATGAGATATCACCTCACACCAGTGAGGATGGCCAACATCCAAAACACAAACAACAACAAATGTTGGCGAGGATGTGGAGAAAAGGGAACCCTCCTACACTGCTGGTGGGAATGCAAATTAGTTCAACCATTGTGGAAAGCAGTATGGAGGTTCCTCAAAAAGCTCAAAATAGAAATACCATTTGACCGAGGAATTCCACTCCTAGGAAATTACCCTAAGAATACAGCAGCCCAGTTTGAAAAAGATAGATGCACCCCTATGTTTATCGCAGCACTATTTACAATAGCCAAGAAATGGAAGCAACCTAAGTGTCCATCAGTAGATGAATGGATAAGAAGAGGTGGTACATATACACAATGGAATATTATTCAGCCATAAGAAGAAAACAAATCCTACCATTTGCAACAACATGGATGGAGCTAGAGGGTATTATGCTCAGTGAAATAAGCCAAGCCGAAAAAGACAAGTATCAAATGATTTCGCTCATATGTGGAGTATAAGAACAAAGAAAAAAACTGAAGGAACAAAACAGCAGCAGACTCACAGAACCCAAGAACGGACTAATAGTTAACAAAGGGAAAGGGACTGGGGAAAATGGGCGGGAAGGGAGGGATAAGAGGGAAAAAGGGGCATTATGATTAGCAGATGTAATGTTGGGGGGGCACGGGGAGGGCTGTACAACTGAGAAGACAAGTAGTGACTTTATAGCATCTCACTATGCTGATGGACAGTGACTGTAATGGGGTTGGTGGGGGGGACTTGATGAAGGGGGTAGTTTAATAATCATAATATTGCACATGTAATTGTAGATTAATGATACCAAAATAAATTATTTAAAAAAATAAAGAATAAAACAAGTCATTTAACTATCAAAAAAAAAAGACAACAGTCATATACACAAATAAGTCCAGTGGAGCACTTTTTGGTAATGAGACACACCCCGAATGGCCATAGACAGGGAGTTATTTAAAGAAGGAGAGAAGGCCGTTGTTAAGACAAAGGAGCAAACCTACATGTATCGTCAAGATGTCCACGATATACTTGTCATTGGGAAAAACTGCGAAACTAGGCATCGGGTGATCTCATTTTTGCAAAAGCATTAGACAGGCAGGTTGGTAGATAGCTACATGCACAGAACAGTCTAGACTGTATTACAGATTAATTGTAGTGATTCATTCAAACAGGAGGAATTGACTAGGGCTTGTTTTTATTCCGCTTTCTACAACTTACATTTCTCTATTATTTGAATCTTTTACATGGCTCACTTAAAAAAAAAAGACTTTTTAAGAGCAGTTTCAGGTTCACAGCCCAACCAAGTGGAAGGGACAGAGATTTCCCCTATGGCCCCTGCCTCCACGCATGCATAGCCTCCCCCATTACCAACATCCCCCACCAGACTGGTACTTAGTCACAGTCAATGAATTCGTAAAACATTATCACCTGAAGTCCATAGTTTACAATAGAATTCATTCCCCTGGCATACAGTCTGTGGATTTGGAAGCATGTATAATAACATGTATCTATGGTGATGGTGTCACGCAGAACATATTCACTGTCCTAAGAATCCTCCGAGGTCCCCCTGTTCACCCCTCCCTCCCTCCTAACCCCTGGCAAACACTCATCTTCTTACTGTGTCCGTAGTTTTGCCTCCTCCAGAGTGTCATATAGTTGGAATGTCACTTCTTCAGCCTGGCTCCTTTCATGTAGTAATGTGCATTTAAGCTTCGTCCATGTCTTTTTATGGCTTGACAGCTCATTTCTTTTTAGGGCTAAATGACATTCCATCGTCTGGATGTGCCAGTCAATACATCCATTCACCTGTGGTCGCCCCCAGGCTTTGGCAATTACACATGAGGCTGCGATATCCAAGGGAAGATTTCTGCATGGACTATGTTTTCAACTCCTTTGGGTAAATACCAAGAAGTGAGATTGCTGAATTGCATGGCAAGCGTGTGTTTAGTTTTGTGAGAAACCACCCAGCTGCCTTCCAGCGTGGCCGTTGGGCTTGGCATCCCACCAGCAGTGAATGACGTTCTTGTCACCGCACATCTTGGGCAGCATTGGGTGTTCCCAGAGGCACTGTGGCTTTTAGTATTCTCACAGGCATGTAGTGGTATCTCATTGTTGGAATTTGCATTTCCCTGATGACATATGATGGGGAGCAACTTTTCATCACCTTATTTGCCATCCATATGTCTTATTTGGTGAGATGTCTGTTCATGCCTTGGTCCCTTTTATGAATTGGGTTGTTCATTTTCTTATTGTTGAATTTGAAGAGTTCTGTGTATATTTTGGATAACATTTCTTAATCACCTGTGTCTTTTGCAAATATTTTCTCCCAGTCTCTGGCTTGTCTTTTCATTGTCTTAACAGTGTCTTTTGCAGAGCAGAAAATTTTAATTTGAATGAAGTCCAGCATCAAATCCTTTTTCCATGAATTGCACCTTTGGTATCTTTCAGAAAAGTAGTTTTCAAGTCCATGAACATCTAGATTTTCTCCTTTGTTATGTTCTACGAGTTTTATAATTCTACAATTTACATTTAGTCTATGATCCATTTTGAGTTATGTTTGTGAAGGACGTGAAGTCTGCGTCTAGGCTCAAAAGACTGTCTTTTCTCCATTGTGTTGTCTTTGCTCTTTTGTTAAAGATCAGTTGACTATATTTATGTGGGGCTATTTCTGGGCTATTTTGTTCCATTGATTTATTTCACCAATACCGCACTGCTTGATCAGTGTAGCTTTATATTAAGTCTTGAAGTCAGGTAGTATCAGTCCTCCAACCTTTTCATCATGAAGGAGTGTGGGTGCTCAGTCACTTTGGGAGTCAAAGAAAACAGTAAAGAAAATTAATTTTGTAGTGGCATACCACTTAGGCAATTCACACTCACCTATGTCAGTGAACCTCACTTTCCCCTGCTTACAGGATGCAGAGTGAAGATCATTCTCTATGCCACCTACACAAACATCATATATACCTTTCAAGTTGCCAATAGTTATTTGCAGAAAACTAGTTGAAAGCAAAGTGATTCATAACCCTTTCTGCACATGTGGCAGGCAGAGCAGCTCCAATCGAGACCGTCTCTCAGAGGAAGGGCCAGGGTAGGACTTCCTAGAGGAAAAGGCAGGAAGTGTCAGGAGGAGAAATGACGGCTCGGGTTAAATAAGCGCTCAGCTTGGCAGAAGAGCACCGACGGGTTGACTGGCGCCCAGCTTGAGCCACTGCTGAGCCCTGGGCCCCCGTCAGCTTAGACAGCTGTGCTCTGAGTCCCCATCAGGCTGTCTTTCTTGTTTCTGGTTCTCATCCATTTCCAG
Source organism: Smutsia gigantea (assembly GCA_032199065.1). Lineage (NCBI taxonomy): Eukaryota > Metazoa > Chordata > Mammalia > Pholidota > Manidae > Smutsia > Smutsia gigantea. Next base: position 322,456 of record JAVSCE010013377.1, read on the forward strand.
AGGACCAGGTGCTCAGGTTCCTCAGGGAGCCCCTGACTGCTTCCCTCGCCACCCTCCAGAATCAATCCCTGGCAGCAGGCAAATCTCCATGCACCAGCCTCAGGCTCAGGGAAGCTTTCGTTAATCAGCCCAAGTGCATGATACTCATACCCACCTCTGTACCCCGGCTCTCACTGTACCCTCTTTCTGGAAAACCATTCCTCTCCCCTCTGTGTTGTGATTAGGGCACAGTTAGATAATTGCCACGTATGTGGTGTAGTTTTTCAGTTGCACATCTGAGGCACCTTTTCTTGCCTAGGTTTTGTTTTCATTGTGTACTTTTGGTTCATTTAAAACAGTAAAACGATGCAAAACAGTAATCCCTTGTCCCACCATCTCCATAATCCATACCCACTCTCCAGAGATATTTACTTGCGATTTTTAACTCTTTCTTATGGCATTTACCACCATATTTCTAAATAATGTGCTTATATTACTATGTTGGGATACATTTTAGGCTCTATTTCCTTGCCATTATGAAAGATGGAGATTTTCCACTCTTCCATACCTTTCACTCACCTTCCTCCACCCAACTAACATACATAGGACATTGTTTTCTGTTAAATCAATAGTATTTATAATCTGTATATAATTCTATAAATAGCTGAAACTATTTAGCATTTATTATAGGCTTAGATCTGACATATAATTACTAATTTTCCTGTAGATACTACAATTATTTTGATTTACAGATGAAGAAACCAAAGTGTCTCTTGCTAAGTTGTATTAGATCATGAAGCCAGTAAGTGGCAGAGCTGGGATTTGAAGCCAGATGGTCTGCATCTGGACTCCATGCTTTTAACCGCTGGGCTGTCCCACCTCCGTAGCTTGTTTGTGGGGTGGGGGGCACATGGTTCTCGGCACTGTGGAGACATATGCAAGTGAACAAGATAAATTCCCAGCCACAGGAACTTACGTTTTGCAGCGGTGACGCTGGGAATGAACAAACGACCAAGCAGACGTGTGACTGTCCCTTCCTAGGACAGCAGTGCCACAAGGGTGGAGCCTGGGACGGATCTGAGGCCCCAGCAGGATCCAGCGGCCAGACAGCAGGTGGCACAGCCTAGAGTTAGGAGTGTGATCCTGGCGCCAAGCCAGCTGGCTGCCAATTCTTGCTCTGCAGCGTCCTGGCTTCCTGGCCCTGGACAATGAGCAGGAGGTGCTCTAGGGCCTCACCTGTGAAGCGGAGACATTGCCGGGACGGCAAGCAGGGGAGGAGGCCTGAGGCATTTGGGAGAGTTGGCAGGATTTGCTGGGTCAGAAATGAGGTGAGAGGAGGAGGGTCAGGGTGGCCCCAGGATTTGGCCTGAGCAGCGTGGAGAATGAGGGCTCCATTCCTGGGGCTGGGGCTGGGGGATGAGCAGGTCTGGGGAGGTTGAGGCTGGAGCTTGGGAGGCAGTGGGGCCTCCACATGGGACTGTCGAGTAGGCACCTGTGCATAAGGGTGTGGAGTTCAGGGGGAAGGTGAGCATAGACAGGGAAGTGGCCCAGGGGGCAAGGTCCAGGCCCTCGAAGGGTCAGAGCCAGGAAGAGGAGACTGAGAAGGCGGCCGGGGGACAGCAGGAAATCAGGAGACTCCAGCGTCCAGGCCGCTGGGTAAAGAGAGCTCCTCAAGGACACAAGTGCCGGCCTGGGCCCCAGGTGGCTGAGCATCAAGGAGGTAAAGACGGAGGGTGGCCACAGCCATTGGCCAGGGGAGCTCTGGGTGCCGTCCTGGTGGCCCCAGAAGGTAGGTCTCCGCTGAACTGTCCCTTCCTTGGAGAGGCCATCCTGCCCCTTGAGTGCCCGTCCTCTCCTGGTATCCCGCACTGTCCCTTCTCTGTGGCTGTCCCCCTGTCTTAGATGGGAGGTTTGGCATCTCCCTGATTTGTGTCCATCCTCTGCTGTGGCAGGGGAGGGGAACACGGCCATCACGTGTGACCTGTGTTAGGAGCAGGTAGCTAGGACCTGGCACCCAGCAGGGCTCAGCAAACATCTCCTGAGTGGGTGCTGAGGACACACTTGCGACCCAGGCCTGAGGACAGAGCCTAGACGGTTCTCAGGGCCTCTCTCGTGGGGTCGGCAGAGGAAGCAGGGTCTGTTTGGGAACAACCGTTCCTGTGTGTGTGGGAAGAGATTCGCATGCAGATCCTGCGGAATCTGTGGAAGTGGTGTCAGGACATGCCTGATACTTTTTCATGGACTGTTGTAACCAGAAAGGATATGAACTCAAGAGGGGTAGCACTTTAAAACAACGACTATTTTTCGCAACAGTTTTAGATTTATAGAAAATTGGAAAGATCAGAGAATGAGTTTCCATATACTACTCACATATTTCCCGTTATTAACACTCTACACTATTAACGTTTGTTGTAATTAACAAACTAATACTGACACATTTATAGGCCATTCCCTATTGAGATATCCTTAGCTTGACCTAATGTCCTTTTTGTTTCAGGATCCCCCCAGGACACCACGTTCTACGTGATCATCACGTCTCCTGAGGCTATTCTTGGCTTGGACCGTTTCTCAGACTGGCCTTGTTTTTATTGACAGATTTGAGGAATTCTGGTTGGGTATTTTGCAGAATGTCCCTCAGTTGGGATTTATCTGATGTTTCTCTCAGGGTTACACTGCGGTGTTTGGTGTTGGAGAGGAAGACACTGAAATAAAGTGTCATCTTTATCACCTATCAAGGATATACACTGTCAGCGAGGCATCACTGTGGAGGTTGATCTCAATCACCTGGCTGAAGGGAGGGTTTGTTAGGCTCACCCACTGTAAGGACACCCTTTTCCCACCTTTCCACACTGTCCTCACTGGAAAGAAGCCACCATGCACAGCCCACACTTAAGGAATGGGGCCTTATGCTCCTTCTCTTTAAGGATAGAGTAGCTACACACATTAATTGGAATTCTTCTGCATTCTTATTAAATGGAATTCTCATCTCCATGTATTTATTTTGACAACCATTTATTTGTATCAGTGTGAACTCATTGACATTTATACTTTGGGTTATAAGCTGAAATAAGTTTGAAACAATATTTTTGCTCAAATTGTTCCAGTTTTGGCCATCGGGTGCTCTTCGGCTGGCTCCCGTGTCCAGCCGACATACCTCCATCATTTGTAAAAAAGCATTTCATTGCTTCCTGGCACTACAAGGTGCCCCAGGCTCATCTTGGATATTCCCTGCTTTGGTCCTAGAGTCAGCCATTTCTCCAGGGAGCTCCAGTTTCTCTTGCTCGGGAGTGGTACTGGGTCTGTGTCCTAGGGGCATGTTGCTAGTGCCAAGTAATACTAGGTGGGGGTGGTAAGACGTGTTTAAGCATTAGGAATTGAGAGAGCTTTCTTCTCTGTAGGCACAGATAGCACCTGGCCCACAAGGCTTTAGTATTTTCCTGCTTGGTTGGACATGAGAAGACTTTGAGGGCACAGATGGGTCAGAAATTCACCAGAAACATCATAAAAAGGGAATGAGAGTGGTTAAAATAATTGTCACTAAAGGAAATTTGGCACCCCCCCAAATATGAAAGAGCTGATGTCTGAGGTAAGGAAAATGTTAAGATAGTCCATTGTTTTGTTACTAGATAGCTCAGTAATAGTTATTAGAACACAGATGTGATTGTAAAGGTCCACTGAGTAAACTGTCAAGACTTTTTTGGACTGCGGGACAAAGAGTGCTTTAGTCCAGACTGACCTGGGCTGAAAGCTACTCTTATTTACCAGCCTTGCATCAGGACAAGTCATTCTGCTCTCAGCCTCACCTCTGGGTTGTAAAGTGGATGTATTGATCACACCTACCACAGAGAGCTGTTTGAAGATTAATGAGATAATGTATGTCAGGTACTGGGCCTCAGGGCCGTTGCTAGAACAGTGGATTTTGGCCTTTGATGTAGACAGATTAAGGCCAAACCTACTTCAAGGCCCAAAATATAGCAGCAACCAGGAAGAGCAATTTGTGGTAGATACTTTTCCCAGGTGGACGTGGGGGCACTTCCCTTATCCACTTGTGATAAACATGTCCCCCTAGATCTGAAAACCCTGTAGAGAATGAGGACAGTGGCTTGCCTTCTGTGTTGCTAATGGGTTTCAGCCCAGGGCAAGTTCACTATGATTCAGTGAGACCGAGGAATGACAATGGAATGTTCTTGGGGTAAAAGGGTTTATTACCTGGCTTGTTCTCCCGGTGATTGGTTGAGCACTAGAACTATCTATAATCCTCTTCTGTCTCCTAGAGCACTGGGCAGAGCTCTTATATAGTGACTCAGTCAGTAATAGCTCATTGCTTACAGGTGTGCAAGCATCGGCCTAGCAGCAGACCAGTTACATCATCAAGTACATTAGGTTCAGGTGAGCATCCTGGCCACAGGTACTTCAATTTTCCCCACACCTTCACTCCTCCACACACTCCCTAGGTTGAAGGCCCAGAGGACAGAAAGGGTGAGTGGAATTGTTACCATAATGCAATGGGCAGAGGCCAGCTCCCACTCTAGCTTGATGAGAATCAGAGGCAGATCTTGGTAGGTGGACACTTTCAGGCCCTGGGATAACCATTCAGGGAGGGAGAGGTCCTTGCATCATCCATGTGGGGAAGTTTTGAGGAGTTTGGCAATAGATGCCAACATCATTTGTGGGGTCCCGTGGGTTCTGAAGGCCAGCTGCGAGAAGGCTTCCAGTCCTTGATGGAGCTGGTATCTGATATGATGATGGTGGCAGGAATAGGGCTGCTGTCTCTGCATGAACCCCCAGATGGGATGCTGGGCTTTCTCTCATTATGACACTGGCCTTATCTCTGATTGCTATTTTGATTGGTGAGCCCGCTTATAAACATGCCATGCATTCCAAACTCCACCCCATAGATGACAACTTTGGGGGCATATATTTGATGATTCCAGGTTATGGACTGAATTATATCCCCCCCCCCACTCCATTCATATGTTGAAGCACTAATCCCCAATATGACTGTATTTGGAGAAGGTGTCTGTGAATAAAGTGAGGGTTCCTGTGGCCAGGATTCTCACCTGGCCCTGGTCAGCTAGCTCACTACACACGTGTGGGCAATATTGACTCTATATAAGAGCTCCACCCAGGGCTCTGGGTGATACGGTGGTGTAGCTGCAAGGCTGTAGGAGAGCAGAGATGAGACCGGAGTGGCGGCAGCACTGCGGATACAGACTGAGACGGCTGCAGGGGCAGAGAGGCCCAGAAGCAGAGACTGGCTTGCTGCATGCAGACTTGCTCTGAGTGGCCGGGGTGGGCACAGAGAGAAGATAGCTATCTCCAAACTAGGAAGGGAGGTATTGTGAGAAACCAACGTGATGGCTCCTTAATTTGGCCTCCTGGGGCCAGGAGTGTGAGAAAATCAATGTCTGCTGTTTAAGCCCCCACCCCTAGCCCCGTCTGTGGTATTTCGTTAAGGCAGCTTGAGCTGACTGACATACACGTGTTTTTCTGTGCTGCTTATATGAAATAATTGCATTTCTGTTTGTTCTTGTCCCCTGGATACATTATGCAATTTGCTCTGTGTATCTATTTGCTTGGGTTTAGTACCCTTTCTTTCTGGTAAATGAAGAATCCAGAGTTTGTGGGGTAAGTGTGTTATTGATAAACATTTACATGTTTATTTCAGTGTAAGTGAGTTTCAGGGGCTCATATTATACAAAGTGGAAATGAGTTGGCTGAAGGCATTGGTGAGTATCTGTTCTCAGTTGTTTTCTATCCCCCAAGTCAGTCTTATCTTTTTTTTTCAATAATATTGTAATAACTTTTTAAAATATATTTTGGTATCATTAATCTACAATTACATGTGCAATATTCTGGTTTATAACTAACCCCTTCATCATGTCTCCCACACCAACCCCATTACAGTCACTCTCCATCAGCGTAGTGAGATGCTATAGAAACATTACTTGTCTTCTCTGAGTAGTACAGCCCTCCCCGTGCCCCCCAACATTATGTCTGCTAATCGTACTGCCCCTTTTTTCCCCTTTTCACTCCCTTCCCACCCATCCTCCTCAGTTCCTTCCCCTTTGGTAACTATTAGTCTTAGGTGTTCTTGGGTTCTATAAGTGTGCTGCTCTATTGTTCCTTCAGTTTTTTTCTTTGTTCTAATATGAGTGAGATCATTTGATATTGGTCTTTTTCCTCTTGGCTTATTTCACTAAGCATAATACCCTCTAGCTCCATCCATGTTCTTGCAAATGGTAGGATGTGTTTTCTTCTTATGGCTGAATAATATTCCATTGTGTATATGTACCACATCTTCTTTATCCATTCATCTACTGATGGACACTTAGGTTGCTTCCATTTCTTGGCTATTGTAAATAGTGCTGCAATAAACATAGGGGTGCATCTGTCTTTTTCAAATTGGGCTGCTGCATTCTTAGGGTAAATTCCTAGGAGTGGAATTCCTGGGTCAAATGGTATTTCTATTTTGAGTTTTTTGAGGAACCTCCATACTGCTTTCCACAATGCTTGAACTAATTTGCATTCCCACCAGGAGTGTAGGAGGGTTCCCTTTTCTCCACATCCTCGCCAACATTTGTTGTTTGTGTTTTGGATGTTAGCCATCCTCACTGGTGTGAGGTGATATCTCATTGTGGTTTTAATCTGCATTTCTCTGATGATTAGCGATGTGGAGCATCTTTTCATGTGCCTGTTGGCCATCTGAATTTCTTCTTTGGAGAAGTGTCTATTCATGTCCTCTGCCCATTTCTTAATTGGATTATTTGCTTTTTGTTTGTAGAGGTGCGTGAGTTCTTTATATATTTTGGATATCAACCCCTTATCGGATACATCATTTATACATATATTCTCCATTACTGTAGGATGTCTTTTTGTTCTACTGATGGTGTTCTTTGCTGTACAGAAGCTTTTCAGCTTGCTATAGTCCCACTTGTTCAATTTTGCTTTGTTTCCCTTGCCCGGGGAGATATGTTCATGAAGAAGTTGCTCATGTTTATGTCCAAGAGATTTTTGCCTATGTTTTTTTCTAAGAGTTTTATGATTTCATGACTTAATTCAGGTATTTGATCAACCTTGGGTTTACTTTTGTGTATGGGGTTAGACAGTAGTCCAGTTTCATTCTCTTACATATAGCTGTCCAGTTTTTCCAATACCAGCTGAAGAGGCGGTCATCTCCCCATTGTATATACAAGGCTCCTTTATCAAATATTAATTGACTGTATATGTTTGGGTTAATGTTTGGATTGTCTATTCTGTTCCACTGGTCTGTGGGTCTGTTTTTGTGCCAATACCAAATTGTCTTGATTACTGTGGCTTTGTAATAGAGCTTGAAGTCAGGGAGTGTAATTCCCCGTTTTATTCCTCCTACTCAGGATTGCTTTGGCTATTCAGGGTCTTTTGTGGTTCCATATGAATTTTAGAATTATTTGTTCCAGTTCATTGAAGAAAGCTGTTGGTAGTTTGATAGGAATTGCATTGAATCTGTAGATTGCTTTAGGTATTATAGCCATTTTGACAATATTTACTCTTACTAGCCAAGAGCATGGGATGAATTTCCATTTGTTAGTGTCCTCTTTAATTTCTCTTAGGAGTGTCTTGTAGTTCTCAGAGTACAGGTCTTTCACTTCCTTCATTAGGTTTATTCCTAGGTATTTTATTCTTTTTGATGCAATTGTGAATGGAGTTGTTTTTCTGATTTCTTTTTCTGTTAGTTCATCATTAGTGTATAGGAAAGCAACAGATTTCTGTGTGTTAATTTTGTATCCTGCAACTTTGCTGAATTCAGATATTAATTCTAGTAGTTTTGGAGTGGAGTCTTTAGAGTTTTTTATGTACAATATCATGTCATCTGCATATAGTGACAATTTGACTTCTTCTTTACCAATCTGGATGCCTTGTATGTCTTTGTTTTGTCTGATTGCCGTGGCTAGTGTTGGGAGCCATGTGGCACAAGAACAATAAGACTCCATTTTGTTTTAAAGACTCCATCGTGTTGTTTACTTCTTCTTGATCATTTTCGTGCCACAGCTTCCCACTCCAGTCCGCTGCTTACATCACGGGCTAATACGCATGTGCTCTGCTAAAAGATAGTTGGATATGCTTCCCATCCCTTATTTACATATTAGAAGTGATTGTCTGTACCCTCCTGTCTTTATTAGCATATAATGTAACCAATGAGCTGTACTTCCTCTTTTCTGAACTGCTTATAAGGAAGTGTTAACAAAGCAATAAATTGAGACTTGATCAGAGAATCCTGTCTTGTCTCCATTTCTCACGCCCCTTGCCCTTTTCGTTCCCTCTCCCTCTATCTAGGTACCTTGTGTTGCAGACCTGCAGGATGGGTCAAGTGGCACCCAACGTGGGGCCCGAGCATGAGGGATTCAGAGAGGAACACAGACGAAGGGGACCGCGGCCCACAAGCAAAAAGAAGACGCCGCTAGAGACGGCGAGATCAAGATACTGTGGCCGATTGAGCAGTTCGCCCGACCGCTCTGGCACGGAGGTGAATCTGTGAATGATGGGGCAAGGAATAAGTAGTAGAGAGGCATTCCTTAGGAGTTTAAGGGAAGCCCTTCAGACGTGAGGAGTAAGGGTAAAGAAAAAGCAGTTAGAAGATTTCTTGCAGTTTTTAGACAAATTTTGCCCCTGGCTGCCCCAGGAAGGCACCGTAGATGAGAAAAAATAGAAAAGAGTAGGATATGCTATGAATGATTTTTATAACACTTTTGGGCCAGAAAAGGTCCCTGTTACAGCATTTTCTTATTGGAATCTGATTAATGATTTGCTTGTTCACCACCATAATTCTGAGGAAGTTGCAGCCATAGTTCAAATAGGGGAGGTTATGTTGAAAGATCTTAAGAGAGCCTCACAGTGCAACTCCCCAGACTGCCCCCCGACCTCTGAGCAGTCAGACTCGGCACATGATAAGAGAATTAGGAGTAATGTCCTTGCAAGCTCCAAGATCGATTGTGAAAACTTAGAACTAATATCGTTAGACAGTGAGGAAGACACAAAAGAAATTAAACAAGATATAAGACCCAAGGCCACCAGATCCAGAGCGCCCAAAAAGCCCGAGCCCCTATACCCCTTGCTGAGCGCTTTCAGAGAACAAAAGAGCCCTAGCAGACTTAGTCCCTCAAAAGAAGGCGAATTAGAAAATGAGGCCGCTAGATACCATGACTCTAATTGGCCTCCTTTAAAACGTCCCTCTCCTTATAGTCCCTCTACTTCAGGCTCTGTGCAGGGCGATGCTCCCGCTGCCCCTCCATTAATTATGCCTGCTTTAGATCCCCAACAAGAATTACAAGATAAAATAGCTTATTTAAAACAACAGATACAACTTGAAAAGGAACATCAAGAGCTGATAGCTGAACTAGAAAAACTGAAAGTAGGACACTCGAAATATTCAAAAAAGGGTCCTGAAAAGGACAATGTGCCAGCTTCAGCACCCTCCGCCCATATCCAGCTGAAATCTAGTTTCCGGCCGCCATTACAGAGTGCGCCCGCAGCAGATTCCGCGGCAGAGGCCAAGCTTGAGACAAATCAAGGCTTCCCTGTTTTTGAGACAGGGCCCCCTAATGCCAGAGTCCGAGAATTGCATAACCTAGATTTTAAAGTTATAAAAGAGTTAAAGACAGCAGTCTCCCAATATGGAGCCACTGCCCCTTACACACAAGCTATTTTAGAAGCCATTTCAGATGCTTGGATAACTCCTGCAGAATGGCAGACAGTGGCAAGAGCTACGCTGTCAGGGGGAGATTATCTGTTGTGGAAATCTGAGTATGTAGAGGCTTGTAGAGACACAGCGCGAAGAAATGCCCAAGCAGGAAACCCTAATACAGCTGATATGCTCCTTGGTGATGGAGCTTATGAAGGGGCGCCTAATCAAATGCAGTATCCACCACATTTGTATGTGCAAGTGAGTGTTGCTGCCCTAAAAGCTTGGTGGCGTTTGCCAGTCAAAGGAGATCTCAGTTCCAGTCTAGCTAATATCAAACAAGGACCTGATGAGCCATTTTCAGAATTTGTACATAGGCTCATGACTGCAGCAGGGAGGATTTTTGGGAGTGTTGAGGCAGGCACTGAATTTGTGAAACAATTGGCCTATGAGAATGCTAATTCAGCCTGCCAAGCAGCTATTAGACCTTACAGAAAAAAGACAGATTTGTCCGGTTATATCCGCCTCTGCGCAGATATCGGGGCTGCTTATCAGCAAGGCCTGCCATGGCTGCCGCATTACAAGGGTCCACTGTTCAACAACTGTTAGCCCAGAGAGCCAACTGTTTTAAATGTGGACAGCCTAGACATTTTGCTAAAAACTGTTATCAGGCAGGAGGACAGATTCAAAAAATTCCTGGGCTATGCCCACGATGTAAAAGAGGAAAACATTGGGCTAATGACTGTAGATCTAAAACTGATGCCCAAGGACGGCCATTGTCGCCCCAGTTGGGAAACGGGTTTTGGGGCCAGCCCCAGGCCCCCAAGCCCCCAAAACAAGCTTTTGGGGCGATCAAGTTTGTCCCGCAGTCAACAAATCCGTTTCCCAGCTCTGCAGAGCAACCCCAGGACGCGCAGGATTGGACCTCTGTGCCTCCTCCTACACAGTACTGACCCCAGAGATGGGGGTTCAGGCCCTTTCCACAGGAGTCTTTGGTCCATTACCAAAAGACACTTTTGGCCTTCTTTTAGGGAGAAGTAGCGTCACTATGAGTGGCCTTCAAATATTTCCAGGAGTTATAGACAGTGATTATGAGGGAGAAATTAAAATCATGGCTTCCTCACCTGCCAATATTAGCACCATCAATACAGGTCAGAGGATCGCTCAATTGTTGTTGTTGCCCTTCCCGAAGACCACTAATCCTTTCAAAAAAGATCAAAGGAGGGCCCAAGGATTTGGGTCTTCTGATGCTTATTGGGTCCAAAATGTGTCCCACAAAAAACCCATGCTAAATCTGTGGCTGAATGGAAAAGAATTTTAAGGGTTAATAGACACAGGAGCAGATGTGACCATAATAAAGAAAGATTCTTGGCCCTCACATTGGCCCCTGTCCCCATCTATCACCAACCTTAAAGGTATAGGGCAAAGCCAGAATCCAGAAAAAAGTAGTGAACTTCTAACCTGGAAGGATAAAGAGGGCAACCAAGGGACAGTCCAGCCTTTTGTCCTACTGGGACTGCCAGTTAATTTATGGGGAAGAGATTTACTCACACAGATGGGACTTATTATGTGCAGCCCTAATGATTTAGTTACAGCACAAATGTTACAACAAGGATATACACCAGGAAAGGGGTTTGGTAAGGATGAGACAGGAATTACTGAACCAATACTGCCCCAAGCAAACAAGGCTAGAGCAGGATTGGGAAATTTATGTTAGCGGCTGCTGAGAATCCTGCACCCCACGCAGATCAGATAACATGGAAGAGTGATGAGCCTGTGTGGGTTGATCAGTGGCCTCTAGCACAAGAAAAGTTGTCTGCAGGGCGACAGCTAGTGCAGGAGCAGTTAGCTGCTGGACACATTGTAGAGAGCAATTCTCCATGGAATACACCTATATTTGTCATTAAAAAAAAATCAGGAAAATGGAGATTGTTGCAAGACTTGAGAGCAGTGAACAAAACAATGGTATTAATGGGACCTTTGCAGCCTGGACTCCCATCCCCTGTTGCTATCCCTTTAAGACACTATAAGATAATTATAGACCTAAAAGATTGTTTTTTCACTATCCCTCTTCATCCCTTAGACCAAAAGCGCTTTGCTTTTAGTGTCCCCTCTACCAATTTTAGAGAGCCCATGAAGAGATACCAACGGTTAGTGTTACCCCAAGGCATGGCCAATAGTCCAACACTCTGTCAAAAATTTGTAGCCTCAGCTATACAACAGGTCAGAGACAGTTGGGAAGATAAATATATTATCCATTATATGGATGATATTCTTATTGCTGGAAAAGAAGGACAACAAGTACTTAAAGGCTTTGATGATCTGCAGAAGTCTTTGAAGAGCAGAGGACTCTTAATTGCTCCCGAGAAGGTCCAATTACAAGACCCTTATACTTACCTGGGATTTCAACTTGTAGGATCTCATATCTCAACTCAAAAAGTAGAATTGAGGCTGGATTCCTTGAAGACACTCAATGATTTTCAAAAACTCTTAGGCGATATTAATTGGCTTAGACCCTATTTAAAATTGACCACTGGAGAACTAAAGCCTTTGTTTGATATTCTACAAGGTGACTCAGACCCTAGGTCCCTTAGATGTTTAACACCCGAAGGGCGACAAGCCTTAAAATTAGTAGAAGATGCTATCTGTTCACAATTTATCACAGCCATAGATTATGAGCAGCCTTTAAGTTTTATCATCTGTAAAACCTGTGTTACCCCAACCGCTGTTTTTTGGCAAACAGCACCTATAATGTGGGTACACCTCCCCTCTTCACCAGCAAAAGTGATTCTTCCTTATTACCAAGCAGTTGCAGACCTTCTTAAGATGGGAAGAGAACAGGGAAAAAGGTATTTTGGAAAAGAGCCAGATGTCATTATCCAGCCATATACTGCAGAACAAGTTCATTGGCTATTTCAGACCACTGATTGTTGGCCAATTGCTTGTGCCTCATTCTGTGGTCAAATAGATAATCATTATCCCAACAACAAACTTATCCAGTTTATGTGCCTCCATGACTTTGTTTTCCCTACCAGAACTTCCAAGCACCCCCTTAAAAATGCATGCACCATATTTACCGACAGCTCCTCCACTGGCCTAACAGCTTATGTTCATGAGGGTCGTATTGTGCAAATTCTGACCACTTTAAAATCCACTCAGTTAGTAGAACTGCGTGCTGTTATTGCAGTTTTTTCTGCTTTCCCACAAACTGCTTTTAACCTGTATACCGATAGTGCTTATATAGCTAATGCAGTGCCACTGCTTGAGACTGCAGCACAGATCAAGCATGCTTCAGAGGCAGCATCCCACTTCAGACAGTTGCAAGGATTAATTTGGTGCCAGCACCATGCCTTTTATATCGGTCACCTACGGGCACACTCTGGACTTCCCAGTCCCCTAGCCCGCGGGAATTCACTTGCAGATTCAGCCACGAAAAATATCTTCTGGGTACAAACTGGAGTGCCTGCTGCCCAGCAAGCCCACGCACTTCATCACCTTAATGCGCGCACCTTAAGACTTAAATTCAAAATCACCCGAGAACAAGCACAGCAAGTTGTAAAGCAATGTGACACTTGTGCCACTCATTCCCCCGTTCCCCACCTAGGAATAAACCTGAGGGGACTAGTTCCCAATGCACTTTGGCAAATGGATGTCACTCACATACCTGAATTCGGCTCATTGAAATTTGCCCATGTCACCGTAGACACCTTTAGTGAGTTTATCTTTGCATCACTGCAAACGAGCGAAGCCTCCAAAAATATTATTGCTCACATGTTGCTTGCTCTGTCCACCTTAGGCCAACCCACCAAAATAAAAACGGATAATGGCCCAGGGTACACTGGAAGGTCATTCAAAGACTTTTGTGCTCATTTACATATCACTTATGTCACAGAAATCCCTTATAACCCCCAAAGACAAAGCATAGTTGAGAGAGCTCATCTAACATTAAAAACCACGCTGAATAAAATAAAAAAGGGGGAATGGTACCCCATCAAAGGCTCTCCAAGAAACCTCTTGGCACACACACTCTTTATTTTAAATTTTTTGATTCTGGATGCGGAAGGACATTCTGCCACAGAACGTTTCTGGCACGCTGGCACGCAGCCTGTTTACGCACAGGTGAAATGGAGAGATCCTTTGGACAATCAATGGCAAGGACCCAACCCAGTCCTCATATGGGGACGGGGGTCAGTGTGTGTTTTTGATACCAAAAAGGGAGCAGCAAGATGGCTACCAGAAAGACTCGTAAAACAGGTAGATAACTTTAACAGTTTATCCAGAGGGGATGAAACCCCCTGAGATCACATTTCTTTTCTTTTACAGAATAAACATGAAAAAGATTGGGATACGTGTATTCTGGGTTCTGCTAAGCCTGCCCAAGATTGAAGCCACTTCAGGGCAACAGCAACATGCCTCCTATAAGATGACTTGGAAAGTTCTGAATGGAGAGTCTTGGACCACCTACAACTCCACAACGTCAGAGGGAGCCTTATGGACCTGGTGGCCTTCTTTGTATTTCAATTTAGAAAACGTCTTCTATTCAGCAATCCCACGTGAGCGCCAAACAAGAGCCTCCATAAGACCCTTGTTGAGTCTCCTGCTGCTGTTATCATTAGGACCTTTCTTATTCAACAAGCTTACAGTGTTTATAAAACAAGTTGATTCCCTTGCTGCTCACCCCCTCCAAGTCCACTATCATATCATAAACTGGATTTAGCCGATAGAGGGTTCGCTGAGTTGTAATGATATCTCCTCAGCCCCTCACTAGCGGACCTTTCCTGGGCTGTCACGAGAACAGCCCTGACCAGGAGAAAGCCAAATGCTATATAGCAGGTGTTCTCTCAGACCACCTGCCTAGAAAAAGAATGATGTTAAAACCTTGTTGAACCTTGTTACTTATTTGCCTTGCTTTATGTACCCTCTATCAATCAATTCATTGTTTCTGTTTTTAGGATAAGTTGTATTTATTATAATCTTTACAGATGTATGGTTTTAAGAGTCTTTTTGTTTGGTTAATTGGGCCTTATGCTCAAACTCTCCCTTGGCCTTTAAAAGAACAAATTAGTACTGCCCTCGGCAGACAAACACAAGTCCATTATCATCAGCTTGATCTAATGCGCCAAAGGTATAATGTGCCCTGTTGTTGTTGTGCCATATAGCTTCCCTCTTTTAAGAACTGCATAGGATTCAGACCTATACATATCGGCTCACCTTAAAATGAGTACGATATGGGCACCAATGTGGGTGCGAGGCTGAGCACCGCAAGGGAAAGTCCATGAACCGCCTCTGAATTCCCTGAGAGAAAAACCTGGCTTGCATGGAGGTTAGTATCAAAAATAACAAACACCCTTCCTCCCCTCCACAAAAGATACTAAGGGCCAACATTGACACCCATTGATAGGGAGTCTTGGAGGAGCCAGGTCACTACTCCCCCAATTGGTTAATGCCCATCACTAATAGCGACTGCCCCTTTCTTTTACATAAAAGAAGGGAGGAGATGTTGGGAGCCATGTGGCACAAGAACAATAAGACTCCATTTTGTTTTAAAGATTCCATCGTGTTGTTTACTTCTTCTTGATCATTTTCGTGCCACAGCTTCCCACTCCAGTCCGCTGCTTACGTCAAGGGCTAATACGCATGTGCTCTGCCTAAAAGATAGTTGGACATGCTTCCCACCCCTTATTTACATATTAGAAGTGATTGGCTGTACCCTCCTGTCTTTATTAGCATATAATGTAACCAATGAGCTGTACTTCCTCATTTCTGAACTGCTAATAAGGAAGTGTTAACAAAGCAATAAATTGAGACTTGATCAGAGAATCCTGTCTTGTCTCCATTTCTCGTGCCCCTTGCCCTTTTCGTTCCCTCTCCCTCTCTCTAGGGACCCTGCGTTGCAGACCTGCAGGACGGGTCAGGCTAGGACCTCCAGTAGTATGTTGAATAACAGTGGAGAGAGTGGGCATCCCTGTCTTGTTCCTGATCTTAGATGAAAAGCTTTCAGCTTTTCACTGTTAAGTATGATGTTAGCTGTCGGTTTGTCATACATAGCCTTTATGATGTTGAGGTACTTGCCGTCTATACCTATTTTGTTGAGAGTTTTAATCATGAATGGATGCTGAATTTTGTCAAATGCTTTTTCAGCATCTATGGAGATGATCATGTGTTTTTTGTTCTTCTTTTTGTTGATATGGTGGATGATGTTGATGGATTTTCAAATGTTGTACCATTCTTGCATCCCTGGGATGAATCCCACTTGATCATGGTGTATGATCCTCTTGATGTATTTTTGAATTCGGTTTGCTAATATTTTGTTGCGTATTTTTGCATCTACGTTCATCAGGGATATTGGTCTGTAGTTTTCTTTTATGGTGAGGTCTTTGCCTGGTTTTGGTATTAGAGTGATGCTGGCTTCATAGAATGAATTTAAGTATTCCTTCCTCTTCTTTTTTTTGAAAAACTTTAAGAAGAATGGGTGTTATTTCTTCTCTATATGTCTGGTAGAATTCAGAGGTAAATCCATCTGGTCTGCGGGTTTTGTTCTTGGGTAGTTTTTTGATTACGGATTCAATTTCATTGCTGGTGATTGGTCTGTTTAGTTTTTCTGTTTCTTGCTTGGTCAGTCTTGGAAGGTTGTATTTTTCTAAGAAGTTGTCCATTTCTTCTAGGTTTTCCAGCTTGTTAGCATATCGATTCTCATATTCTCTTATAATTCTTTGTATTTCTGTGGGGTCTGTTGTTATTGTTCCTTTCTCATTTCTGATTGTGTTTATGTGTGTAGATTCTCTTTTTCTCTTAATGAGTCTGGCTAGGGGTTTATCTATTTTGTTTATTTTTTCAAAGAACCAGCTCTTGGTTTCATTGATTTTTTTCTATTGTTTTATTCTTCTCAATTTTATTTATTTCTTCTCTGATCTTTATTATGTCCCTCCTTCTGGTGACTTTGGGCCTCATTTGTTCTTCTTTTCCCAATTTCAGTAATTGTGTCTTTAGACTATTCATTTGGGAATGTTCTTCTTCCTTTAGATACGCCTGGATTGCAATATACTTTCCTCTTAGAACTGCCTTTGCTGCGTCCCACAGAAATTATGGCTTTGTTGTTGTTGTCATTAGTCTCCATATATTCTTTGATTTCTGTTTTGATTTGGTCATTAACCCATTGATTAATTAGGAGAATGTTGTTAAGTCTCCATGTATTTGTGAGCCTTCTTGATTTCTTTCTAGTATTTATTTCTAGTTTTATACCTTTGTGATCTGAGAAGTTGGTTGGTAGAATTTCAATATTTTTGAATTTATTGAGGTTCTTTTTGTGGCCTAGTATGTGGTCTATTCTGGAAAATGTTCCATGTACACTTGAGAAGAATGTGTATCCTGTTGCTTTTGGGTGTAGAGTTCTGTAGATGTCTGTTAGGTCCATCTGTTCTAGTGTGTTGTTCAGTGCCTCTGTGTCTTTACTTATTTTCTGTCTGGCTGATCTGTCCTTTGGAGTGAGTGGTGTGTTGAAGTCTCCTAAAATGAATGCATTGCTTTCTATTTCCTCCTTTAATTCTGTTAGTATTTGTTTCACATATGATGGCGCTCCTGTGTTGGGTGCATATATATTTATAATTCTTATATCTTCTTGTTGGACTGATCTCTTTATCATTATATAATGTCCTTCTTTATCTCTTGCTATTTTCTTCATTTTCAAGTCTATTTTGTCTGATACAAGTAATGCAACACCTGCTTTCTTCTCCTTGTTGTTTGCATGAAATATCTTTTCCCATCCCTTCGCTTTTAGTCTGTCTATATCTTTGGGTTTGACATGAGTCACTTGTAAGCAGCATATAGATGGGTCTTGCTTTTTTATCCATTCTGTTACTCTGTGTCTTTTGATTGGTGCATTCAGTCCATTTTCATTTAGGATGATTATCGATAGATATATACTTATTGCCATTGCTGGCTTTAGATTCATGGTTACCAAAGGTTCAAGGGTTGCTTCTTTACTATCTAACAATCTAATTTAACTTTCTTGTTAAGTTATTGTAAACACCGTCTGGTGTTTCTTTATTTCTCTCCCTTCTTATTCTTCCTCCTCCATTCTTTATATACTAGGTGTTTTATTCTTTGCCTTTAGTTAGTATTTGGATGGTCTGCTTTCTTTGCTATGATTTTCTTTTCTTTGGTGACATCTTTTAGCCTAAGGAGTGCTTCCCTCTAGAGCACTCCATTTAAGATATCCTGTAGAGGTGGTTTATGGGAGGCAAACTCTCTCAGCTTTTGCTTGTCCGGAAATTGTTTAATCCCCCTGTCATATTTAAATGATAATTGTGCTGGATACAATATTCTTGGTTGGAGGCCCTTCTGTTTCATTACGTTAAATATATCATGCCATTCTCTTCTGGCCTGTAAGGTTTCTGTTGAGAAGTCTGATGATAGTGTGATGGGTTTTCCTTTGTAGGTTTTCTTTTTTCTCTCTCTAGCTGCCTTTAATACTCTTTCTTTATCTTTGATCTTTGCCATTTTCATTATTATGTGTCTTGGTTTTGTTTTCCTTGGGTCCCTTGTGTTGCGAGATCTGTGGGCTTCCGTGGACTGCGAAACTATTTCCTTCCCCAGCATGGGAAAGTTTTCAGCAATTATTTCTTCAAAGACACTTTCTATCCCCTTTTCTCTCTCTTCTTCCTCTGGCACTCTTATAATGCGAATAGTGTTCCATTTGGATTGGTCAAACAGTTCTCTTAATATTCTTTCATTCCTAGAGATCCTTTTATCTCTCTCTCCCTCAGCTTCTCTGTATTACTGTTCTCTGATTTCTATTCCATTAACAGTCTCTTGCATCTCATCCAGTCTGCTGTTAATCCCGTCGATCACTTGTCTGATTTCTGCATTGTCTTTCCTGACTTCCCTCACTTCCTCCCTCAGCTCTTGCATATTTCTCTGTAGATCCATCAGTATGGTTATGACTTTTGTTCTGAATTCTTTTTCAGGAAGGTTGTGCATTTCTATCCCTTCAGGTTCCCTTTCTGGTGTTGTCTGGGTCTGGGTGAGTTTTGTTTGTACCATATTCCTCTGTCTTATCATGGCGATAGAAGTGGTCACTGGTAAGTGCCATGTATGTCATCTGGGCTCTTTAAGACTTTAAAAAAGAAAAAACAACAAGAAAAAAGAAGAAAAGATAGAAAAGAGAAAAAAAGAAAGATGGAAAAGAAAGAAAAGAAAGAAAGAAAAGAAAACGCCCACCAGGAGTAGATTCTGTGGGGATGCTGTAGGTGGCACTGTTGCTCCACGATTCCGCCACCATGGCGTGCCGCTCCACAGGGCCCTTTGTAGCTCTGGCCTTGGCGGGAATGAATGGGAGGCTGTTGATCTCTGTGGGAAGTCTGAGTACGGCTGCTTTTTCCCAGTTGCCAGCCATGGGGTCCGAAATTCACCAGGACTCCCAGCCTGCTGGGCTGAGTGTGCTGGGATGATCCGGGCCCTTGTCTCTTTAAGACTGCTAAAAAAATCATGTGATTTTCTTTTGCCCCAGGGAGCCAGCTGCAAGGACCCGTGTGCGTTCCCAGGCCCAGATCCTGCACCCTCTGTCTCCAATGTCCGATACACCGTGTGATGTGTGTCAGTGCTCCCTGAGCAGATCGCCAGGGCTGGTTATTTCACGGGCCTGTACTTCCACTCCCTCCCGGCTCTGAATCTTCTCCGCCCGCTAGTGCGCTAGGGTGGGGAAGTGCTCAGGTCCCACTGGTTCGCAGCTCCGTATCTTACCCACCTCATGGGGTGCTGAGTCCTCTCAGGTGTAGATGCAGGCTGTGTGCTGTCCTGTATCTTCTGGTCTCTTTTTTAGGAATAGTTGTATTTGTTTTATTTTCATAAATACATATGGTTTGGGGAGGAGATTTCCGCCGCCCTGCTCATGCCGCCATCTTCCCTCTCATTCACACACCAAGATTTTCTATGATCTGGGAAAAGCTGCTTCTCAGTTGCCAAACTCAGAATTGATGAAGCCAACATAGTTGTAGCCAACATAGTTGTAGCCAGCTGGAGAATTGATGAAGCCAACGTAGTTGTAGCCAGCTGGGTGGCTTCGGCCCTGTAGGTCCACATATTGCTGCACGTGTGGGGCACAGAATGCCACTTCTTCTGGGGTTAGGGCCTGAAACATAAAAAGATAGAGATATTGTAGTAGGCATTCAAAATAGATGGTTTCTTGGAGCTTCCAGTGTGCCCTAAAACCAGGGAATGCAGAGGCTATATAAGTCAGTCCTGTCTATCATATACTTTTGTCATTAACCCTTAATTTCTAATGAATAAGAACAATTCACCTCTTCGGCTGAGCTCTTCCCTGAAGAATCTCATCTTAGTTTGACTGTACAATTTATCCCATTCCCTAATTTTGGTTCATTAAATAAATGGGATAAAACAGCCTTAAATGATGACTTGCAGGTTTGGAATCAACCTTGATAGTCACGAGAGAACAAATGTGGGTTTTGAGGTGGGTCAAGACAAAATGAAGTAGTGACTGAAGCAAATGATATAAAAAAAAAAAGAGGACATGTGGGTTGGGAGGCAACCAGACCAGAAATGAGCAAATTTGGGGTTATGATTACAGCATAATGACAGTGGACACAACCAGAATCTGACCTGCTTCATATCCTCTTTGGTAATATAGGCCCTGCCTTCTTCCATGGCGAGGAGAGCAGCCTCTATTTCATCGGTGGACCTGATGTTCTCTGACTCCTCGTCGATCAGGAATGAGGTATAGTCCTGGGAACCATAGCCCATCCTGTGGGAGAAATGGACCAGGAATTGTGCTCTCTTAAGAGATTCTCCAAATGCCTCTTCCAACTCAGCTCTTTGAAACTATGAGCTGTGATCTCTAATTTGAATGCCTTCCTCGGGCCCTTATAGCTAAATAAACACTGTTTCCTAAGTCCCAGGCTCTGTTTCTACATGGGTTATTCAGCTTGACTCTACATAGCTTGGGAATTTTCCATTAGTACCAGTTCTTAGGTACTTAAATGATTGAAAACAATGAAAAGAAGAAGAATGCTCCATTAAACATAAAAATTACATGACACTGAAATTTCATTGTTCATAAATAAAATATTATATGAACATAGTCATACTCATTAATTTATGAATTATCAATAGCTGCTTTGTCTCCACAACAGCAGCATTTACAACAGAGACAGTATGGCTTACAACGTCTAAAATATTTATTATCAGGCCTTTAACAGGAAATGTTTGCCAATCCCTGATCTAGATAATAATGCTGCCCTTATTATTGAAACCTAAAGTGGTTAAGATTAAATTAATTTATTTAGAAAAAAATGAATTCTGCTCTTCTGCTCTATACCTTGAATATTGTCGCATTCTAGATACTTTAGAGGGAATTGTACAAAAGGGATTGCTTTCTCAAGATATTACATAAGATCCAACTGTGAGAATTGGATGATGTGTTTACTTGGGGGGATGGGAGCACAGCTTCCTGTTTCAAACAGACTCCCATATGAAAAGAAATAGTCATTCTGTGCGGCAGTCAAGAGAGAGAATGCTGACTCTGGCTTAGGTGTGTGTACTGTCTCTGAAGCACTCTGTTACCCAGTACCCCAACTCTAGCCCTTGGAGTTGAATTCCCAACACCTAATTCCACCCACCCCCTTCTCCAGCCCTGGCCACAGGTGCCCAGTACCTGGCTTGGATCTGTTGCTCCAGGGTGTGTTGCATGACCATCCCAAGCTGGTAGAGCTGGTCCCACTGCTGGGCCAGCCCGATGGTGCTGTAGTTGATGTTTAGGATCAGAGCCTCTTCTAACCTGTCTCCCAGGTCCTCAATGTGGGTCAGCTGAGGTAACATTGCCTCGATCTCCTTCTGCTTTCTCTAGAAAGAGACAAAAAAGAGAGGCAGTCCCACGGGGTATGAGCTCCAGACTGAGGGACACTAGAGAAGATACAAAGCTGATGAGTTTGGGTTTCCCCTAATTATGCCTTTTTGATTATTTTCATGAATCTTTCTGTGCTCTGTGAAAAATGAACTATTCAGGAAAAAAAACTTACTTCTGCATTCTTCATTTATAAAATGGTGTGAAGTTTAAGTGATATAACTTCTGTCATTCTGGTAATCTGCAAAATAGATAAATCTAAAAGTTTGTGGTTATATAATATGGATAGAAAGGAATAGAATTTCCAGGATCCATGTATGATCAGTTCCAAGTGATCCATGTCATGCCTTTTTTGCACCATTGACAGCAGTTGAGCTCTTAGGCCTACTTAAGTTTCCCAGCATTCACTCTTGGGCCTCTTTCATCAGCTTGGGCAGACTTTCATGGGATGCTTTTGCCATTCAGGCACATTATATGCCAAATTTCTGCATCTGAGCCTTGCTTTATCAAAAGGGGAATATGTTTCCCTAAAGAGGGCAGAAGTGAATTGGTTCTAATGATGAGAATGGGTAAAGGTATTAGATACATTAAAAACGACAATGGCTTGTGGCCCCCCAACGATCAATCCTACTTGACATCTTACTGTTTAGTATTTAAGTTCTCTCATTAGGGAGAAAATAAATTTAATTATTCTTTCTCTTCTTTGGGGGACAATAATGAAAAGGTTAAAAAACACTGTTCCAGCCCCTTGCTTCACTTGATTGTTAAGCAATCATCTAGATCCAATTATATTACCTTACTACATCAAATAATAACAGAAATTTGTTGATGTTCCAGTTTGTAGGCTAGGGGCTTTTGCATTTGTTCCCTTACTTAAATCATTGCAACAACTCTATAATATAGATATTATTAACTCCATTGTAGACACACAGAAAATGAACTTTAGAAATTTAAGAAAACCAATATCTACGTCCATGAAGTGGTGGTCAATGGTTAGAATGCAAATTGTTGGCAGGTTTGGGACCAGAGTGTTAAGTTAGTGACATTCAGACCAGAGAGTTTACCTAAAAGTACCAGTAGGGTTGTCTTTCAGTGGTTTATCTTGCACTGCTTACATTCTGGCAATATCTTCAGCTAATGAACACACATTACTTACTTTATTTGCTTCCACTTGGGATTCCAGAGATGCTGTTTCTTTGAGCAAAGATCTGGTTAAAAGCCAGAGGAAAATGTTACTCATAATATCAGAGGTCAATAGTTCACACAGACCAACCCAAAGCCCCGACACTTCTCTACTTCTGTTACATGGCCTCTCTGAAATAACTTTTTACACACCAAATTTTCATGAAACCACATCCCCCTGCTATTGGCAGCCTCTCCAGACAGATGAGAAGGGAAGTGAGGCATGTCCTCACTTTCTTGGCCTATGAGAAGGCTTCCATACCTTCCTCATAGTTCTTATTCTGAACTATCCCCTTACCCTAATGCAGCCAAGACTCCACTTCTGGGGTGTAGGGCCAGAATGATATACACCATGCCTCTCCTCACCCCACATTTTAAGTTAGGCACCCTTAGGCTGAGATGGAATGAAGATGACTCAGTACTAAGTCCTCAACACTAATTCTTCCAGGATAATATAACAACACAAACAGGGTAATATAAAATACTTACCCATCCAGAAAATAAGCCCTGGACATGGAGATCCAGCACAGGAATTGGAAGAGAGAAAATGGAAATCATATGTCAACACAGATTATTTCAGTAATCTTTCTTCAGTGTGATGAAATATTCTAAGACTTCTGTAGCCAAAAATATGAACCTTTTCCACCCACTGTTCCAAAGTCCATCCCACTCTGAGAAGCTCAGACCACTCTGGGCGGCAACCTGCCTTAGGGTATGGAGCTCGGGTGTCAGGTGATATGAGGGGCTGGGCACACGCTGGTGGGGCGTGGTGGACCAGGGCCAGGGACCAAGGGAAATGAGCTGTGTTCCCTCTGCCTTCTGTCAGATTTCTTTTTAGCCATAATACAGGATTTCTTGTCATTCGGTGTCTGATATATCCTTATCAGTGAGTTTGTAGGAGCAGTGCATATCAAGACTTCTCTAAACCACCACTTTAATTCTCAAAACTCCATAATTCTGACCCACGTACTAGATACAGTCTACCAACTTTGACCATTTATTATAACATACTACATTCTCTGCGTCTCCTCTTTTCCAGATCATTTGCCCCAGAAGATGTGATAAATGTTTCTTTCATGTATGGAGCATTTTACATTTTATGAAAGCAAGTAGCATATATTAGCTCACCTAATTCTCACCACGGCGTTACCAGTCAGGCAACATAATAGCTTCCTACTAGGTGCTCACAGTAGGCTCTGCTTCTGGTTGTGCCAATAAACACATACGTGACCTTGAGCAAGTCAGTTTATCTGCTGAGCTTCTTCCCACACTTAGAAATAGGGGTAATAAGATCTGCTCTGTACACTTTCAAGGTTGCTCTGAAACTTAAGTGAACTAATGGATATAGTAATTTTTGTAAAGTGTGGAATGCTATGCAAACATGAGGGACTGTTATTACTTCTGGACTGTAGTTATAGGCAGCAGGAAAAAACAACAGTATCAAGGAGAAAACAGCGGGTACACAATGGGCAGCGGGATGAAATTCTAGCTTTTTGCAAGGATCGATTCAGAGAGCAGTCAATTCTAAGTATAAAGCACTGACAGAATGTGGTGATTTTAGATGCACATAAATGCAGTGGAAGTCCCTCTTCCTCCCCCAACATGTCTTTCAACCTCATGGTGAATGGTGTATGTGGCATAGGGATCATGGGTGTGGAGGTAGCACAACAAACCTGGTCTCCAGGATCCATTTAAGGAAGTCACTGGCCCTCTGTTCAAACTCCCGGAGCATATCAAAGTTCCTGACCTGTCTTTCTTCTTCCTTTTGCAGCTCCTGCTCCCATTCCTAAAATCCCAAACCACAGACAGTGTGGTGCACATTGAAGATCTTTCTTTGCAGTAATATAATAGTTCCTAGGCTGAGCTGTACATCTTCTCTCTCCCAAGTCTAATCTATCTCCCAAAGTGCCTATGTGCTTATATTTTTTCCAGCCCACTTCTCACCAAAAGGTGAAAAAACTCATGTCAAATCCCGTAAATACTTACAGGTGCCTGTAAACCCAAGGCCAGTAACAAATACATTAGTAATAAAGGCAAAAGTTCTCTCCCATAAATTTTTTTCTAGGAGAAACTTGGTGTAAATGAATGTAAAAGCAGCCTTAAAGGGAAAGGCAGCACCAAGAGTTGCTGTCTAAAATTGGTGAAATGTTTCTCTGTTAGCCTTTTAAAATATTTTTCCTGGTTTCTCTGGTGAACATCATTACAGACAGACAAAAATGAAATGCAAACACATAAAAATGATCATTCAGGGTCATTTTCAATGATAAGATTTTAGGATTTCTTATAGTGAACTCTATGCTCCAATTCTACCTGGCACATAGTAAACATTCAAAAATAGGTGCTAAAAATGCATAGATAAGTGACTGAATAAACAAATCATTCATGGGAGAGGCATCTATCCCATCCTTTATCCACTTTTTTTCTTCTCTGATCTTTTCAGACTATGTCTCTCTGATTTGGAGGTGTAAATCAAAGAAGGAATACCTTACATGGGGGAATAGATAGACTGTGAACATACTTACAAGCCTCATGAACTTCCCATGACCCATTTTTAGAGCTTTCTCCTGGAGTTTGTGTCTGCTTCCCTGAATCATTGCTCAACACCTAAAAGCATGAACTGTCTAAACAATCTGAGATGGGGTTCTACCTACTGTGAACGTAGTTCCAAATGTTTCTTATATCCAGCTCATGACAGCTATTCCAGTGTAATTAGTCATAGTGTCCCTTTCTTTCTCAAACATCAACTCGTATACTAAATTAAGTGGTCACGCCATCACCGAAGGAGGCCTCTGCTGTGCCCTGAGTTACCTTGATGATGTCATGCATGTGCTCCCAGATCCTTTCTAGCACTTCTACTGTTAACCACATATAAGGGCTGGAGGGCACATTTAAGGCCTTAATCTACTGGTCCAGTTGCAGCAAATGGTTGAAGGTAGATTGGGCCCCTGTCCAGGAGGCCAACAAAGCCTCGTGGTCCTTTTGCAGCTGCCGAATCTCATCCAGGGAGTCACAGCACACAGGCTGTGACAGGTCCTTTTGGGCATTCTCACACCAGTTGTTGAAAGCTGAAGCCTTGCATGCAAATTCAATGAATAGGTCCTCGGCCTACAGAGAAAAGAAAAATAAGATACCTTCATCTCTCCCAATAAAGCCCCTCAGCAAAAGAGAAGACTGAAGATTAAAAAACAAAAAATGACTGTCTTCAGGTATCTTTAGAGTCAACATTCTGCAAGGCCAAACTACAACCATTGAGGACCATGGGATCATACGGATGGGCATGTGACTTCGAGGTACAAGCCCTGATCCTACATTTCCTCACTGTGAAATTAGTCAAATCTTCCATCATCTACAAATGAGGAGGTTGAATGACTTCTAGAGTTATTGTAGCTGTAAGATTCCAAAACTGGCAAGGGTCATTTGCAATGCTAAGACTTCGTGATTCCTTATACTGAATTCTATGCTCAAATTCTATCTGGCAAATAGTAAGCATGCAAAAATAGGTGTTAAATAAATGCATGGGTAAATGATTGAATAAACAAGTCATTTGTAGGAAAGGCTATCCTATTCTCTATCCACTTCTTTCTATCCTCCGACCCTTTCAGACAATGCCCCTCCAATGTATCTTTATCTATCCTGAGTTATTTTCCTACCTTCCTTCTAAAACTTGGTGAGGGCTCATGTCACACCCTGAATCCCCTGTTTAAACCCATTTCTACGCTCTAATTTATATACTCATTGCAGCATTACTCTCTGGTGTTATCCATATGCTCTGAATGCCTCTAAATTGTCTGAATGTTGAACAAGAGAAATTGAATGGATTTTCCCAAATACTAAGTTATCAAAAATAGTTTCAGATTTAAAATGGATCATAGGTTTTGGGTCAGCCAATTATACTTCCAAAGACATTTATCTTAAGCAAATATAGGGGTTAAAGAGGAGAAAACGGATCCAATAGGAAGGGTGGTTGCAAAGGTATCACATTATTGCATTTTACCTGTACTCACACCAGCCAACTATAGGCTAAATAGATAGGAAAGATGAAAGAAATTACAAATTATTTGATAATAGTTTTATAATAAAATGATCAACTGAATATTTTACTAAGATTTTGTAATCAGAAATAAAATAACAAAACTCTGCCATTTGAAAATTAAGCAACCAGAATGTAAAGTAGCTTTCTATGGAGAATGCATATGTGTAAAGTTGCTCATGAATTGATTTAACTTTTCACTTGTTTTATTTCTGTAGGTCCCATGTCTTTCAATAGAGTAGGCATTAACTAAGCATTTAGACTGATTGGTTTTCATTTGATTGTTTGTTTCCTAATTCCTCTGACCCCCCGCCTTAACGTGCAGCCAGTACCATAAACACCACTCATGGTCTGGGAGTGGTCAGTAATTTCACTGACTATCCTGACTTCATTTTATCATTAATATGTTTTTTATGATCAGCCTCCAATACCTTAGCAGATACCTCCAATACCTCCAATACTATCACTAGAAAGAACATTTTAATCACTTGTATTTGTATAGAATTTAGTGGTCTGTCCTGCATTTTCAGTTCCATCATATCTTTTAATAGTTGTAACACAGACCCCAAGAAAATGGTGGTAATATTATCCTATTTCATAAACAGAAGAATCAAGTTTAAGAGGTGGTAAGCGACGTACACCGGGTCCCCCACCTAGGAAAGGCAGACACAAGATGAGAACACACGTGTTCCTTGTCCAGTGCTCCTTCAATCTGAGTCACAGAAAAACACGGACAGCCTTGACTCCTGCCTGACAGTGTTAGCTCTTCCAAACACTAAAACCTTCTAGCCTCTTGTCCTACCAACCTGGGCTGTTATGGGTGCCTGGCTTCCACCTAACAGCAGCTGAATCACTGATAAGTCAGCTGTTTAAAACACTTCCTATTAACCTTAAAAAATGAATTACTTTTCTTTCAGTAAGCATGTCTTCCTGATCCTTTTCAGTGTACTCGCTGAAATGTCTGCCGATTCTCCAAACAGGGTTTCAAGGGTCTATTTCTGGATTCCATGGCTAATATACAGCTAACTGAGGACTGATCGTGGCTCATCATTTTTTTCCCTTTACCTTCAGCAGGGGCTTCTGCTTCTCCAGCAATGTATTTCTGTGAGCCTGCGAGGCTTCCCCCAGCTGCCCAAAGCGCCGCAGCAGCGCAGCGTGGCGCTCCTCAATGGCGTCGGCGTGGCAGTGCCGAGCAGCCCCCAGCTGGTCCTTCAGGTCAGTTATCTCGGCCAGCCTCTCTTGCTGGACACTCTCTAGACTGGCATCCAGCGTGTCCTGGGAAAGACCCATGGAGACGCTATGAACAGAGGGACATGCAGACTGCAAGGGCTCATTCACACCTGGGGTCCACCAGGTCTTTATGATGGACAAGATAAGGACTGGGAAAGAGAGTGGTCACCAAACAGGACTGAGAGACTGAAGTGAACATTTGTGATTGGAATTATGAGGAAGGTCCAGTGGTTATGTGCTTTAGAATTGGATTTTAGGTTAAGTATAAATTAATATTAAGGGAATAATGGAGCATGACATAATATTTCGAATTTCTTAATCAAAACTAACTCCTTCCTGCAGCTCACATCCTTTCTAAGACTCTTTTATACTGCCTATCGGACTGTGTGTTCTAATTAGTAACAGTGCACTACCAGAGACTGTAGGAGTATACAAACTAACAAAAGACCTCTTAAAGATGTCAGTTATGCAAATGAGGTTTTCTGAAAATGTCTGTACCAAAATCACGAAATTCGGGAAATTCCACTTCCAGCCTTAACAGGGTGATTTGCATTTTTCCAATCCTCCTTTTGAGGACAACTTTAACCACTGGGTAAAAGTACAGAAAAAAAAACAGTTGTTGACAAGAGATCAGAATGCAACTCAGGTAACTACAAGTCAAGTAATCAAAATTCTAGAAAGAAGGAAATAGGATTAAAGTCAGAGTAATACTCTCTGTCAATTTTCCCTTTGAAGCGTAAGCTGCATAGGGTAAGAGGTTGAGGAGAGAATAGCTGTTTAGAGCTTTTGGCGACCTCAAGAGGTGAAAGAAAGACCAGAGTTTCAGGAGATGGGGCAGCCAGCACCTGAGAAGCATGAAAAGGGAACTGCAGGACAACAGGTTCATTATTCTGCCTGTATTTTCCCCTCAAGACATATATAGATTCTTAACCTGTAGAGGACACAGGTCCTAGAAGCCAAGCAGTAAACAGTAGCTAAGGGTCTAAAATGCTAAGTAGAATTTTTGGGAGTCTCACGGTGCTGGGTTCAGGGCACACCAAGTAGGAGCAGCCCTAGTGAGGGGTTTAGTTGACACTCTCTGAGAGGCCCTTGGAAGAAGAGCAAAAGGCAAAACTATGTCTTGAATCGTTTCAGTCCCAAGACAAAAATCAAGGGTTGGAGAGGGAATGGGACTGTTAAATTAAAGCTTCAAATCAAAACTCATGAATTTATTACATCAAATGGAGTCATGATTCCCATAAAATGACCAAATTAAATGAACAAAGCAAAACTCTGCTATCTGCTATCTACAGAAGGCACATCTGAAATACAAAGCACTCTCCACTTCCATGATCACTGCAACATTATTCACAGT
Source organism: Smutsia gigantea (assembly GCA_032199065.1). NCBI lineage: Eukaryota > Metazoa > Chordata > Mammalia > Pholidota > Manidae > Smutsia > Smutsia gigantea. The sequence goes on from JAVSCE010013377.1 coordinate 351,749, forward strand.
AGCCAAGATATGGAAACACTCTAAGCAGCCATTAACAAATAAGTGAAGATGATCACACACACACACACACACACACACAATGGAATATTATTCAACCATGAGAAAGAAGGAAATGCTGCCATTTGGGCCACTCGGATGAGCCTTGATGGCATTATGCTAGGTGAATAAGTCAGAGAAAGTAAGACAAACACTGTTTGACATCACTTAAAAGAGCTGAATTTAGAGAAACAGAGAGGAGAGTAGTGGTTACCCGGGACTGGGGAGTGGGAAAAATAAACAGGAAGGTACTGGTCAAAGGGTATAAACTTCCAGTTAAAACACTGAGTTCTGGGGATCTAATGCACAGCATTTTGATTATAGGTAATACTGTATTATTATTACAGTAAATCTAAGAGTAAATCTTAAATGTTCTCATCACAAAAAACAAATGGTAATTATGTGATGGGATGGAGGTGTTAGCTAATGCTATGGTGATAGTGCTATTATTTTGCAATATTAAATGTATCAAATCAACAATGAAATATAAAGACATAAACATAAAAAATCAGAATGGAAATATTAAACACTGCAAACACTAAAGAGAAAATTGGTATAGTACACTTGTATATGTAAAAGAAGGCTATATCAATAAATGATATTAGAGAGAGAACACTTAATAATTAAAAGCATCATTTATCAAGATGATGTCATAAATCTAAATGTCAACACAATTTTAACATAGCTTCAAAATACATAAAAAATGAAGTGTTTAGACGATTAACAATCAAAATCTGATAGATAATATAAACTACTATAAAATGCATATCCTTTTCAATTGTACATAGACTATTCACCAAAATAGGCCACTTGTTGTGTATAAATCAACCTTCTAAAATAATACAAGATATGTTTTTAAAATAAAGTGTAATGAAATTCAGTACAAATGTCAAAAATGGTAATAAGAAAATTCCCAAATGTTTGGAAATGAAGCAACAACCTATGGAATAATCAATGAGTTCAATAAGAAATCACATTAGCAATGACAGAAAAAATTTAAATGTATGATAACAAAAATAACATGAAATTTATGAGATGCAGCTAATGCTTTGCCTAGAGGGAAACGTATGCCCTTAAGTCACTCTATTAGAAAAAAGAGTGGCTAAATATTTGATAATCTAAATATGTGTCTCAAGAACTTTAAAAAAATCAAGTTAATCCTAAGGAAAGGAAAAGAAAATGATAAAGATATAAAAAGATATTAACAGGATGCAATATGCAAAGATTCAACAGAGAAAAATCAAAATACCAAGTCGGTTCTCTAATAAAAATGAACAACTAGCAGCAAGACTGGTGGGGATGCAGGGAGAGAGGGAGAAAAAACAGCAAATTATCAGCATCAGGAAGGAAGAAAGGAACACTACCACAGGTCCTGCAGACAATAAAATGACAACAATTAAGAATGAAGTAATCCTATGTGTTCAGTTTCTGTGTGATGTGGGTCTGCGACTTCACTGGCATCTATCAACAAGGCAGCCCTTCTCTTACCTGCCTTGCCAGGAGATTGAGGAAGGCAGCAAGGTCTGAACCATTGCCATCGATCTTCAGGCTTGCTTCCTTCTCAGCTAAAGAGCAAAGATAATCAATTAGAGGGGACATGTAATTAGTCTCCTATCAGCTTTGGTGAGGTGGAAAGGAATATTTACTAAAGGTTGCGGTGAGCCTCCTGACTCTCAAAATGGGTGATTCATTGGAATCGGAGCATTTGGAGCCAATGGATTGCTTCTCTAGGCTTAGGCAGGATAGAACTGATTGAAACAGAGCTAGGACAAAGAACCTCTGAGTGTTTCATAGAACAAGGAAGCTTGTATATTAGATATAAATTATAAGTAATCAAATACAGTTTATTTCCTAGAATGTTTTGCCATGGCTTTACCTTTCTTAATATCATACATGAAATCATCAATTCCCCAAAGATGTGTTTTCTGGAATTATGTCATTCCATCAGCATGTTTCTTTGGCTGTGTGTGTGTGTGTGTGTGTGTGTGTGTGTGTGTGTGTGTGTTTGCACATATGTGAGTATAATTGTGTCCAGAAAGGGTAGGAGTGTGGATGCAAGAAGCATCTCTCTTCCCAAAATGAGTGAGAGGCCCCAGGAACCATTCTGTAAATAGTATTTATTAGCATTTGTCAAACCTAAGGACCTGTCCCTCACATGTCCTACCTATCCAGGCCTCCATGACATCAGCCTTCCAGTTGAACTGCTGAAATGCATGGTCATTATCCAATTGCAACTTCCAAGCAGCTATCGCCTGGGCCAGAGAAGGGATCTTTTCATGCAAAGCATCCATCTTGGCAGTAATCGCCTTCTGGTGACTTGTCACCTGCAACATCAAGGTTGAGGAAGGAAGCAGAGAGATAAATATACTGGTGAGGCCAGGGGTAGAAATGTAAATTATTCAGTATGATTAAAAAGCTTTCACCTCCCTCATTCCAAACATGTAACTACTCTCTTGTAGGTCAAATGTAATTATTCTATTATCCTTCCATGTCCAGGATGGTTATTTCCATCCCAGCATTTAAAAGATCTCATGTTTGTCCACATAAGCATGGCGTTCTTAATTGGAGTCATCTCTGTTTAGGCTTTTTTGTACAACACTTAGGTTAATGAGTGTTGGTAAAAACAAGCAATTGAACAAAACAGTCATTGTCAAATTACAAAGAACTTTCGGTGTGGTACTCCTCCCTAGAAGCTTACTTAGAAATCTTTTCACATTCTTACAGTACCTATAACCAAAGCAAGTGATTCGTTTTTAATAAATAATATGTTTATGCCATGTTCTGCATACAATAAGAGTAAGAGTACCAACACAAATTTAAGGAAACCTGAAAGATATACCTGGAAGAATTTGAAAAAAGAATTTCCAGAAAATAGCAACTGAATAATTATTTGTTGAGAAAAACAACAAAGAAGCTAGGAAGAGATTTTTAAAGTCTTAGGTACGATTTCATCACTGATCGTGATTCTATATTTGGGCCAACCCCCTTTTTCTTTTAATTTGCTGTCATTAATCAACAATTACATGAACAACATTATGGATACTAGGCTCCCCCTACTATCAAGTCCCCCCCACATATCCCATCACAGTCACTCTAGATCAGTGTAGTAAAATGCTATAGAGTCACTACTTGCGTTCTCTGTGTTATACTGCCTTCCCTGTGTCCCCCCGCCCTACATTATACACGCTAATCGTAATAACCTTGGGCCAACCCTTTGTGAAAATGAAAGCTTGACCCACATTCCTTGAAGTCACTCACCTCGCTCAGGATGTCTCCGCCTTGAGCACACAAGTTTTGCACTCGGGTCCTATGGACTGCAAAGTCCTCGTCCAGTGCTTCATTCTTCTTTAGCAAGTTCTGTATAAAAGAGCCAGTGAGAACCAAGCATCCAAGGCTGAACAGTCTATCCCGCCCACCGCCCGACTGCCTTTGAAGCCATTCATCGGCGCTGATCCCACTAGATGGGTGGAGTTGGTGAGTGGCCACTTCTTCCTGCACAGCTACACTAAATTCCTCTCCCAAAATTCTTCACTGGCCAAAAGGGGCCATCTTACCAGGAAAAAAAAAGGCAAAGAAATATAAGTGACACGCTTTTTAACTTACTATGCAGATTTAAGCTTTTCTGGGCTTTGGAATGAGTACGTTGATCAAGGTGATATCCAAGGATTCCTCCGTATTGAAGTTTATATAATTCTGTGGAACATTGTGGATAGCAGGAAAAAAACATGAAGTGTCAAGAACATCCTCTACGAGGCACTGACCCTAAAGGGAGGCAAGGAGAACACTGAGCTCCCTGGGAATATTACTCCAAATCCCTTGTGTTTCTAACTGCTCCTGGAGCCATGTCTGCAGCTGGTGGGATGGGGAAGGGATCATGGGTGACGCATGCGGAGGACTGCCTCTCCACGTCCTGGGGTATTTTCCTAAGTGTTTCTACACTAGCCCTCATCACCTTTTGCATCTTTTGTCATAAAGGCACCCAACTATTTTTTTTCTTCCTACACCACATACTATCCCGGGCTAAAGGAAGAAGCAGATTCTGTGTGAGTAATATCTTTTTAACTATCACATTAAAAAATTTTTTTTATGTTTTTTAAAACAATTTTCAAACAAAGTATAACATTAGTATTTTGAGGAATCTTATGAAAATCTATCCCTATAAGAAAAGGCCTTTTGTGGTGACTAACTCACAGAAAGGTCAGAAATCATGGGATTAAGATGTGAGTCCTGCCTTCACACCTGAGCAGTTCCATAACCTTGGGCAAGTCACTGACATCCTTGCCCCTTGATTTTTCATATTAAAACCAGCAAAAGTATCCATATTTCCACCATCTTCTTCTCCCACCAGGAGGAAGATCATAATTTCACAGGGGAAAATGGTGACCCCTTAAGAAAAGATTCAAATTGAAGAGAAGAAGATTGATCCATTCAGCATGTCACTCACCTGCGTGGCAGCCAGTGTGTCTCCAGAATCCCCTCGGACAACCACAGCTTGCTTTTCGCTTATCCACGCTTCCTCCTCCTCGGCGTTCTGCATGAATTCCAAGTACTCTCGGGACTCCTCCAGTCGAAGCCCTCTGTAACAGGATGGTAAGCCCCAGTGAGGATGAGAAGAAGCTGCTAAGTTCGGCTTGTGTAGCAGGGGAGCACGGTCTCACGAGGCAGTTGCAGTCCCACTGCACCGCACACAGTCTGGCCAGCAGAGCCACATAAACACACATAAAGAGCTGAACTCCTGTGAAAGGGGGAGAGCCTTGCCCCAGAAGCTCAGTTCTGTGGTATTAGCCTCCCTCTAGGAATCTTTGTTGGGGGAAGGAGCCCTTGTCCAAACAAAAGTGCGGAGTTTTCAGGATAGGAAAATAATGGAGGCAAAGCAGTGTCCCTTTCTACTCTGAGCACCACTGTTCTTCTTAGTAAAAGCACCACAAAATGCTAGAAGGTCCTTTTTGTTCCCCGGAAAGACACATTTTCCTGCTGCCAACAGGTCTGGAATTACAGGTAGAAATGATTCTATTTGGCTTTATGGCTAATTTGCTACCTGACTATCAGGGAGAAAAGAGATTCCTTCATTCTTTCATTACTGGGTACTACAAAAAGTGCTAAATGGGGGAGTTATACACAGACAGACATGAGGGGAATAACCTGGTATGAAGGATAACATATGTAGGGCAGCAATGATAAGAGAGAACTGCAAGTAAGTGCAGGTGTAGAGGTACATTCAGATCACAGCACCAATCATCCTGGGACAAATGGGGGAAAGCTTCATGAAAGACTTGGCATCTGAGCAGGGACTTAGAAGATAAATACAGATAGGTAGTTGGGGGAACGCCATGTCCAATATCTGCAACCCAGGAAAAGAACTGAGCATCCTGTCCCCAACTCACCGAACCTTGGCCAACCCTCTGAGCTTCTCCCAGTTTGTTAACTGAGCCAGCTGCTCCTGGATCTTGATAATGGGGGTCTGGTAACCATAATGTTCTTGGAATGCTGCAATCTAGAAATTTTTTCTGGTTCATTTTCTACTATGGAATATTGTCAACATGGTAATAGCAAAGAGGCAGAAAGCAGGTGCACCTCTCAGTATTGTTTTCACAAAAGCAGAGGATGGGGTGTGGGGAATCCCTACTGCAACTGGTTGCAGGTCACTCCAACTGATGAATGAAAAAAGGAACTTACACGTACCACAGGTAGAAAGACAACATTAAAACAGATTCTTTGTGAGTGTAGAATGAATGAAAATAAGTTAAATCAGCACTTTTTGATTTTTCCTTCAAATGCACTTACCACATGTCACCAGTGAAATAACAACCCTTGAATCTTCAGTTACCTGGGGCATATCTGGTCTTGGCCTTCCTCCTCCTCAAGATTGATTTGATTTTCTAGAAATAAATTCAGACAGGGCTGGTCAGAATGAAACAATCCCACATCACACATTACTATTCCAGAGTCCAGTCCTAACACAGGGACACAAATATCGTCAGTGTGAGAACAGACTTGGTGGAAGAATGTATCACGTCTCGGTTCCTGTATTGTGATAAGGGCCTTGGTTTCCTGGCCTGAGGACTGAGCAAAATTTACCTTAGTAAAACCCTCAAAGTCAAAATGATTTTTTGATGGGAGAGGGAAACACTGTCATTCATGGGGTGGGAGAATGCGAAGGCACAACTTCGCTCCAGGGAAACATACAAGTAGGCAATGGTAGAGATGCCCATGACTGGTTTCCAAAGACTGCATAGGAAAACAAGCCAAACTGAAGGAGACAGGGAATGGGACTAAGAACAGACAACCCCGGGTTGTATCTTTTACAGAGATGTAGACACCAATGTCAATTTTTCTGGCAAGTAGAGGGGCTTAAGGAACATGGTTTGGGTTGAATCTTCTAGCACTAAAGCTGAAAAGAGACATGTCACTGAAAGTAGAAGGTCTGACAGACATCTCCGTGCTCATGCTGCAGGTGTGAGTTGTCTCTGATGAGTGCCTTGGATCCAAACACCTGACAGTGCGGCCTCCAAGTGGGCTTCTGTGTGTTTTCATGGGAAATTATTTGCATACAGAGTGTTGCAGTCTAAACAAGTTTTCCACCACCAAGTTCAAGTACATCAAGTACCTTAGTGAACCCCACGCAGGCTTTCATCTTTGTGAACTGCATTCATAAATACTCCCACATTCCCTCATACAGCTACGATCAACAGACTATTTGATATATTTTACACATGAGGAGATAGATACTGAAGAAATGGTCAGTCACGTGCCTATGGATAGTAAACACAGGACTCAGCTTGGAGCCTGGGAACTTCCACACCCAGTTCAGGACTGTTTCCTCCTTAACAAGCTACTGCTTGTCACACCCTTCTTTCCTTTCTTTACTCTGAGTGCCAACTTCCTCCTGCCCCAAAGGCCAGGGCCCATCAGGGAGGAAGCAGACAGTTGGAACACTGTGACCTCCATCCTGGCAGTTCTCCTCTCTGTCCTCACCCAGCCAAGTCCAGAGCTTTCACATCCCCAGGTTTGACATGGAACCCAGGACAGCTGATCAAACATGACTAGTGGGGGAGTGGAGTCCCTCGGGTCCCGGGATCTTGGCGAAGCTCAGTGTGGTCGGGGCCTGTGCTGCCTCACCTGGGCCGAGCTCGCGGGCAAGGCGCTCTGCCAGCCTACGTCCTTTCACCAGTTGGTCTCGGAAGCCCTGCCCCTGGTAGTAGTCAGGGTCATGGTGGCTGAGGAGGTCCGTGAAGTACTGATTGAGGAGGACAGAGACGACTCTCCCTGTAACTGCCTCCTCACTTGGGCCAGCTGTTGCTCCTGATCTTCAGTCCCAATACTGCATTCCCTGAGGGGACAGTAGAGACACGTTAGGACTTAGGAGGGGTGAATGTGAAGGTTCTACAGATTTCCAGAACGATTTCTGTGAGATCATCCACAGTGAGGCGCTGGAGCAGGATTCTGGCACAGGTTTGGTGACCTGCTTGTGGCAAAGAGAAGAAGGTAAAACAAAGACTTCCTCTGCAATAGAGATGCTTCTGGAAGGTACTTGGCCATCCCATTTATCTATTTCGTCTTCCCATGTCTTACTAAACCTGCTTCAATGAGCTGTCAATATAAAATATATTTAAAAAACTCATTCAACTCTACACCAAAAATAAGTAAATAAAAAAGTCAATTTAAAAATGAGCAGAGGATCCAAAAAAACCATTTTCCAAGGAAGACATATGAATGGGTAACAGGCACATGGAAATGATGCTCCACATCGCTAATCAGCAGGGAAATGCAAACAAAGCCACCGTGACTTTTCCCTTCACACCAGGCAGAACAACCAAAATCCCAAGGGCAAGAAATCAGAGGTGTTGGCAAGGATGTGCAGCAGAGGGAGCCCGCCTCCACTGTTGGAGGGAATGTACATTGCTGTAGCTACTGTGGGAAACACTAGATGGAGGCGCCTCAAAAACTAAAATAGAAATAGCATACAGCCCAGTAATTTCACTTCTAGGAATTTATGCAAGAAAACAGAATCAGTGATATGAAAAGATATATGCACTCCTATGCTTACTGCAGCATCATTTACAACAGGCAAGATATGTAAGCAACCAACGGGTCTGTCCACCAACAGATGAATGGGTAAAGTAGATGGGGTACATATACACAACAGAACACTATTTTGCAAAAAGGGGGAGAAATCCTGCCATTTGCAACAGCATGGATGGACCTAGAGGGTATTCTGCTAAGTGAAATAAGCCAGGCAGAGAAAGACAAATATCACATCATTTCCCTTATTTCTGGAACCTAACAAGAAAAGAAAACAAAATGAGCAAAAGAACAGTAGACTCATGGACACTGAAGTGACTGATGGTTACCATGGCGGAAGGGTTAGGAATGCATGGCATGGTGGGTAGGAAGATGGTGATAAAGGGGCACAAAAATTCTCAATAATGATAGAAGCTGGTCACAGAGGTGGTAGTACAGTGTGCAGAATATAGCCAATGGTTCTGTAACATCTTTCTCTGTTGACAGGAATCACGCTCGTTGTGAAGAGGACTTAACAAACAGTATGGCTAACTGTTGAACCACTCTGCTGTACATCTCAAACCAATATAAGACTGTATATCAACTAAACTTCAATTTAAAAAAATTAGTTACTGGGAAGAAAGTGGAGCATTGAGAATATAGTTAATATTCCTGTACCATCTTTCTGTGCTGACTGTATTTACTACTGCTAGTGTGGTAACTACACCAGTTTGGGTGAGCATTTAATAATGTGCCTTACTCTCAAATCACTGTGCTGTATCCCTTAAACCAACATAATGTTATACATCAGCTTTACTTGAATAAAAGACATGTCCCTTCAGTTCCTCACTTCGGCAATGCCCAGTTCCATGTGAAAATATATATAGTGTGTCATGCAGTGAATGGACACAGAGCCAGACACAGAAACGTGGACATGTACAACTGGTATTCATGGGAAGAAGACAAGGCAGGGCTCAAGAACACAACAATTTTTTTTTTAAAGAAAGGAGATGCAATCAGTCAGGATGACTGTGATTAAAGGCAAATGAGGTGGTAATTGAATGACATTGTAAAGGTACTAAATGCCACTTGAATTTGGTTTATGTTGTGTGAATTTCAACCGAATTCCTTTTTAAAAGTTTTTTATTGAAGTACAGTTGATACACAATCTTATATTGGTTTCAAGTATACAACACAGTAATTCAACAGTTACACAGGTTCTTAAATCCTCATCCCAACTAGTGCAGTTACTATGTGTCAACACAGAAAGAAGGCACAGAACCCCTGACTGTATTCCCCATGCTGCACGTCCATCTCAATGTCCAACTTGTAATATGATTGAGGTTCTGTGTCTCTTTATCCCCCAAACCCACCCTCCCTACCCTCCCCAAACTCCCCACTGTGGTAACCTCAAGTCACATCTTAGTGTCTCTGAGTCCACTGCTACTTTCAAAAGAGAGCATGAGGTTCTGAATAGGTGGGAGTTGTCCCTTACCAATGGTTTTTCTCTGTTTTATAAATATTTGTGCACACATGCCTGCCATGGAAATTTCTGTCCATCTCTTGGCCAGAAGTGTCTCCGTGCCCCAGCTCAGAGATGCCTCTCCCTTCCCACTGGCCTCCACACACACAGCGCTCCTCACCTGAGCTTCTCTGGTAGCCTCGGCTTCTCTTCTGGCTTCTCCTGCTCAAGGGAAAGCTTCTCTCCCAGCACAGATGCAATGATGTCTTTGCAGCTGTCATAATCTGAGAAACAGGCATGCCTGTGTCAGTGGGAAACTGGACCTGCTGCTGTGCTCACTGCCTTCCAGAGGTAGTGACGTCCACCCCAAGGCAAAGGAAGCCCGCTACCAGGCTCTGCACTGAGATTGCCATATCGTAGCCCTCAAACTCCGGACTACAGACCCTTGGGTGACTCCCATTGCAGAGAGGAGGAAAGAGAAGCTGCAAGGCACAGAGAGAACTACACAAGATAATGACGTCGTATTTGGCGAGTTGGGGAGCCACATGCCCTGAGAATGGCCCTGAGGCGTGGGCCACTTTACCACGCTTTGCAGCCTCCCTAGGAAAACACTGAGCAGGGCCAAGAAGTAGTGATTTCCTCCATGCTTGGGTAGGCCCTGAGGACTATGCTGACTGCTGGTTCCCTCGTGCTCAGAAATTCAACGCAAGTACCTCCAGGATGAAAACAATTTCACCTTGGTACAGTTCTGTCAAGTGTAATGCATAGGCCATAAATGCCTGAGGAAACATGCAGAGACACTAATGAAGCTTACAAACTGGAGTAGAAGGAACTGAGGAATAATGTTTCCTCTGCTCCAGGAACTGTTGTAAGAGCCTTACAGACGTAACTTGTGGAATTGCAACAAGTCAAAGAGCTAGGTGCGACTGCAGTACTGTTGGAACTGAGGAGGAAACTGAGGCACAGAAAGAGTGCAGGGTGGATGTGAGTCTGGGAAGACTGGCCCAGAGTTCAGATCATCACCACTGCACCATGGGACCTGGGTGCCAAGGACATGGGTCACTCCTTTCTTCTTCACCTTCCAAACTTGTTACCCTCAGTTGTGTCATGCTTGCAAGGAAAAATGTAAATAACAGAGAAATAAGCAGTTGGTCTTTTCCCAAAAGCTCGTCTCTTCCTTTTCTGAAATAGCAGGCTTTCGTTTTTACTTTCCTGTGTCAGTCATTTGTCCTAACTCTCACTGGCTTATTGAATAACAATTGTAGGAAATGACCCCAATTCAGGCTCAAGGTGTCAAGATTCCTTCTAATAACTCTTTTGGGCAAAGGGCACCCTCCTCACAGTTCCTTTGTCATGAAGTCCCCTCTAAATGAACAGGCACCTGAGCTCCAAACCCCCAGGCTGAGAGCGGGAGGACAGCCTGGCCCACACCCCGGCTGGGGGCTTACTGCGGCTGGTGGTCTCCCCACCTTAGCCTCATCCTCACTTTGGTCACATGTCTCATGTCCAGGCCTGGACCTGCTGGCTGGGCTGCATCATGGAAAGCTCACCAGCTCAGGGAGGGACAGAGGGGGTGGTGCAGATGCTCACATTTCCCCAGATAGACCCCCAACCTCACCGCAGGATGTCCCTTGGCACTGGTAGACTCAGAAAGATGATCCTATGACTGGGAAGCCTGGCTTCCCGCTCACCTGGGTTGTCCCTGTCTTGATGGCATCATTCATGGGGACCAGTTTCTGTGAGGAGCAAACTCATCTTAAACAGGTATTATCACCTGCATCCCCCGTGTGTCCTATCACCACATCTCCCAGGGTAACTAGCACAGTGCTTTGCAGACAGGCCTTAGAGAAACTTGAAGGAGAGATCCTGAGAGAAATGGGCATCTGTGGCTGTACCAGGAGTCAACTGGGATTTTAACTACTGCCACCCTACACCTAGCTGCATACCTGGAAATGTTGCTAAACTCTCTGTCCTCATTTTCTCAGCTGTGAACACCTGAGAGTACAACACCCACTACTTTGCCTGGATTGTGGTCAGAAGGAAATTAATTTTGATCAGGGGGCAGAAGACAAAGCCTGGAAAGGCTTACTTTCTCAGAGGGAAGACCATCATCATCCATCACCATGGCGGCCAAGGACTTACTGTTTTTCTGCATCTGGTTGGCCAGCGAGTAGGCAGTAGCTTCGGAGACTAGGAATTTCTCTCTCAGGTCTCGGAAGTCCTGCTTGCATTGTGCCAGCTGGGAGCGAAGATCTTGTATGATGTCCAGGTTATTTTCTGCCCTCGGTTCAGATGAGGGCTTCGGAGATACTGCCATGGTGACGTGTGGCAGAAGATGTAGGGCCAGGGGCTGGGGAGAAGCAACCCAAACACATCAGGGATTAAAAACAAGTGAAATTAAATAGGTTCTTCAGGCTTAAGGGATGACCAAAACTGGTATTTACAACTTACTGTTGGGAACAAGCTGATCAGCACCCCAGGCAGGACACGGGAGAGTCGGTAACCGCAAAAATCAAGGTTCAAGATGCCAGAGCTCAGAGCCAAGGGCACTGCCAGTAGCTCAGACTCAGACAAGAATGACTGAGGTAGGACCCAGCATCCAGGTAACAGTCTGGGTTCCCCTAACAGAATTGGAAGGTTGGGGGTTGCCATGGAATCCTCTTAGCCAATGCCTGGTGGCCTAGGCCATGCTCAAACACAAGCTGGTCTGGTCTGTGCCAAAGGCCACGAGCTGGAGGCCACCGCTCAGCAGCCACTCTCAAGAGTTGTCTGCCCTCATGGTGCTGCCACCGACTGCCATCTCTTTTCAAAAACACCTAAGCATAGTTGTCTTTGCTCATTCTTGTGTGAATACAAACACATCATGACAGAGATGGTCTCCCAACAATCTTTCTTTTTTTAATCACTGTCATCATGTCACACCTTTTCTTTAAACTAGAACAGATCTTAAGGTTTCTCCACAAGTGAAAGATGTCAAACTCTTACACTCTGCGGATGTTCTCCTCTGGGTCTATTCTACCTCTTTCGGTGCCCACTGAGAGAAAAGGGCAGGACACAAAGCAGAGTGCAGCACTAAGGGGATGAAGAATCAGTTTCATGAAGTGCTTTCTCTCCTGATGGGCAATGTTCTTGCTGCGTCCCTGTGTGGTGTCAGCTTCTGAAACCTCACTGGGGCTCCATATTGGCTTTTCCTTAACCTTAAGCCGAGTTTGACATCCCAATCCTTAAACTCAAGGCACGGGTTGCTTTGTTCTTATTTTTAATGCCACTATACACTATACATTACATCTAATATTGTCACTTAGGGATTTCCTCCTACTCCCACAGGAGTTCTTTCCAACATGTTAGGTGATTAAACCAGTTTAGGTACATATTCTTGAGCACAGCAGAGACCATCTCTTTGGAAAGACTTGTAAACCTGATGTTAATTGTATGTTCATTCAGGTCACCCACATAGTGAACAGAACTGGGATCAGGAGAGTTTTTATGGAACAGTGCTTGATGCTCTCTGAGTTGTCCCCGTGCCATCGGCCAGTGTTTGTTTTCCTCTAAGGAAACGTGGTCAGTCCAGGCTACCGATGGTGGATAAGCCACTGTGCATGGGGGCACTGCTGTTCAGTGGAGAAGATACAGACAGGCAGGCAGTGGAAAGTGCGGTCCTGACCCACTCCTCAAATCCATTCATGCCCACCTAGGTCCTGAGAGCTTGGGCCCGGGAGGCCCCTGCAGCATCAGGCCCTCGGTAGCTGCTGGACCCGCCTCTGTTGTGGGTGCCACAGCTGTGACCCTGAGCCACTAACCTCTCGTGTCAAAGTACAGGATGGAGGACTGGACCAACCACTTTTGAAGGGAACCTCCTCCTAGCCCATGCCACCTCCAATCACACTGCACAGTGACATGTGTGTGTGAGATCCACCGTAGGCTTTACAGAAATGCAGTTACTGGCGTTTGGGGGACTTGACATTCTGGGCAAGAAAAATTTGTCAAATTTGCCTAGGAGAATCCTGTGCAAGGAAAACACCCCACCATTAAACAAAGAGCCTAGGATGGGGACCCCAAATGCCCCAGGCACAACAAGAATGACTCAGCTGGAGCATAGCAAGTCCCTTCTCCAAGGTGGCCTTTCATTTGGAAATGTCCCTTTCCAGGAAGGGTTGTTACCTGATGTGGGATACAGAAGGTCTTGCTTCCCCAGTATGGGCTTTTAGTGCCCCCATTTGTCCTGTAGGTTTTCTCCTCTCCTCTAACTGCTGGGGGATCTCAGCCCTCATATGGGTCATTTCTTCAAAAAGACCTGTTGTTTTATTCTCCTCCTGGAGAAACAAAACGGCTGAGAGATGAGTTCTGGGGCTCCACATTTCCAGATATTCTCTCAAGCCACCTGGGTGAGCTGAAAGAAGTAATGACTGATTGAAATCAGGTCAGTACAGAGGACACTGGAGGGGCATGAGTTCACAAGGGCAGCCCCTCATGGCGTACAGAAGCTTGACATGGTCATTGGCAAATCTGTGTGGTGGGGAGGACATATGGGCCAGCGAAGGGGAGGAGGCTGCCACAAGGAGGAAGAGAAAGAGCCAGAGGAATGCCAGAAGAAAGAAAATAACAATGAATTAAATGCAGCTGCAAACAAATGGGAAGCCCTGAGCCCAGAGGTAAAACTATGTCATAGAGGATTATTCCCAGGCCTTGAAATCTAATCAAGGAATTCCTGCTGGGGCTTGCTGAACTGGATTCCATCTTATTTTAGACTAATAACTCCTTAACACCTTCCATTTTCTCCATTCTTGAACTGGAATCTGAATAATCATTACCCTGTGTCTCTCCCACCATTGCCTATGAGGTGCACATAAGAGGGACTTGTGCCCAGGAGTTGGGCCTAATGGACCCATCACACCTGATGTAAATGATTTAGCTGAAGTTGTGGGCTTTCGGGCCGATGGGATTTACATGACATTTCAATCCCTCTGAACTGATGCTATCATGGGATGAAACCTTGGGAAACTTAAGTGGGAGGTAAATGTATTTTACATTTGGAAGGGACACTGTGATAAGCAGATTTTCCAACGTGGTCTCCTAATTTTTCTCATCATCCCAACTCCTGGAAGTTGCTAATGTGATGAGACATCATTTCTGTGATCATGTGGTTATGTGGCACAGCTGACTTTCAGATTGAGCGATTATGGGGGTGGCCTGACTCTCCTCACATGACTCCTTAAATACCAGAGTTTTTCTCTGGCTGGCAGCAGAAGACCAAATCAGAGAGAGTCAAACATGAGAAGGACTCGACACACCATGACTGGCTTGATGGTGGAGAAGGCCAGCTGAGAAAGAATGTAGGTGACATCTGGAAACAGAGAGTGGCCTCTGGCTGTCAATCAGCATACAAAATAATGATTCAGTCCTGCACGCACAAACAAATGAATTCCACCAATAATGGTCGTAAGCTTGGAAGAGGAGTCTGAGTATTAGATGAAACCTCAGCCACGTTCCAATTTCTGATCTGCAGAACTGAGATAACAAATGTGTGCTGTTTGATACCACTGTTCTTGCAACCTGTTAGGATAGAGCAATAGAAAACAAATTCAGATGCGTATCTCTACTCTCCAGACTTTCCAATTTTCAGAAATGTGTATGGTTAATCCCTATAAAAGAAAAAAAAATCCAAGAACTATGGTAAAAATCCTGTGCTCAGTGTCACATGCCTGTTCCCAAGCCTCGTAATGTGAACAGCAATAGGAATGGAATTTTAGGTGCTGGAGGAATGTCTCCTTAATGTTACCAACCAAATTTCAGAAAGAATAATGATAGTGTAATATTTAATTCCACATAATGTTATCTGCGAACCCATTATCTATCTCTATTTCCTATGACAGAAATTTTTGGCTTTTTCTCCTTAGCTCATCAGACAAGGTTTTTCACCAAGTACCAGTTACCAACACAGGTGGACTAATACAAGGAGAGCAAGAGAACAGCCTCTATATCAAGTCCCCTCAAAGTTCTTAAAATGTCATCTCTTCTTTACTTGTCATTAAAGTAAGAAAATGACCCATCATATAAAGTCCTGATCTAATAAAAATTTTAACTTAATGTTGTCGATGATTTTCCGAATTTGTCTTCTGCTCAGGTCCAGGCATGTTGACCAGGCATTGGGGATTGACAATGAAGTGGCTCAAAGGAATTTGGAGAGAGAAAGAAAAGTTTCCAAAACTGGACTTTGGTAATGGACAACTCTTTGCATCTAAAATCATTGATTTGTACATTTACATTTCATGAATCATATTATATTAGTTGGGGTTCTCCAGAGAAACAGAACCAAATGAGATTTATTATGAGGAATTGGCTAGGAAATTATGAAAGCTAAGAATCCCTGATCTCTCACTTGCAAGCTGGAGAGCGAGGGAAGCCAGTGGGTTGATTGCTGTGTCCAAAGGCCTAAGAATCAGGGGAGCCCCTGGGATAAATCCCTGTAAAAAGGCGGAAGAAGACTGGTATCCCAGCTCAAGTGGTCAGACAGGAAGGAAATAGGGATGAACTTGTCCACCTTTTGTTCCATTCAGACCCTCAAAGATTTGGATGAGGCCCACCCATGTGGTGGGAGGAAGTCTACTTTCACTGAGTCCACTGATGCAAACGCTGATCTCATCCAAAGTACTCTCACAAACACATCCAGAAATAAGGTTTAATGTGAGTTCCCCTTGACTCAGTCAGGTTGACATAGATATTTAGCCATCACACGTATGTCATTTTTTTATAAAAAAGGAAACTAGGTTATTCCCCAACATGCAAAGAACTTGGAAGTCATCACTCTTGTCCCACAACAAGAAAAAAACGCTAGACAAACTGAAAATCAACAACTCATCTTAGTCCAGAGAACTGAGGTCAGAGGGAAACTGGAACTCCAAAAACTAGAGAGACAAGCTAATGCCGGGAATCACAGGTTACTGGGAACAGAAGCTGCTGAAACTGAAGAGAAGCTGCTGGGAACACTTAATAGGTAACTGACAAATTACTGGAAGCTGCTGGAATGGCTTCAGAACTTGTTGCGGGGGGACCCCACACTGTTGTGAGTTTTACCTACAGGAGCCTGAGCAGGTTCTCACGGTGAAGATGCTGAAGAATCCCCAGAGGACTGACACTAGCAACTTCAAGACTTGTTATATACATATGGTAATCAAAACTGTGTGCAATTGGTGAAAACAGAAATAGATCAACAGACCAAAATCAGAAATAGAGCTACATAAATGCAGCCAACTGATCTTTGTAAAAAGAGCAAACACAATTTAATGGAGAAAGTATAGCGATAATCTTTACAACGTACGGTGCTGGAGAAACTGGACATTTACCTGCAGGGAAAAAAGTGAACCTACACAGGGATCTTATGCTTTCCACAAATGGACCATAGACCTAAGTGGAGGTGTAAAACGATAAAAGCTCAGGAAGATGACAGAGGAGAAAATCTGGATGACTTTGGGTATTGTGTGAGCTTTTTAGATACAATACCAATGAACAATCTGTGAAGAGAAAGAATTGATAAGTTGGACTTCATGAAAATTAAAAACTTCTGTGAAGACACTGTTAAGCTAACTAAAGAGAAGCCACAGACTGGCAGAAAGTCTTTGAAAAGTACATATCTGGTGAAGGACTGGTATCCAAAATACACAGAGAACAATTAAAACACAACTGTAAGAAAGCAAACACCCCAACTACACAATAGAGAAAAGATCTAAATAGACACCTCCGCAAGAAAGACACAGGTGGTCAATAGGCCTCTGAAAGATGCTCAAACTCATTCGTTATTAAGGCATTGAGAATTACAACAGTGACACCCCACTACACACCTACTGAAACATGGAAAACCCGAAACACTAACAGCAAACACTAGAAAGGATATGGCTCCACGGAACTCTCATGCATCCGTGACGGGAACCCAACCCGGTACCACCACTGTGGAAGGCAGTGGGGCAGTTTCTTACAGAACTAAACACATTCTCACAGCGCACCCAGCAATCACAGCTCCAGGTATTTAGCCAAAGGAGAGGAACATGTATGTTCACACAAAACCCGTAGATGAGTGGTTGAAGTTAATTTATTTATAATTGTCAAAAAGTCTAAGTCACCAAGACGTCCTTCTCTGAATGACTGAAGAACCAAACTGTGGCCCATCTATACAATGACTAGTGCTCAGTGATAAAATGACATGAGCTACTGAGCCATAAAAGACACGGGGGAACTTTAAATGTAATAATGTCAAGTCAGTTAAACATGTAAAGAAGTCAGTCTGAAAGTCTACATACTGTATGGTTCCACTGTAGCACGTTCGGGAAAAGACAAAACTGTAGAGTCATTAAAAAGATCAGTGGTTGCCATGGGTTTTCTAGGAGGAAAGGAGGGGTGAATCGGTGAAGCACCAGAACTTCGAGAGCAGTAAACTACTGTGTATGACACTGTAGTGGTGGCTCCGTGACACGAAGCGTTTGCCAAAGCCCCTGGACCTGTGTGACCCAGAGAATGAACTCTACGGTAAGCCAGGGGCTTTCGTTAAGAATACTGTATTTTTCAGTATTGTCTCATCAACTGTAACATATGAGCACACAATGCAAAACACTAACACCTAATAGGGGATATTTTGTGAGGGAGAACGGGGATCTGTGAGAACTCTGTACTCTGCTCAAGGTGTCTGTAAACATAAAATTGTTCTAAAATGTAATGTCTACTAATTCAAAGAAAAAAATAAGGAAGTGACACCTTCGGATCAGGTGGTGGCGGCCCCAGAAGCCCTGTGGCTAACACTGAGCGCGGAGGCGCACCCACCTGGAGTCCGCCCGGTTGGGCATTTTGATGCCGGCGCCGGTAGCCTCGGGCCCTGGCACTGCCCCCGGAAGCCGCCTGTGCAGTCCAGAGGCTCGGGGGGCCTCAGCGCTCCGGAGGGCGCAGAGAGGCCAGCGGCCCCGGGGACCCAGCAGGGCCGAGCTCTGAACGCCGAGGCCACACCTGTCCCGCACGAAGCAAAGGGAGCGAGGGCGGCAGCTGGTGAGGTCCGGGGCGGCGGCTGCCTGAAAGATAAGGGCAGCTCAGGAGCCGTGGGGGCATTTTGAGAGTCAGGAGCCCAAAATGAGTCTGCGTGAAGACTAGGTGCGCTACAGTGGGCGTGCACCCCAACTTTGCCACTGACAGGCCCAGGCGCTGAGTACATGACAGTGACAGGGATCATGAAACGCGACACTGTTGCAGCGGGGTGGGCACGTGCTCCCCGACCGCCCCCACGGGGTCCCCGACTGGAGAGAAACGTGTTCCCCAGCGCCCTCCCGACCGGGGTCGCCATTCCCGCGCCGGCCGGCGGGCGGTGTGAGGGGGCGGAGGGCCGCGGGCGCAGCGGGCCGCCGGGGAAGGGGCGGGGCGGCGGCGATGGGGGAGGAAGGGGGGCGGGCAGACGACAACCACACGCCAAGAAAAGGAAAGGAACGGTTTGGGGCTGTTGCCGGGTTTGTGACAGGAACTTTACCTCAGGGCGGGAAACTGGGGATCCCGCCCGAGCAGGCGGACGGGGGAGGCCCCCGGGCGCTTTCCTGCCGCGGGTCCCACATGGATCCTCTCTCAGTCGCGCCCTACAGACGCGGAGCCGGCGGGGTGGACGTGGGCCAGGGCGGACCTTGGCGTCGCGGAGGAGCCGGACTGGGACCCACCGGGGGGGAAGCGGCGGCAGGAGGCCAGGCGGCGGGGACGCGGGGCGCCGGCACCTCCCTCGGGCGCTTCCCGGGCCGCGGCGGGCGCTCGGGCCTCGGCACCAGCCCCCCGAGGGCGGACGGGGCGGGCCTCCCCTCTGCTCCAGGCCCAGGCCGCCCTTTCCTGCGCAGCCCCGACCGCGCCGGCGCCTCAGACCGCAGGGACCCGGCGGGCGGCCCCCTCGCGGCCCCGCGGCCCCGCGGCCCGCTTCCCCGTCCTTCCTGCTCCGCCGCCCCGGGCGCCTCGCCGCCGCCGTGCCCGCGCTCTGCCGCCGCCTCCTCAGGACTCGGGACCCGAACACCGGCGTCTCCGTGGCCGCCGTGCTCGGGGACAAAGTGGGCAGGGCGCGGGGCCCGACCAGGCCACCCCCTGTCTAGTCGCCCTGGGCCTCGGCCTCGGGGTAGAGGCGGCCCTGCGCCCCGTAAATCCCCTCCCCGCCCCACCCCGCGAGGGGTCCTCACTGCGCAGGCGCCGCGGCTGCACCGACCGGCCTCCCTGGGTACCTACCTGGTGGCGCCAGGAACTGCCTGGGCCTAGGGTTTTACAGCTAAGTTGAAACTTCTGGTTTTTATGTTTAGATGGAGTTTTTTATTCACAATTTGAATTTCTGATGTTTCAATTTATTCCAATCTTATTCAGAATTTCTAACTCCTAAGTCTCCACTGCATACTACAGTGCTGTCGCATTAACATCAGGACTTGCCTCCAGGAAATGTCATCCTTTGCCCCAAATTCAGTAAATTTGCTGTCTGCCTTCTGACCTGTCAAGGACTAAACGGCAGTGGTGCTCACACTTTGCTTTGTGCTTTTTGACCACCTTCTCTGAAACAACTTTGAACTTAAACGGAAAAGTTGCAAGGCTGGTCCAAGAACTCCTGTGGGACTTGAACAACCAAAAATGTCCAGATAATCGGTCTAATCTCTTTTGAACTGAGCAAGAGAAAAACACTATCAGAGGAGTAAAAATATTTTATTTAAACACGACACAGGGAATAGACTGAGGTTCCTTCAGGAAACGTTCCTCTTGGTTACTTAGATTTTACTGTGTTAGGACTAGGTTCACCTACAATAACAGAAAACTCAAAAAGTAACAACTGCTGAAACATGTAAAAATTTATTTTCTCATGTAATAGAAGCTGTGAGGTGGCAGTCCGCGCTTGACATGGCATTTCCTTGAAGCAAAGGAAACCCAGTCTTGTATCTTCTTGCTGTATCAGAGTTCAAGTCACTTCACCATCCAAACTGCATTTTGGAGCCATGGCCATAATGTCAGACTCTCCAAAGGAAAAAGAAAAGGAAAGACCGAAAGGGTTGTCTTTAGCAGTGTAAGAACACCTAACACGAGATATATCCTTTTAGCGTATTTTAAAGTGCACAGTACCACACAGTTAGCTATATGCTCTATGTGTAGCAGACCTCTAGGACTTACCGGTCTTGCATAACAGGAGCTTTATATCCATTAAAAATAATTCCCCATTTCCCCCTTCTCTAGCACCTGGCAACCACTATTCTATTTTCTGCCTCTGCGGGTTTGACTATTTTAGTGACTTTACATAAGTGGATTCATGCATTATTTATTCTGTTCTACCTGGCTTATGTCACTTATCATGTCTTCTACGTACAGCTGTGCTGTTGCAAATTGCAGGATTTCCTTCCTTTTCAAAGGCTGAATAATATTCCATTGTATGTATTATAGGTGCCAAGGGCAGGCCATCCCAAAATGTAGCACTTTGGCATAATGATTATTTTGGGTTAAAAGTTACTTAAACAACCAGAGCAAGAACACACTGAACCTCCTCTTCCCCCCCTGGAAGCAGGAAATAATTCTCCCAGGTGAAAGGTGCCTCCCTGTGTTACATTAGGTAAACGGTTAGACATAAACAGGAAGAGGGAAGGAACTCCAGTAGGATGCTTGCTTACATTTTACACGTTGTAGACAAGCTGTTTCCCCTGGGATGTGGAGTGAGGATATAGATAGCACACTAGCCCAAACCAGCTGGTTCCAACATGTAGGAGAAACTGACTCAAACTTCACCCCCAAATTCATCAACATAGCAAAAACCATTCCCCTATCATTAGCATAGTAAAAAAAACCATCTCCCCACAGTATGACAGTCTGATGGGGGCCAAATATAGTCAAAAACCCCTCTGTCCCAAGTGAGTGTGGAGCGAGCCTGAACCCCAAAAAGACCCCACCTGCTCTCTTTAAAACCTAACACCACTTTATGAATATTCATCTCCCTGCATACAAAGAGGCTCCCTATTGTTCCCTTGGCATGACCCACTCTGGGTCTGCCCCAGCCCCACTTTCTGGGCATGTGCCCTTGTCTTTGTCTAAACCTTGTTTTCTAAACACACTTAATGCTCAACTGCTTTTTTTGCAACCTTCTTCAATTCTTCCTCCCAGTGAGACCACAGATCCATTTCTTGAACACCTGTGCCAGGAGGTCAATAAACATCTTCCCATCACAGGGGGAGTCAGAGCCCAGACTATATAAACAACCTTTGTTACTTAATAACTTACTACACCAGCCCAGAGGCTGTTTATAGAGTTCTTTACTAATTGAAGTTCCAAACATGATTCCTTTGTCCTATCCATTCCTCACAGATGTTTTAGTCTGTCTCAAATGTATAAAAACTGCTGGCCTGGGTCATTTCTTCAGGTCTCAGTTTCATAAGTAGGCTTCCAGTGGGCACGTGACTAAGCTTTGCATTTTTCTCCTGTTAACCTGTCTCATATCAGTTTGATGCTTAGACCAGCTAGAAGAACTTGGAATGGCAGAGGAAAATTCCTCCGCCCCAACAGTTGTCTTAGGCAGATTAACTTCCACTGGATATTTGCTCTGAAAATGTTGCATTTGGGGGATCCTGGGCCCTCTGATGACCAGCGGGAAGGTTAGATTTCTGACCCTGTCGCTTCCAGGAATCTCTGCAGAATCTGGTGGGGAGGAGTAGTGAGAGGTCCTTTTTTTTTTTTTTTTTTTTCCTCTCTCAGTTTGGATTAGCAGAAGAAAATATTTGTCGAACTAATTCCTTGGGCCTAGAGACTCTTTGTAAATTTGGTTGAGTGCATTTTTTCCCAGAGATGGTTTTGGTTTTTCTTTGTGTGTGTCTTTTGTGTTGTTTGTCATAAAAATCACCAGAGGGAAAGAAGGCAGGCATAGGCCCTATCAGCTGCTGTTCCAGCCGGCCTTAGACTGGGGAGTTCACGGTTCTCACCAGAGTGGCATCTGTCTAGACAACCTTTCTTGTGGGTAAATCAGCACACGAGGTAAATACGCTGTCGCTAAGGGACATCTTGGAAACTTAATCCAAAAAATTGGTAGACATGGACGGAGCACTTAGTGTGGAGCACTTAAAAGCTGCTAGAGAGCTTGCCCCTCACTCAGGCATCCCTGATAGGGTAAGTTGGGGTTTGGATTGACCCTTGGTCACCTGCCCATCTTAAGAAAACTTCCGTGCAACAAGGCACACCATGAAACCCCACACAGCCCTGACCCCTGAGCATGTCCCCTCCAGGTTGTAGTTTGGCTCCAGGATACCCGAGGCTTAGCTAAAGCTGTTAGTGCACACATAAACGCATGTGCACACACACACAAACACACACACACACACACACTCAAAACACATACAAAAATCCCAAACTGGATGAGGTTTTCCTTCTGCCTTACATGTCTCGAGAACTTCGCTTTATGGCCAGTGAGAATCTTCTCTCTGGCCTTCACCAGCCGGAAAAACGCGTGTACCAGTGTGTACAACTGGGGGGCAGCTGAAGGCGCTGTGGATCCAAACGTAGGGAATCTAAAAAAAAAATGTGTGTGGACTTTGGTTTGACGTGTCACCCTATTCTGTTCAAAAGGCACATGAAAAGTTGCTCCACATCACTAACCATCAGAGAAATGCAAATTAAAACCACAATGAGATATCACATCACACCAGTTAGGCTGGCCAACATTGAAAAGACTAGGAACAACAAATGCTGTGGAGGATGCGGAGAAAGGGGAACCCTCCTACACTGCTGGTGGGAATGTAAATTCGTTCAATCGTTGTGGAAAGCAATATGGGGATTCCTCAAAAAACTAAAAATAGAAATACCATTTGATCCAGGAATTCCACTCTTAGGAATTTACCCAAACAAAACAAGATACCAGATGAAAAAGACATATGCACCCCTATGTTTATTGCAGCACTATTTACAATAGCCAAGATATGGAAACAACCTAAGTGTCTATCACTATATGAATAAAGAAGAGGTGATGCATATATACAGTGGAATATTATTCAGCCATAAGAAGAAAACAATTCCTACCATTTGCAACAATATGGATGGAGCTGGGGGTATAATGCTCAGTGAAATAAGCCAGGGGGAGAAAGACAAGTACTAAATAATTTCACTCATCTGTAGATTATAACAACAAAGCAAAACTTAAGGAACAAAACAGCAGCAGACTCACAGACTCCTAGAAGGGACTAGCAGTTACCAAAGAGGAGGGGGTGGGAAGAGTGGTTTGGGAGGGAGGGAGAAGGGATTGAGGGGCACTGTGATTGGCACACATGGTGTGGGGGGCTCACAGGAATGACAGTGTAGCACAGAGAAGACAAGTAATGACTGTGGCATCTTGCCATTCTGATGGACAGTGACTGTGGTGGGGTGTGTGTGGGGGGGGACTCGATCATATGGATAAATGCAGTGACCACATTGTTGCTTTTGTGAAATCTTCATAAGATGGTATATCAATGATACCTTAACGAAAAAAAATCTTTACAATCTAAAAAAAAAAAGAGATCCAAAGGATTTCTCACCAAGTAAATAGCAGTCTATTCCCTCGATATCATACGATTCAATCATTCCATAATATTTAGTGAATGTACATGTCACATCTCTGATGTGTAGAAACTGTGTTGGAACCTTTGTGAAATTTTAATAATATCAGACAAATTTTAAAAGTCACATCAAGTAAGCGGAGTATGTTTGGAAGACAGCAGCTCCACACTCTCATAGTATTAGCACTTTGTGAGAATATTGCTTGTTATGTAGAAGGAAATGGTGACCAAGCTAAAATAGCTATCATGAGAGAATCACATGAGGTACAGGTTGAGGAGGTAAAATGTCCAAAACCATAGAGTTCTGTGACTTCCACTTTGGAATTGTTAATAGTCATATGAGAAATGCTGAGCGTAATAATACAAGTTCCCTCATCTCAAGTAGTGACCTAAATACTTCAGTTTCCTTTTCTCTCCCCAACTATTACTTCATTTAACTTAAAATGTTTTGACACGTTTAGATAAAGATAAGTATTATCCTTTTGCCATTTGTGATATTGTGACCAGGAAAAAGAAAAGGTTTTTTCATTGTTTGCTGTTTCAGTGAAATTATGCGTATATAACTATAAATAAAGCAGATATGCAATAAAAGGGCCAAAACATAGCAACTGAACTGGTGGCAGCATGAGGCGCTGTTTGCTAAGCTACTTCAAAAGGGTAAGTATAAAGGCAAAAGCAGTAATGAAAGATGATCTAAAACTACCCTGATTTCAAGGAAAACATTTTTATCTATACTTTACTACCTGAGACAGACCATCAGTGGAGAATATGAGGCTAACAGGTTCTGAGACCATCTTTACAAAGTAAACAGATGAAACTGCTCCAATTCTCACTTCTGGGTTTATATATGTGTTTGAGACATAAACCTGTGAAAATTATGTCTGGAAGGCTATAGATAAGAAAATGAAAGAGTAGTAAAAAAAAAAAAAAAGCTAAAGACATCAAAGACTTGTGAAGATATATTCGGAACTGAGATTTGAGTAAGAAGCCAATCATGAAAATCTGGAAGATTATTTCAGACAAAAGGGCATAAAAACAGATAAAAGATGAGAAGCAAACTGTATAGGCTGAACAAAAGAATACAGAAGACAAAATTGGCAATTGAAACCAAAATGGTAAGTCTAAAATAATAAGTATAAGATGTAACAAGGCAATGGTAATGAAAGTTATAAGCTTTATACGCTGTGCTTACATTTTTTCTTTTTAAAAAACTTGAATTAGTCATTGTTTTACTGATACTGTATTTATTAAGAAAACCTCCAGACATATAGAGTCCCAAATATTACCTAAATTCAAAGAAATGTGGATGTCTAGGTTAATAGTTTTGAAGAGCAGGTATAATTTGGTTTGTTTTGTTTAAAATAGATCAGAAACACAATGATATTTCAAATTTAGAAGATGCAGTATTGAAATATCCATTTATCTAATCTTGAAGTTGAACAGTTTGTTCAAAGGGAATTTTAATGTGAAAAAAGTAGTTTTACAAAAAAGCATGTGGAGATAGACATGTAACTATTAAATTCTCGTTGATGACTGTGAGATTAGAAAAGCAAACAAATCAAACACAGCCTGTTATTTCTAGCAACCAAATTACTGTAACTACTCTGAATTTTGACCAAAGTAGTGATAGACTAATAGCATCTAAGGGGAAGAGACTGCGGAAGGAAAAGATGCTGTTGGTCTTACTGTGCTTGATGGAGACAGGAAAGGGTGATCATAGAGTAAATTTTCATAAATTGGTAATGAAGTTGGAACAATTTCCATGCCAGTGGCAGCTGCAGACTCTCAGCCTTTCTCATTCACCTCTGCAAAATCCTGAAGTAGCATTGTAGACCCCTTGACACCCCCACTACCAGGCATGCCCAAGAAGTCAGAGTCCTGTTGACGGAAAGCATTCACTATCCCCATGGCTCCCAGCAAGATCTTGAGGTCATAACTCTCTTCCACTTTGAACTGAGCTAAGTACAAATCCACATCTCTCTTGCTTATATTCTGGGAGCTTGTCCAGACTATTAATTTCTCAGTGGCGAGTTTATCTTCAAGTTTCGGCAGACCACTTACTTCATTTAGCAGCAGCAAAAATCCTGCTTAGATCAGCAAAATCCTGCTTGCCGTTCTATGGTGTTTACAGGATCTTGGTTTGCACATCTTCCAGGAAGGCAGAATTAAAGGACTTGCTTTGTTTCATTATCTGCACAGATTTGCTCCTATCCTTGCTCAGCCAAAATTCTCCCTTTTCAGTATTTTCTTTATCAAATTCCTGGCCACACGGCCCTATGAAATAGACTGTGTTCACCAGAACCAGTAAGACAATGCTACTAACAGAGCCATTGAGAAATAGGACTTTGATTTTTTTCCAGTTATTTGGCTTTCCACCCAAGGATTGATCTTTCTACTTCCTTCTGCAGCATTTACAAAATCAGCAGATTCCACAGTGGCTAGGTAAAATTTCTTAACATTATCCAAGTATTCCTGAAGAACTTGCTGTGTCATTTCTCCACAGAGCCTGTTGGTGATGTACCATTCATATTCATCAGTGGGTGTCTTTAGTAAGAAGCTTTTGAAATTGGTGGTGCACATATCCTGAGTTTTGAACCTGATCTGTGGTCACTCCTCCTTTCTCCTCCATGACTTCATTAAAGGACCTGCTCCATTTTGAATGCAGTGTTTTCTCGGTCCCCTAGGTGGGGCAGGGCTGGTGTAGATAAGATGCTAACAGGGGAAAAGAAAAATGCCCTCCTTTGATTTTCCATGAACAGGACAAAGGCAAATGGGCCTTTGCTTCACTGAGTGATATGCTAGTATTTTCAAACTAAAGATCTATTATTATAGTTTTCATTTTTGATCCATATTTTCCTCACTCAAGCTCTTCTTTCTATAGGTTACTGAAGTCTATAGAGTTTTGCCTATAATACTTTAAGATAAAACATTCCTTTTTAAGCTTATTCACCAAAGATATTTTGACAGTACAAGTAAACTTTTTAGCAGTGCTTTCCACAGATGTGATGAAGAAAAATAAGCTAACCATAATTACCATTTTAATTTTTAGTATCTGCTAATGACATGACACAGTTTTCCCTGCATGGTCTTTCAAAAGAAGGAGGCACAGCCAAGCGTAAAGAGCTATTAATGACACTGTGGTATACATGCTAAAAAATACGTATACAGTAAGAAATTGGAGAATTTTAGAGCTTTTGTAGTAGCTTGTCTCTGAAGATTGCCCATTTCCTAGAGCTCTGTAATAATCTACTACAAACTGGGTGGTTTAAAGCAACAGATATTTATTCTTTTACAGTTTTGAAGGCCAGAAGTAAAAAATCAGGTTGTTGGTGGGACTGGTTCCTTCTGAAGTTTCATAACGCCTCCGTTTTGGTGACTGCCAGTAACCTTTGGCATTCCTTTGGTTGCAGCTCCATCATTCTACTGTCTGCTTCTGTCTTTATGTCTCCTTTCCCTCTGTGTGTTGTTTCCCTGTTCTTTCTGAGACGATGTCATCTCAAAATCCTTAACCTCATTATATATGCCTAGACTCAAATTCCAAATAGTCATATTAACACAGACTGAGCGCTAGGTCTTGGACATATCTTTTCTTGGAAAACACAATTCAGTCCACCACTACACTCCCCAGTGAACCACCTCATATTCGTGTCTTTGTGTAGTCCCCTCTTTTGTATGTGGGTGGGCCAGTCAAGTGCCTCCGAAGTGATGCTGTGCGACTTACACAGTCACCAGTCAAGTGCCTCAGAAGTGATGCTGTTCGACTTACACAGTCAGATCAGGAACAGCCTTGCAATTTTCATCTTGATCTTTTGGAATCTTCATTTCAGGGTAGCCAGACACCACGGAAGAAGTCTTACTGCCCTGCTGGAGGTATCACTTGGAAAGCACTCAACTAAATATGGACAGGGAGTCGGGCAGCCTTCCAGACTTCCTACCAAGGCATCTGGGGAGTGAAGCCCATTTCCCAGCTTCCAGTTAAATAGCACCAAGTGACCCCACTTGATGCCGTATGTAGCATCTGTTGGTTACACACCCAAGAACTGCCAAAATTCCTAACCCACAAAAACAGGAGAAATAATAAAATGGTGTTGCTTTAAGTCACTAAATATTGTGGTGGTTTATTAATAGTAATAAATGGACCTTACTTTGAATTTCTATTTCTCTACTGAATATAAATAAATCACTTATTGAAATAAGGGAACCAGTAAAGGTAATATGTAAATTGAATTACAAAGAACCAATTTCTGATTATAGTATCAAGAATCTTGTTAGGTAAGGAACTAAATTATTCCTCCTCCAGTTCTTAGATTTATATGTGCACTTCATGTAAATTTAACTCGTGTCTTTAGTTTTCAAGTCCCAATATATGTCATTAGGTGGATTATTAAGCAAGCATAGTATATTATAGATTGCTTTTCATTTGTTCATTCATTAATTCAACTCAACATTTATTGAGACCCTGCCATTAAGACAAGCACAGTGCATGGTGTTGAAGACCCGAAGATGAATAATATAATAGTTCTTGGCATTGGAAAGCTCACAGTCCAGTGACAGTAGTGGGCTGGTTTGTATTAGAGATATGCATATGAAAGATTCTCCAAATCAGGATCTATGAATTTTGAGAAACAAATCAATTTTTTCCCCTCCAGTGCTGAAACATCAGATCTTTGAACAGTTGGTTCCTTCTCATTGGACTGGTCTCAGGTCCAAACACCTTTTTAAAGAGGCCTTCTTTATATCTACTGCTCCCCTTCTGATTCAATCCTCCTTAATCCCGTTACACCCTTTGTTTTCATAAAAGGTACTTAATGAAATTAGCTTATTTTCTGCCTCATCCCACCATAGTGTAAGCTTCATGAAATTAGGGACCTCATTTTTGTTCACTACCTATTCCTAGCACCAATAACACTGCCTGGCATATAAGACGTATTTTTAAAATAGTCAATGAACAGTGTACCAAAATGACTGTAATACATTGTTGAAACCTTTTGTGGTGCCCTCTCTATGAGACACCTTGAGAGTATCTCTGTATTTAATTTAGTTAATTCTGGTCTCTTTATTAGGACAGTCGTGCTTTCCACATCTTACAGTTTTTTCCTTTTGGCTTTGAGTCCAGTTTTGTAGCTCATCCCAAGCAGGTGAACAGGATTTCATGCCATCTATTTAGTAGTCTACCTTCTCTCTTGGTTCCACCTGACTTTTACATTCTTGTCTGCCTTCCTCAATTAAAACCGTTTGTTTCACCCCATTTCTAAGTCAAGTAGATGAAGCTCTGGCCTCATCCCCTCTGCTCAGCAAAACCAAACAACAAAAAGAAACAGTCAACATTTATTTTTTGTTCTAAGAATTAACACACAGTTGCAAGAATATCTAAATTTTGTAAAATATGATGCAAATTAATTTTCATTGTTTTCTTAATTTTAAATTGTATTTTCAAAGTAAATCCTGTACAACTCACCTCCCAACTCTCCCAGCGATCAATTGCTTGTGATCTTTTCCTGGTACCAATTATGAGAAAGTAGGAAGGACACCACACCACCCACCTCCTCAAGTGCTAGGAACTGCAGGGAATCCCAAGAGGTCTAAGGCAAGTTTTCAACAATCTTAAGAGGTAGTAGGGTGTGATGACAAACCAATGTAAACAAAGGGAGGTAGAAAGGCACAGTTGGTGTGCATAGAATCACCTGGAGAACTTGAGCTACGGGTCCCACCCTTAGAGATTCCGATAGGAAGGTAGGGAAAGTGAGGGAGGTCTTGTTCTGATGCAGGTGCCTTACTTAACTTTGGAGGCTGGCTACGTTACGCCACTTTCCTGATGGGTCGGGACAGCTACAACTAACTCCTCCACCCTTGCATTAAACACTCAAATCCCATTTTAATGCAAACGGCACTCCCTAGTGAACACAAGCATGTCTTTCGGAGGTTAAGAGAATATGGGGGTGACGCCTTCAACACACATACACACGGTTTAGTAAGAGGCATGATTACCCTCTGAAAAGCTGTCTAAGCACACAAACCAAAAGCAAACTGGGGCACTGGCTTTTAGTTATTATACCTTTTATACATAAATTCTTTTCACTTCTATTTTCAGGTACGAAAATAACTCTTGAAAATATATTCTTCTGAAAATGAGGAAACATGAGAAAAGCTTCCCCCTTCTCCAAAGCAATCGCGGCTCTCGTCCGGTGTACGTTCGCCCAGGACTTCTTCTGTGTTTCCGTCCACACAATGCCCCCGGCGGTGCACACTTTTCCGTGTTCACGTGAGCGCCCTGCACGTGTGGAAACCGTCGCACAACTTGCTTTCTCGCTTTACGAGGTGTCGTAAAGTCTCGTGGGCTTCAGCGCCTTGTCCACGGCGGCGTGGGCGCGGGTAGGTCCTTCTGCCCCCGAGGCCGAGGGGCCGGTTTGGAGGCTCGGAAGCCGGCGGCTGCTCAGAGCGGCGCGCGGCGAGGACGCACGGCGGGGAACGCCACGACGGCAGCGCCAGGGCGCAGGGGAGGGGCGCAGGCTTCGGCAGCGTCGGGCGCGTCGCACACGGTGCGTCTTCTCGCGTTCGGCGGGTGCGGGGTAGTCCGGGTGCTGCGCGGGCGCGCCGACGGGTGGAGCCGCAGACCCGGGAGATGGCGACGCTCTGACTGCATTCCGGAGACCCGCCCCGGGTAAGGGCCGAGGCCGCCACCTGGGTGGGTTGCCTCAGCCGGGAGGGTGTCGGGCGGGGAATTCCGGGCGCCGCGGCGGTCCCGGTCTGAGCTCAGGCCTGCTGCTCCCCCAGAGCTGGGCGCAGAGTAGCTCCGCGCCCCGCGCCCTGGCCTGCGGCAAGTGCATCTGCTCCCGGGGACAGTGCTCTGCGGCGCCGAGGGAGGCGCGGTGTGAGCCCGGCAGGGCGACACGGGGACGCTCAGCTTAGGACCGTCTCCCCCAGAGGGATGGCTACCAGCCAGCTGCCCTCTCCTTTTTGAGTCAGTTTCCCCTGGACATCTAGAGTTGATTGCAAAAATAACATTTGGAACTTTAAAGCCCTTATTGTCTTCGCTTCCCCTCTTTTAACATTTTCCCTGGTCATAGCTTTCTTCCTCCTCTCCGAAAGATCTTCAATCCAGTTTATTTAACTTCACGTTTTACTGGGTTTAAAGGGAGCAAGGCAGACGATCACAGTAGCGTTTAAAATGTCAACTGAAGTTGCGTTTGTTTTTAATTAAAGGTGGCAGGGTAATTGCTGGAACATCTAAGTGCACTGCGGACCGATTCGGTGCTTTGCTACACACCCTGTGGACGTGCAGTGAACCTCAGGGGAAACATCGGATCTCTCACGTTGATGCTGATCCTGTTTAGGTTTCATTTGGAATTGCTTTGTCAGTGTGGCCAAGGTTACTGTGGATAGATAGCTTAGGATTTACGCTTCTTTAAAAATTATTAGTTTGGGAAATTACACAAAAGAATTTAAGTAGTTTATTGATCTCTTATTTGTTAATATGTATCTATAGGATAGACCTACTTTTCTAATTTTGGAGAAGCCCAGACTTTTAGATAAAATTAGCCACAGAGGGCTCACAAACTTCTTCATTATATTATCAATTTTGGTCGTGTTCTGAATCTACTAAGACAAACACCACAATTAATACCCATTTAAAAATTTTTTTAAATGCCAGTGTTTTAGCATATTGGTAATTATGGGTTAACCTTACACAAGTCAGTGAACTCTAAAAGAAATGGGTTTGATTTGGGGGCTGGAAAGCACTAGGCAACGTTGTGTCATGGTTAATGGCAAAGACGTTTGCTTCCTGGAGACCTCGATCCAATCCTGGCTGCCACTTACTAGTTGTGGAACTTTGACAGGTTCCTTGTGTGGCTTCCTCCACAGTTTCCTTGTTTAAGAAAAAGGGAATAATACGTTCCACGTGGGGTTGGTTCCTAGGATTAAGCGAGACTGTACGTGGAGAAAGTTCCTGACACAATTTAGGTGCTCAATAGCGATAGCTATAGTTTCTGCCAGTGAAACTTAGAAAGTCACCCTGAAGGCGAGAGGCCTCTTTCCTTAGTGATTATAGAACTCAGAACCACATTTTGCCAATATTCTGGAATAAAGCCTTAAAGAAATTTGTTGTCCTTTTAAACTGTAGACCAATTAAAAGAGAAATATTTGTTTGCTTTTCTCCCTCCTTTTTTTGTTTAATGCTTCCCACTATTTAAAATAAGTCTTATTTTTAAATAATGAAATTAGATGGAACATTTAGAAAACTAGATTGCATTGCTAGAATTTCACTATTTTATATGCACTCAGCATGTGACGTACTTTTCTTATGTTAAAATAATTTCATACTTAAAAAGGGATAAGAATGGAACAAAGTACGTTTTTCTCCCTCTACCGCTGGAGAGCATACTGCAGATGATGGTGCTTCAGCAGCCCAGAAGCCTCCATGGTACGTCTCTGTCAAGCAAGGAAAGTCTTCACATGACCTTACAGGACCATCAGAATCAGCAAGTAGACTTGTATAAAATTCTTCCATCTAATGCACGAAGCCCATTCATATTCCAGCTCTGATTGTTCCAGCCGGACCCTCCATAGTGCAAGGATCAAAATTTAGGATCATTCTTTGCACTTAGTTGTCATGTCTCCCAGTTTATTTCAATCTGGATTTTTTTTTTAGTCTTTCCTTGGCTTTCATAGTTTTGGTTTCTCAAGATGACAGGCCACTTACTGGAAGAATGTCCCCTGATCAGATTGTGTGAAGTCTCCTTGTGGGTAGATTTGGGCCGCATGTCTTTGGCAAAAGTAGCACACAATTGATTTCTTGTTCATTACAGCCCATTAATTGGTGCACAGATTAAATTTTTCCCATTACTGATGATCTAACCTTGATTACTTGAGAGACTATCTGCCAGCTTTCCCCACTGCAGTTTTCCTGTTGCAGTTAACAAGTATTTTGTGGGGAGATGCTTTGGGACCATGTAAACCTTCACCCACTGGTTTCAGCATCCATAGATGCTGCCTAGTTGTTTGTTACTAAGATGGTCACAAACAGTGACCTTCCAATTCTGTTGTCCCTTGTATGCATATTAGTTGGCATTTTTCTGTGAGATCTTTTTCTTTCCCATTAAAAAAATACAGCAAAATGTACTCAGTATGTTATAATCTATATTATTTCATTTTTTCTTGACTGGATATTAGATAATATTTTTAAAATTAAGGTATCATTGATATACAATCTTAATGAAGGTTTCCCATGAGCAACATTATAGTTACAACGTTCATCTGTATTATCAAGTCCCCCCCACAAATACCCCATTGCAGTCACTGTCCATCAGCATACTAAGATGCTATGGAGTCATTACTAGTCTTCTCCGTGCTATACTGTCTTCCCCATGACCTACCTATATTATGTGTGCTAATTATAGTGTCCCTTAATCAATCCCCTTCTCCCTCCCTCCCCACCCACCTCCCCAGCCCCTTCCCTTTGATAATCACTAGTCGCTCCTTGGAGTCTGTGAGTCTGCTGCTGTTTTGTTCCTTCAGTTTTGCTTTGTTGTTACACTCCACAAATGAGTGAAATCATTTGGTACTTGTCTTTCTCCGCCTGGCTTATTTCACTGAGCATAATACCCTCTAGCTCCATCCATGTTGCAAAGGTAGGATTTGTTTTCTTTTTATATCTGAATAGCATTCCACTGTGTATACGTACCACATCCTTTTTATCCATTCATGTTCTGATGAACACTTAGGTTGCTTCCATATCTTGGCTATTGTTAATAGTGCTGCCATAAACATAGGGGTGCATATGTCTTTATCAAAGATCTTCTTTTCTTCAGGTAAATTCCTAGGAGTGGATTTCCTGGGTCAAATGGTATTTGTATTTTTAGTTTTTTGAGGCGCCTCCATATTGCTTTCCACAATGCTTAAACTAATTTAATTCCCACCAACAGTATTTTCATCTTTTTAATGAAAAATTTTTATTTTTTAAAATGAGTTTTATTGAGTTATGACTTGCATATAATAAAGTTTATCAATTTAAAGTAACAAATTGATTGATAAATAGTATGGTGTGTAACCACCAGAATAATGATATAGAGTATTTCCCTCATTTCACAAAGTTCCCTTATGCCTTTGCAGTCAATCCCTTTCCCCATCTCTGGCACCTGATAGCTGCTGATCTGCTTTCAGCACTGTTGTTTCACTTTTTCTAGAATGTCATGTACTTTGAGTCATATATATGTTCTTTGAAGATAGTGCTTTGAAGACTTAACTATCTTGATGCCTGTAGCAGTAGTTCGTTCTTTTTATTTGCTGTATATGATTCCATTGCATGGGTGCATTAACACTTACTTACTTCACTGGTCAGATTGCCACTTTTTGCCAGTGGAAGCCCCTCCAAGCTATCCTCTGTGTCCTTTCAGCGTATCTCCTTGAATGGGGCTTGATATTTAGAAACCAAGATCTGGGTGCCACTTGTCCATCTTAGCCAAAGAAAAGGACAAAGGATTAATGAGTGAATTTAGTAAACTTTAATGTGTATTGAGAGGCAGATTACCCTGTGTTTTAGAGTCTAAATTCTGGGCTCACCGCCAACTGCGTTCAAATCCTGACTATTAAATATTTATTCAAGACTTCTGTGAAGATGGCAGCGTGAGCAGGGCAGCAGAAATCTCCTCCCAACACTATATTTATCTACGAAAATATAGCAAATACAACTGTTCCTAAGAGAGGCCAGAATACACAGGAAAGTGCACAGCGTGCAGCTACACCCGAGAGGACTTTGCACCCCGCGAGGTGGGTAAGATATGGAGCCGTGACCCCGCGGGACCCCACCACTCGCCCATCCCAGCACGCCGGCAGTAGGAGAGGATTCAGAGCCGGGACAGAGTGGAAGAGCAGGCCTGCGAAATACCCAGCCCCGGTGGTGTGCGCTGGGAGCACTGACACACATCGCGCGGTGCATCGGACATTGGAGAGGCAGAACGTGCAGGTTTTGAGCCGGGAACACGCCGGGTCCGTGCAGCCAGCGCCCCGGGACAACAGAAAAGCGTGGATGGTTTGTATCAGTCTTGGAGAGGCAGGGGGCCCAGCGAGGGAACACCTTCGCCCAGCACACTCAGCCCAGCGGTCTTGGAGTCCTGAGAAACTTCGGACCCCTTCTATAGTGACTGAGAAAAGGTAGCAGCCACACTAAATCTTTATACAGAGAACAACAGCCTCCCATTCGTTCCCGCCCTGGCCAGAGCTACAAAGAGCAGTGCGGCCGTGGCTGTGGAATAGTGGAGCAACAGCGACACCTACAGCACCCTTACAGAATCCACTCCGGTTGGGCGGTTTTTTTTCATTTTCCCTTTTTTCTTTCTTTTCTTTCTTCTTTTTCTCTTTTCTTTCTCTCCCTTCTTTTTTTGCTTGTTTGTTTTTGTTCTTGGTTTTTTTTCTCATAAGTCTTAAAGAGCCCAGCTGACATATGTGGCACCTACCAGCGAACATCTCTATCGTCATGAAAAAACACAGGAATATGGTACAGACCAAGATCACCCAGACCCAGAAAACTCCTGAGAGGGAACCTGAAGGGATGGAAATGCAGAATCTTCCTGAAAAAGAATTCAGAATAAAAGTCATAACCATGCTGATGGATCTACAGAGAAATATGCAAGAGCTGAGGGAGGAAGTGAGGGAAGTCAGGAAAGACAATGCAGAAATGAGACAAGCCATCAACAGGCTTAGCAGCAGACTGGACGAGATGCAAGAGACTGTTAATGCAATAGAAATCAGAGAACAGGAGCACAGAGCAGCTGAGGCAGAGAGAGATAGAAGGATCTCTAGGAATGAAAGAATATTAAGAGAACTATGTGACCAATCCAAACGGAACAATATTCACATTATAGGAATACCAGAGGAAGAAGAGAGAGAAAAAGGGATAGAAAGTGTCTTTGAAGAAATAATTGCTGAAAACTTCCCCATTCTGGGGAAGGAAATAGTCTCGCAGTCCACGGAAGCCCACAGATCTCCTAACACAAGGGACCCCTGGGAAGATAACACCAAGACACATAATAATTAAAATAGCAAAGATCAAAGATAAGGAGAGAGTATTAAAGGCAGCTAGAGAAAGAAAAAATATCACCTTCAAAGGAAAACCCATCAGACTATCATCAGACATCTCAACAGAAACCTTACAGGCTAGAAGAGAATGGCATGATATATTTAATGCAATGAAACAGAAGGGCCTCGAACCAAGAATACTGTATCCAGCATGATTATCATTTAAATATGACGGACTGATTAAACAATTTCCAGACAAGCAAAAGCCGAGAGAATTTGCCTCCCATAAACCACCTCTACAGGACATCTTAAAGGAACTGCTCTAGAGGGAAGCACTCCTAAGGCTAAAAAGATGTAACCAGAGAAAATAAAATCATAACAAAGAAAGCAGACCATTCAAATACTAACTAAAGGCAAAGAATAAAACACCTAGTATATAAAGAATGGAGGAGGAAGAATAAGAAGGGAGAGAAATAAAGAAACATCAGACTGTGTTTACAATAACTTAACAAGAAAGTTAAGTTAGATTGTTAGATAGTTAAGAAGCAACCCCTGAACCTTTGTTACCACGAATCTAAAGCCAGCAATGGCAATAAGTACATATCTATCAATAATTACCATAAATATAAATGGACTAAATGCACCAATGAAAAGACACAGAGTAATAGAATGGATAAAAAAGCAAGACCCATCTATATGCTGCTTACAAGAGACTCATGTCAAACCCAAAGATATAGACAGACTAAAAGTGAAGGGATGGGAAAAGATATTTCATGCAAAGAACAAGGAGAAGAAAGCAGGTGCTGCAGTACTTGTATCAGACAAAATAGACTTCAAAACGAAGAAAGTAACAAGAGATGAAGAACATTACATAATGATAAAGGGGTCAGTCCAACAAGAAGATATAACCATTATAAATATATATGCACCCACCACAGGAGCACTGGCATATGTGAAACAAATACTAACAGAATTAAAGGAGGAAATAGCAATGCATTCATTTTAGGTAACTTCAACACACCACTCACTCCAAAGGACAGATCAACCAGACAGAAAATAAGTAAAGACACAGAGGCACTGAACAACACACTAGAACAGATGGACCTAACAGACATCTACAGAACTCTACACCCAAAAGCAACAGGATACACATTCTTCTCAAGTGCACATGGAATATTTTCCATAATAGACCACATACTAGGCCACAAAAAGAACGTCAGTAAAATCGAAAATATTGAAATTCTACCAACCAACTTCTCAGATCACAAAGGTATTAAACTAGAATTAAACTTTAGAAAGAAAACAAAAAGGCTCACAAATACATGGACACTTAACAACATTCTCCTAATTAATCAATGGGTCAATGACCAAATCAAAACAGAAATCAAGGAGTATATGGAGACTAATGACAACAACAACACAAAGCCACAGCTTCTGTGGGACGCAGCAAAGGCAGTTCTAAGAGGAAAGTATATTGCAATCCAGGCGTATCTAAAGAAAGAAGAACATTCCCAAATGAATAGTCTAAAGACACAATTACTGAAATTGGAAAAAGAAGAACAAATGAGACCCAAAGTCACCAGAAGGAGGGACATAATACAGATCAGAGAAGAAATAAATAAAATTGAGAAGAATAAAACAATAGAAAAAAATCAATGAAACCAAGAGCTGGTTCTTTGAAAAAATAAACAAAATAGATAAACCCCTAGCCAGACTCATTAAGAGAAAAAGAGAATCTACACACAAACAGAATCATAAATGAGAAAGGAAAAATCACGACGGAACCCACAGAAATACAAAGAATTATAAGAGAATATTATGAGAATCTATATGCTAACAAGCTGGAAAACCAAGAAGAAATGGACAATTTCTTAGAAAAATACAACCTTCCAAAACTGACCAAACAAGAAACAGAAAAACTAAACAGACCAATCACCAGCAACGAAATTGAATCTGTAATCAAAAAACTACCCAAGAACAAAACCCCCGGACCAGATGGATTCACCTTTGAATTCTACCAGACATATAGAGAAGAAATAACACCCAATCTCCTTAAAGTTTTCCAAAAAACAGAAGAGGAGGGAATACTTCCAAACTCATTCTATGAAGCCAGCATCACTCTAATACCAAAACCGGGCAAAGACCTCACCAAAAAAAGAAAACTACAGACCAATATCCCTGATGAACGTAGATGCAAAAATACTCAACAAAATATTAGCAAACCAAATCCAAAAATACATCAAGAGGATCATACACCATGATCAAGTGGGATTCATCCCAGGGATGCAAGGATGGTACAACATTCGAAAATCCATCAACATCATCCACCACATCAACAAAAAGAAGAACAAAAACCACATGATCATCTCCATAGATGCTGAAAAAGCATTTGACAAAATTCAGCATCCACTCATGATTAAAACTCTCAACAAAATGCATATAGAGGGCAAGTACCTCAACATCATAAAGGCCGTATATGACAAACCCACAGCTAACATCATACTTAACAGCGAGAAGCTAAAAGCTTTTCATCTAAGATTGGGAACAAGACAGGGATGCCACTCTCTCCACTGTTATTCAACATAGTACTGGAGGTCCTAGCCACGGCAATCAGTCAAAACAAAGACATACAAGGCATTCAGATTGGTAAAGAAGAAGTCAAATTGTCACTATTTGCAGATGACATGATATTGTACATAAAAAACCCTAAAGACTCCATTCCAAAACTACTAGAACTAATATCTGAATTCAGCAAAGTTGCAGGATACAAAATTAACACACAGAAATCTGTTGATTTCCTATACACTAACGATGAACTAACAGAAAGGGAAATCAGAAAAACAATTCCATTCGCAATTGCATCAAAAAGAATAAAATACCTAGGAATAAACCTAACGAAGGAAGTGAAAGACCTATACTCTGAAAACTACAAGACGCTCCTAAGAGAAATTAAAGAAGACACTAACAAATGGAAATTCATCCCATGCTCTTGGCTAGGAAGAATAAATATTGTCAAAATGGCTATACTACCTAAAGCAATCTACAGATTCAACACAATCCCTATGAAACTACCAACAGCTTTCTTCAATGAACTGGAACAAATAATTCTAAAATTCATATGGAACCACAAAAAACCCCGAATAGCCAAAGCAATCCTGAGAAGGAGGAATAAAATGGGGAATTATGCTCCCTGACTTCAAACTCTACTACAAAGCCACCGTAATCAAGACAATATGGTATTGGCACAAAAACAGACCCACAGACCAGTGGAACAGAATAGAATATCCAAACATTAACCCAAACATATACAGTCAATTAATATTTGATAAAGAAGCCTTGAATATACAATGGGGAGATGACAGCCTCTTCAGCAGCTGGTGTTGGAAAAACTGGACAGCTACATGTAAGAGAATGTAACTGGACTACTGTCTAGCCCCATACACAAAGGTAAACTCAAGCTGGATCAAAGACTTGAATTAAGGCATGAAACCATAAAACTCTTTAAAAAACATAGGCAAAAATCTCTTGTACATAAATATGATCAACTTCTTTATGAACATATCTCCCTGAACAAGGGAAACAAAAGCAAAAATGAACAATTGGGACTGTATCAAGCTGAAAAGCTTCTGTACAGCAAAGGACACCATCAGTAGAACAAAAAGACATCCTACAGTATGGGAGAATACATTCATAAATGACATATCTGATAAGAGGTTGACATCCAAAATATATAAAGAACTCATGCACCTCAACAAACATAAATAATCCAATTAAGAAATGGGCAGAGGACATGAACAGACACTTCTCCAAAGAAAAAATTCAGAAGGCCAACAGGCACATGAAAAGATGCTCCACATCGCTAATCATCAGAGAAATGCAAATTAAAACCACAATGAGATATCACCTCACACCAGTGAGGAAGGCCAACATCCAAAACACAAACAACAACAAATGTTGGCGAGGATGTGGAGAAAAGGGAACCCTCCTACACTGCTGGTGGGAATGCAAATTAGTTCAACCATTGTGGAAAGCAATATGGAGGTTCCTCAAAAAACTCAAAATAGAAATACCATTTGACGTAGGAATCCCACTCCTAGGAATTTACCCTAAGAATGCAGCATCCCAGTTTGAAAAAGACATGCACCCCTATGTTTATGGTAGCACTATTTACAATAGTCAAGAAATCAAAGCAACCTAAGTGTCCATCAGTAGATGAATGGATATGGAAGATGTGGTACATATACACAATGGAATATTATTCAGCCATAAGAAGAAAACAAATCCTACCATTTGCAACAACATGGATGGATCTAGAAAGTATTATGCTCAGTGAAATATGCCAAGCCGAAAAAGACAAGTACCAAATGATTTCACTCATATATGGAGTATAAGAACAAAGAAAAAACTGAAGGAACAAAACAACAGCAGACTCACAGAATGCAAGAATGGACTAATAGTTACCAAAGGGAAAGGGACTGGGGAGGGTGGGTGGGAAGGGAGGGACAAGGGGGAAAAAGGAGTACGATTAGCAGATATAGTGTTGGGGGGGCAAGGGGAGGGCTGTACAACTCAGAGAAGACAGGTAGTGACTCTATAGTATGTGATTACAGTGATGGACAGTGACTGTAATGGGGTTGGTGAGGCGGACCTTATGAAGGGGGTGGTTTAATCACCATAATATTGCACATGTAATTGTAGATTAATAATATCAAAATAAACTGTAAAAAAAAGATACAGAGAGAGTACTTGAAAGCAGACAGGGAGAGAAGAAAGATTACTTTAAGGGAAACCACATGATGCTGTCAGCAGACTTCTCAGCAGAAACTTTACAGGTCAGAAGGAAATGGCATAACTATTCAATGTATTAAAACAGGACCACCAACCAAAAATCCCTACCCAGCTAGATTATCATTCATATTTGAAGGACAGATTAAAGTAAACATTTCCCAGATAAATGAAGGATGGAGGAAATTATAACCACTAAACCAGTATTACAGGATATATTAAAGGACTTCTGTAGAGGGAAATGTTCCTATGCCAACTGTTTTCACCAGTGAAAATAAGTCCATAGTAAAGGTAGTAGGTCAATTACTTACCAAGCAAGTATGAAATTAAAAGTACTAAAACCAACTATATACACTATCAGTCAATGGATACACAAAAAATGCAGATTGTGACATTGAATTCATAAAGTGTGGAGGAGGAAGAAGAAGAAAAAAGTAAGTACTTTTAGATTGTGTTTGAAATAGAGCAATCATCAACTTTTATAGATTGTGATATAGTTAGGAAGCTATACTCCACTTTATGGTAAACACAAACCTAAAGCCTGTAATAGATAAAAAACTAAAAAAGATAAACCAAATCACCACACTAAAAACAAGAATATAACAAAGGCATGAGAGAGGAGCTATAAAAACAACCAGAAAACAATTAATAAAATGACAATAAGTACATACCTATCAATAATTACCTTAAATGTCAATTGCACTAATCAAAAGACATATGTGGCAGAAGAGATGAAGAAAGAAGAACCGTCTTTATGCTGTCTATAAGAGATGCATTGTAGACCTAAAGTTTTTCACAGACTGAAAATGAAGGACTAGAAAATGATATTTCATGCAAATAATAGGGAGAAAAAAAGCAGGAGTAGCAGTACTTATATAAGACATCAGAGAAGGACATAATGATAAAGGGGTCAGTCCAACAACAGTATATAGCCATTACAAATATCTGTGCACCCAATATAGGAGCACCTAAATATGTAAAACAAATACTAACAGAATCAAAGGGGAAAATAGACAGCAACTCAATCATTTTAGGAGACTAACACACCACTGACATCACTATATCAACCCAACAGCAAATAAATAAGACAGAGGCACTGAACAACACATTAGATCAGATGGACTTAACAAATATCTACAGTAGATTCCACCCAAAAGCATCAGGATAATGTATTTTTCTCAAGTGTACATGGGACATTCTCCAGAGTAGATCACATACTTGGCCACAAAAATCCTCAAATTCAAAAAGATTGAAATTGTATGAAGCAACACCCCAGGCTACAGTGATAAGAAACCAGGAGGAAATTACACAAAGAAAACAAAAAAGCCTGTAGAAACATGGAGGCTAAATGACATGCTTCTGAATAATCAGTGGATCAATGAATAGATCAAAATAGATATGAAGCAATACAGGAGACAAATGAAAATAAAAATAAAACAGTCCAAAATCTGTAGGATATCACAAAAGTGTTTGTAAGAGGTACGTATATAGCAATACAGGCCTACTTGAAGAAACAAGAACAATCCCAAATAAACAGTCTAAATTCACAATTGAAGAAACTAGAAAATGAACAAATGAAACCCAGAGTTAGTAGAAGGAGGGATGTAATGAAGATCAGTGCAGAAATAAATAAAATAGAGAAGAACAAAACAATAGAAAAAACTAAAACCAGGAGCTAGTTCTTTGAGAAGTAAACAAAATAGACAAACCCTTAACTAGACATATCAAGAAAAAAAGAGACAGTACACAAATCACAAATGTAAAAGGAATAGTCAAAATGGGTACCACAGAAATACAGAGATTATAAGAGAATACTGTGAAAAATTACATGCTAATATATTGGACATCCCAGAAGAAATAGACAAATTCCTAGAAAAATACAACCTTCCAGGTTGACCCAGGAAGAAACAAAATCTGAACAGACCAATTACCAGCAATGGAGGTCAGAAAACTGCCAAGAAGCTAAAGTATAGGACCAGGTGGCTTCAGCTGAATTCTACCAAACATTTAAAGAAGAGCTAATACCCATCCTTTTCAAAGTATTCCAGAAAGTAGAAGAGGGGGGAATACTTCCAGACTCATTCTATGAGGCATCAATCTAATACCAAAACCAGGCAGATGCCACAAAAAAAGAAAACTACAAACCAATATCCCTGACAAACATAGATGCAAAAATCCTCAACAAAATATTAGAAAACTGAATTTAAAAAAATATATCAAAAGGATCATCATCCATCACGACCATGTGGGATTTATTCCAGGTATGCAAGGATAGTGTAATATTCATAAATCAGTCAACATCATATTCCACATTAACAAAAAGGATTAAAACCGTCTCCATAGATGCTGAAAAATCATTTGAAAAAATTCAACATCCATGCATCATAAAAACCCTCAACAGAATGGACATAGAAGGTATGTACCTCAACATAATAAAGGCCATATATGACAAAGCCACAGCTAACATCATGAAAAAAGCTGAAAGCTTTTCCTTTTAAGATCAGGAACTAGACAAGGATGTCCACTTTCACTACTTTTATTCAACATAATACTGGAGGTCCTAGCCACAGCAGTTAGACAAGATAAAGAGAGAAAAGCCATCCAAATTGGTAAGGAAGAAGTTAAACTGCCTCTATTTGCAGATGACATGATATTGTACATAGAAAACCATAAAGAATCCACCAAAAGACTATTAGAACTAATAAATGGATTCAGCAAAATTGCAAAATACAAAATGAATTCACAGAAACCCATTGCATTCCTGTATTCTTACAAAAAACTAGCAGAGAAATCGGGAAAATAATTCCATTTACAATTGCATCAAAAAGAATAAAATACCTAGGAACAAAACTAACCAAGGAGGGGAGAGACCTGTACTCTGAAAACTATAAGATACTCATGAGAGAAATTAAAGAAGAC
Source organism: Smutsia gigantea (assembly GCA_032199065.1). Classification (NCBI taxonomy): domain Eukaryota; kingdom Metazoa; phylum Chordata; class Mammalia; order Pholidota; family Manidae; genus Smutsia; species Smutsia gigantea. The sequence continues at coordinate 395,513 of JAVSCE010013377.1, forward strand.
ACTGAAAATACATCGTATACTCATGAATTGGAAGAATTAATATTGTCGAAATGGCCATCCTGCCCAAAGCAAGAGAGTCAGTGCAATCCCTATCAAAATACTAACAGCATTTTTCAATAAACCAGAGCAGATAGTCCTAAAGTTCATATGGAATCACAAAAGACTCCAAATAGCCAAAGCAATCTTGAGAAAGATAAAGCTGGGGGTATTTTGCTCCCTAACTTCGAGCTCTACTACAAAGCTACAGTAATCAAAACAGTATGGTACTGGCACAAGAACAGACCCATAGATTGATGAAACAGAATAAAGAGCCCAGATATAAACCCACACATATATGGTTGATTAATATACGATAAAGGAGCCATGAATATACAATGGGGAAAAGAGAGTCTCTTCAGTAACTGCTGTTGGGAAAACTGGACAGCTACTTGCAAGAGAATGAAACCAGATTACTGTCTAAGTCATACACAAAGGTAAACTTGAAATGGATTAAAGTGCTAAATGTAAGTCACGAAACAATGAAACTTAGAAGAAAACATGCAAAAATATCTTGAATATAAGCGTGAGCAATTTTTTCTTGATACATCTCCATAGGCAAGGGAAACAAACAAAAAATGAACAAATGGGAGGGACTACATCATACTAAAAAGCTTCTATACAGCAAAGGACACCATGTATAGAACAAAAATGCAGCCAACAGTACAGGAGGTTATATTCGTAAATGATTTATCTTATAAAAGGTTAACATCCAAAACGTATAAAGAACTCATGCAACTCAACACCAAAAACAAATAACCCAAATAAAAAATGGGCAGAAGATCTGAACAGATATTACTCCAAAGAAGAAATTAAGATGGCCATGAGGCACATGAAAAGATGCTCCACATCGCTAATCTTCAGGGAAATGCAACTCAAAACCACAATAAGATATCATCTCACACCAGTTAGAACAACCACTATCCAAAAGACGAGAAATAACTAGTGTTGGCAAGGATGTGGAGAAGAGGGAACCCTCCTATACTATTGGTAGGAATGTCAATTGGTGCAGCCACTGTGGAAAGCTGTACAGAGGTTTCTCAGAAAACAAAAAATAGAAATAGCATACAACTCAGTAATTCCACTTCTAGGAATTTACCTGAAGAAAGCAAAACCTGATTCAAAGAGATACATGTGTCCTTATGTTTATTGCCACACTATTTACGATAGCCAAGATGTGGAAGCAACCAAAGTGTCCATCAGATAAATGGATAAAGAAGTGATACATGTATACAATGGAATATTATTCAGCCATGGAAAAGAAAGAAGTTTTGCCATTTGCAACAACATGGATGGACTTAGGTATTATGCTAAGTGAAATAAGCCAGGCAGAGAAAGACAAATACCATATGATTTCACTTATTTGTGGAATCTAAAACAAAACAAGACAAAATGAACAAACCAACAGCAGACTCATAGATACTGAATGGTGACTCCCATGAGGGAGGTATTGGGAATGAGTGGATAGGGAGGAAGAGAGGGATAAAGGGACACAAAAATTCTCAATCATAAGTTGGTCACAGAGATGGTAGTACAGCATGGAAAATAAAGCCTATGATTCTGTAACATCTTTCTATGTTTCTTCACTAGTTGGGGAGGATTTAATAGTGTGGGTAATTGGTGAGCCACTGTGGTGTATACTTGAAACTAATATAAGATTGTATATCAACTATAATAAAAAAGTGAGAATTGAAAGTTTACAAAAATATGAACAATGCAAGAAAATGTCACTTCTAGTTTCAGTTTTCTGTGTGGGTTTTAGGTTAATAGATTTATTTCCTTAAATGGTTCCCCCCTCCCATGAATTTACTTCATAATGTAACCATGGAACATATTTTTTAGTATTTTGAACATGCCTACTACATACAAGTGCTGAATTATAACTTGTAAAGGAATTGGTGAATGTAAATGACCAGCTAATGTGACTTTCTTTAAACTTGGGGGTAATAGATGTGTGTGTTCATATATAGACAAACATGTATGTGGTTACATGTATATATATGTCCTTTATTTTTAATGGGGTGATTGCTTCTTGTTTTACCAATCAGATACTTCAAATACATCTAGAAAAGTGTGTTTGGATACACATTTGCAGTATCAAATAACTGCAGAGCATAACACATTAGCATCTTAATAAAGCTTTAGTTTAAAAATGAGAAGGCATAATGCAGTCATGTATTTTTAAAATTCAAACTAAAACTGCAGTTGGCGTGTTGTGTACATTTTTAAAGCAGAAATTGTTTTTAAGATGATTCCATCTTAAATGGAACTTTTAATTAACCTACTAATTTTCTTTTATATGTCAGATGGAAATGCTCTATTCTTGAATGATTAGTTGCTAAACTGTTAAGCTTCAGGAAGTTACTTGAGTGTGGAATTAATTAAGATACTGAAAAGCTGAATTCCCTCAAAATTATGTGTATCGTTGATTGCTTCTTACCATGGTATACATTGGCTATTACAGAAATATAATTGTAGAATTTGCTGTACCAGTGCCCAGTTGTTTATTAAATTGCAGTTTTTTTGTTTGAATATTGAGTGGTAACTGATTCACTGTCCTCAAAGATTGGTAATGTTTTGATATATTGAGCTATTATGAGTCATAAAGTCTGTTGGTTTCAGTTTGGGAATAAATATTTTAAATTAATATTGCAGCTTATAATGCCTCATCTAAGATGGAAATGGTAAAATGCTTATGTTGATTTTCAAAATTCTCCCTTTTTTTCTCTAGTGTTTATCCAACTTATGATTTGCCTGCCCCATAGTTGACAGCATTGAAGGTGTTACACATGCCCTGAGAACAACGGAATACCATGACAGAGATGAACAGTTTTATTGGATTATTGAAGCTTTAGGCATAACAAAACCATGTATTTGGGAGTATAGTCGGCTAAATCTCAACAGCACAGTGCTATCCAAAAGAAAACTCACATGGTTTGTCAACGAAGGATTAGTAGATGGATGGTATGTTGGCTGTCAGCTGGAACTGAGAGGAAGTAAGGAGATGGTATTATCAGTGCTGATGAGGGGTGGGGAGGATGAAGGGGAGGAGGTGGAATGGGTTGGCCTGTAGGGTTTCCGGTCTTTGTCTTTATTTCATCCAGTGTTTTAATGCTGCAGACAGGGAGTGCTCATCGTGGACCATGTGCTTGGGAATGAAAAACACACGAGGGCACATCCTCTTTAGATTTCAGCATTAAGTGGAAAAGTAGTTGTGACTCTGGTCCTTCGTAGATCTGGCTACCACTCTCCCACTGTGCTGAGGCTCTGAGTTGTTCTTTTCAGCTTTGTCCCAGGAAGGCCAACGTGCCCTGGGGTGTGTGGTAAAGACAAAAATGGTCTCTGCCTTGATGCTGAAGACTCTTGTAGTGCAGTTGCCTAGAAGATTCAACACCCAGAAAATGTTTGAGAATCTCTAGCATATTAATAACCTATGTGCAGTTTCTGTGAAAAAATAAGTATAGGAGTTAAAATCATCTTATAGCCCTGTATCTATGTGAATGAAACCTTTTCAGATGGGTTAAGTCTATTTTTTTTACCTGAATGAATGAGAATGTATATATTACATTACATTCATCATGTTACATGTATTAAGTATGTGTTGAATAATATATATTTTTTATACTGTTTTATTGTGGAATTGAATATGATGAAAGGCAAGTTTATGTTGGGCCCCATACAAAGGGTACTGGTGCACTTACTGAAGCTTGCAAATTTCTGCAGAATGTTAATACCCAGCATATATTTTTTACAACCCAAAGGGCTTTGTAGAGTATATTCATACATGGATGACATGATTCTCTCTTACTGGTTCTCATGGTCATATGTAGAATAGGGGCCTTGAAGCTTAATGTTTTTAACTTATGGATTTTCTGTATTTAAAGGTGTCATCTTTGTGCCTTTTTTGAAATGTGCTTTTTAATATTTACAGTAGTGCATTCATTTTACTGAGCAATATTTGACTGTCAGCAGTTTTCCTCTTCTGTTGAATGTAGGCACACTAGTAGTGTGAGATCTACGCAATTATTATAAGCAGCTCTTAGTCCAAATATTTAAGAAGTTGAATATAATTTATTACTCATTAAGGTATTTTGTACTCTTTGTATCTAAACATTTAAAAAGTATCTCCTTGTTACTTAAACATTTTCCTATTTCCCAGGGATGACCCAAGAGTCCCTACGGTTCGTGGTGTCCTAAGAAGAGGGATGACAGTTGAAGGACTGAAACAGTTTATTGCTGCTCAGGTGAGTGACAGTTTCTTTTCCAGTTTCTCTGTTTGAATTTTCAAGTGTCTATTAATATCCCTTTAGTCTTTATTATTTCTACTGTTCTTTCTATTAATTGTTCCCTATAATGCAAGGGCAGAATTTTTTTTAAATAAGGAATATATTTAGCATTCTTTTTAATAATGGAAAATTGAGAATGTCCTAAGGCCTTAAGCTAAGGGTTGGACAGAGGCAGCTGTGGGATTTTTACCCAGTGAAATATTTGACTGTTGATGCTACCTGTTCAGGGTGATTAAATTAGTTTGTGCATACTAAGTTTTATGTTCCAGTGGAAGTAAACTTGGATGCATTTACTTGGTTTATTTTTTTCTAACATGCTTAGCTTAACTTAAAGAAAATATAATACTTCTTTCCCTTTAAATAATTTTATTACTGTTTTTCTAGGGCTCCTCACGTTCAGTTATGAACATGGAATGGGACAAAATTTGGGCATTTAACAAAAAGGTACATGTTTTGGCCCTTGGTCCTGTTTTCCCCTGCCTAACTCCTGAATAATATAATAACATGTAGAATTCATTAGTGTGCTCAGTAGAGAAAATTTTGTGAATATCATCATTTTGCAGACTGTCAGGAAAATGGAATGTTTTCCTTTTTTCAGTATACAAAGAGCATTAAGCCTATTAACTATACCAAACAAGTAACAGTTATTGAAACAAACTAACTTGGAGTTATGGGGAAGAAATAGTTTTTTCCTTAAATGTTTTATGAACCCTCTGCATTTCATTTTTCTGCTTTCAAGCTGCGAGCTCTCTGTAAGAAGGTATTACTTCATGCTTCTGTTTGCCTTACTTCGCACATAGGCTTTAGCATATTACATGTTATAACCTGAGATGTTAAACAGCTTTGAAGCACAATCACATTTGTATAAAAGACCTGGTTATACGAACCTACTGAAAATGCATTATTCCTAGTTTTAAAACCATGTCCTCTGGTTGTCTTAGTGGCGAAGGGAAGATTTGGCTAACTCCATTCTGTTGTTCCCTTGTGTACTGAGAGGACGTAGAGTTTTAAAGTTACATATTTGATTGAGTTGCATTGAAGGTTCATTAATGCTAATTCCTGTGTCTTATTGAATCTAGCTTTTTGTGTTTTTGAAAGTCAATGGGGAATATTGCATACTGATGTTGTTAATTACCAATTGGAAGCAGAAGCTTAGACACTATAATAAGGCAAACGATTAAATGCCATGTTTTAAACTATGGTTTCTGTGATTGTGTTCCGTAAATTATTTTTTCTTGTATTGCTGCTTGATTGTGCTTGATGCTTTGCCTCAAGAAATAGTTGCTTGTCTTGAATGTGTCTTGAATTTGTTTTATTCAGTCTTCTGTGTTTAGTCAGTTTTTTGATGTATAAAGGAATTATTAATTGGTTCTTTCTGTTGCTGCAGTTACTAATAATAAATACAAGTAGACTATACAGGCAGAGTTAACACTGGTGTACTTTCCATTAATAATCCAAGTTTTAAAGGTTTTAAGTTTCAATAAAGTTTTACATGTTCACTTAGTTAAAATATATGAAATATATTTTATTATAGTCATAGAGTTCTGTAAGGTCTGTGAGGATGAACAACATATTCCCCTATCTTCTTTCCTTCCATGTTCTCTCCCTAGAGAAGTCACTTTCAGCTGTTTTAGGTTATTCTTTTGTGTTTTTATTGCCCGTATGTCTGAATGAGATATGTGTGATACCACTTAGATTTTTTCGTTTTAGGCATATCATTTGACTTCCCACAAAAAAAGAGGAAAAAAGGATTTGGATGATTTACTTTCTGTCATAACTTTTTGGTTTTCTTGTAGTGGATTGTTTTGTTTTGTTTCACCCTCATTCATTTTTCTAATTTTGCCTTAAACTTTCCACATAAACTAATAAATTTCCTGCCAGAATGTTCACATGCCTCCGGTATTCTCTCATTTTCATCTTGGGGTCCTCTCTGTGCTATTCTGCTCTGGCTTAGATGAGCGGCATGGTAACTTCTGAAGCACAGCTTTCTCGGAGGGCAGTCAACACCATTGTCACCATCACCACCACCCTGCAGTCCCCCTGGCTTCTTTTCTGAGGCAGATTGGCTGGTTTTCGGATCCTCCTGCTCTTTTTGTTACCCCTTTCCTTTGCTGTGCCGTATCCTTTGGTAGCTCCTGAGAACAGCAGCCTGGGATGAAGGAGATTTTTTGAGACCTTGTATATGACTGGTTTTTTCACTTTGAACTTTCATGACGATTAGCTGTGATGTGGGTCTGTTCTCATCTGTGCCCATTGGAAGAATGTGTGGCTTCTGGTCTGGAAATTCATTCCTTCAGATCTGGTTCATTTTTTTAAATTTTTTCTTTTTTTTCCTCCTATGTTTTCTTCTCTCTGAAAGTCTTAACCTTGAGCAGATGTTGGGCCTCCTGGTCTGGTCCTCTAATTTTGTTTTCTCTCTTATTTTCCATCTCATCTTTTGGCTCTGCTTTCTGGTAGATCTACTTAACTTTACCTTCCCACCTTCTTTTGAGTTTTTCATTTATGCTGTCATAACACTGGTGTACTTTCCATTAACCAAGTTTTAAAGGTTTTAAGTTTTAATAAAATTTTACGTGTTCACTTAGTTAAAATATATGAAATATATTTTACTATAGTCATAGAGTTCTGTAAGGTCTGTTAGGATGAACAGCATGCTCCCCTATCTTCTTTCCTTCCATGTTCTCTCCCTAGAGAAATCACTTTCAGCTATTTTAGGTTATTCTTTTGTGTTTTTATTGCCTGTATCTCTGAATGAGATATGTGTGATGCTACTTTGATTTTTTAGTTTTAGGCATATTATTTGACTTCCCACAATGGAAAAAAAATAAATAAAGAGACAGAGGCACTGAACAACATATGAGAACAGATGGACCTAACGGACATCTACAGAACACTCCATCCAAAAGCAACAGAGTAGACATTCTTCTCAAGTGCACATGGAACATTTTCAAGAATAGATCATACACTCGGCCACAAAAAGAGCCTCAGTAAATTTAAAAAGATTGGAATTGTACCAGCCAGCTTCTCAGATCACAAAAGTATGAAACTAGAAATAAATTACTCAAAGAAAATGAAAAATCCCACAAACACATGGAGGCTTAATAACATGCTCCTGAATAATCAATGGATCAATGACCAAATAAAAACAGAGATCAAGCAATATATGGGCACAAATGACAACAATAATTCAACACCGCAAAATCCGTGGGATGCAGCGAAGGCCATGCTAAGAGGGAAATATATTGCAGTACAGGCCTACCTCAGGAAAGAAGAACAATCCCAAATGAACAGTCTAAACTCACAATTAATGAAACTAGAAAAGGAAGAACAAATGAGGCCCCAAGTCAGTAGAAGGAGGGACATAATAAAGATTAAAGCAGAAATAAAATTGATAAAAATAAAACAGTAGAAAGAATCAATGAAAGCAGAAGCTGGTTCTTTGAGAAAATAAACCAAATAGATAAACCCCTAGCCAGACTTATCAAGAAAAAAAAGAGAGTCTACACATATAAACTGAATCAGAAATGACAAAGGAAAAATCACTACGGACACCACAGAAACAAAGAACTATGAGAGAATACTATGAAAAATTGTATGCTAACAAACTGGATAACCTAGAAGCAATGGACAACTTTCTAGAAAAATACAACCTTCCGAAGCTGACCCAGGAAGAAACAAAAAATCTGAATAGACCAATTACCAGCAAAGAAATTGAATTCATAATCAAAAAACTACCTAAGAACAAAACTCCTATACCAGATGGTTTCACTGCTGAATTTTATCAAACATTTAGTGAAGACGTAATACCCATCCTCCTTAATGTTTTCCAAAAAGTAGAAGAGGAGGGAATACTCCCAAACTCATTCTACAAGGCCAACATCACTCTAATACCAAAACCAGGCAAAGACACCACAAAAAAAGAAAATTACAGACCAACGTGCCTGATGAACATAGACACAAAAATACTCAACAAAATATTAGCAAACCGAATTCAAAAGTACATCAAAAAGATCATCCATCATGATCAAGTGGGATTCATCCCAGGGATGCAAGGATGGTACAACATTAAAAAATCCATCAACATCATCCACTACATCAACAAAAAGAAGGACAAAAACCACATGATGATCTCCATATATGCTGAAAAAGCATTCGAAAAAATTGAACATCCATTCATGATAAAAACTCTTAACAAAATGGGTATAGAGGGCAAGTACCTCAACATAATAAAGGCTATATATGACAAACCCACAGCCAACATCATACTTAACAGTGAGAAGCTGAAAGCTGTTCCTTTAAGATCAGGAACAAGACAAGGATGTCCACTCTCCCCACTTTTATTCAACATAGTTCTGGAGGTCCTAGCCACGGCATTCAGACAACACAAAGAAATAAAAGGCATCCAGATTGGCAAGGAAGAAGTCAAACTGTCACTATTTGCAGATGACATGATATTGTACATAAAAAACCCTAAAGAATCCACTCCAAAAACTACTAGATCTGAATTCAGTAAAGTTGCGGGATACAAAATTAATACACAGAAATCTGTTGCATTTCTATACCCTGATGGTGAACTAGCAGAAAGGAAATCAGGAAAACAATTCCATTCACAATTACATCCAAAAAAAATACCTAGGAATAAACCTAACCAAGGAAGTGAAAGACTTATACTCTGAAAACTACAAGACACTCATAAGAGAAACTAAAGAAGATACCAGTAAATGGAAACACATCCCGTGCTCATGGATAGGAAGAATCAATATTGTCAAAATGGTCATCCTGCCTAAAGCAATCTTCAGGTTCAATGCAATTCCTATCAAAATACCAACAGCATTCTTCAATGAACTACAGCCAATCATTCTAAAATTCATATGGAACCACAAAAGACCCCAAATAGCCAAAGCAATCCTGAGAAGGAAGAATAAAGTGTGGGGAATTATGCTTCCTGACTTCAAACTCTACTACAAAGCTACAGTAATCAAGACAATTTGGTACTGGCACAAGAACAGACCCATAGACCATGGAACAGACTAGAGAGTCCAGATGTAAACCCAAGCAAATATGGTCAATTATTATGTGATAAAGGAGCCATGGATATACAATGGGGAAATGACAGCCTCTTCAACAGCTGGTGTTGGCAAAACTGGACAGCCACTTGTAAGAGAATGAGAAACTGGATTATTGTCTAACCCCATACAGAAAAGTAAACTCAAAATGGATCAAAGACCTGAATGTGAGTCATGAAACCATAAAAGTCTTAGAAAAAAACATACACAAAAATCTCTTGTACAGAAATATGAGAAACTTCTTCATGAACATATCTCCCCGGACAAGGGAAACAAAAGCAAAAATGAACAAGTGGGACTATATCAAACTAAAAAGCTTCTGTACAGCAAAGGGACACCATCAATAGAACAAAAAGAGATCCTACAGTATGGGAGAATATATTCATAAATGACATATCTGATAAGGGGTTAACATCCAAATTATATAAAGGGCTCACGCACCTCAACAAACAAAAAGCAAATAAGCCAATTAAAAAATGGGCAAAGGAGCTGAACAGAAACTTCTCCAAAGAAGAAATTCAGATGGCCAACAGGCACATGAAAAGATGCTCCACATTGCTAATCATCAGAGAAATGCAGATTAAAACCACAATGAGATATCACCTCACACCAGTGAGGATGGCTGCCGTCCAAAAGACAAACAACAGATGTTGGCAAGGATGTGGAGAAAGGGGAACCCTCCTACAGTGCTGGTGGGAATGTAAATTAGTTCAACCAACTGTGGAAAGCAGTATGGAGGTTCCTCAAAAAACTCAAAATAGAAATACCATTTGACCCAGGAATTCCACTCCTAGGAATTTACCCTAATAATGCAGGAGCCCAGTTTGAAAAAGACCTATATACCCCTATGTTTATTGCAGCACTATTTACAATAGCGAAGAAATGGACACAATCTAAGTGTCCATCAGTAGATGAATGGATAAAGAAGAGGTGGTACATATACACAATGGAATACTATTCAGCCATAAGAAAGAAACAAATCCTACCATTTGCAACAAAATGGATGGAGCTGGAGGATATTATGCTCAGTGAAATAAGCCAGGTGGAGAAAGACAAGGATCAAATGATTCATTCATATATGGAGTATAAGAACAAAAAAAAACTGAAGGAACAAAACAGCAGCAGACTCACAGAACCCAAGAATGGACTAACAGTTACCAAAGGGAAAGGAACTGGGGAAGATGGGTGGGAAGGGAGGGATAAGGAGGCAAAAGGGGCATTACGATTAGCACACATAATGTAGCTAGGGCATAGGGGAAGGCAGTATAACACAGAGAAGACAAGTAATGATTCTATAGGTAATTTTACAATGTGTGTTTTCTCTAAACACCAAATATTTTTTCATTCTCTCTTCAGTATAAAGCCATTATCCAAGAAGACTTGACAGCCTTTACTATCTGTACTTTTTATTATGAAATCAATGTATTATTTTAAAATTGAGATACACCTTACATAAATCAGAAAGCAGCCATCATGAAAGTAGAGTATAAGTTTTTCATAAATGAAAGGTACTTTTTGTCAGTGTGATATTTAAACATATTACTGTTTAAGGTATATTAATGCTGTGGAGTCTGACAGTTGTAACTGCAGAAAGGTCATTACTGATTTTTTTCTTTTCTATTATGTATATGTATATGTATGTATTTTATGTTTATTATATATATTTATATTTTATATTCATAACATTTTTATAATAATTATATACCCATATATTATATTTAATTATATAAATATATAAATTATAATGCATTATAACAAAGTATAATCTATATATTATATTATATTATATACATTATATAAATATAATATTTATACATAAAATGTAAGTGTTCTATAAATATTATATATTTATTATAGTCAGAATGGCTACTATCCAAAAAACAAGAAACAACACATTGTTGGTAAGAGAGTGGAGAAAAAGGAACCCTCCTGCACTGTGGGTGGGAATGTAAATTGGTGCAGCTACTATGGAAAGCAGTATGGAGATGCCTCAAAAAACTAAAAATAGAAATACCTTATGACCTAGTAATTCCACTTCTAGGAACTTACCCAAAGAAAACAAAATCTCTGATTCAAGAAGATAGATGCACCCCTGTGTTTATTGCTGCATTATTTACAAGAGCCAAGATATAGAAGCACCCAAAGTGTCCACCAACAGATGAATGGATAAAGAAGATGTAATACATAAATAAAATGGAATATTTTTTAGCCATGAAAAAAGGAAATTCTGTCATTTGTGGCAACATGCACGGACTTAGAGGGTATTATGCTAAGCGAAATGAGCCAGGTGGAGAAAGACAAATACCATATGATTTAACTTATATGTGGAATCTAAAATGAAAACAAAACAAAATGAACCAAACAGCAATAGACTCACAGACACTGAGAAGAGACTGGTGGTTACCATGGGTGAGGTTGGAGTGGGCCGATGAAACAAATGGAGGAAAGAAAGAGGCACAAAATCTCAAACATAGTATAAGTCAGTCAGGGGGATAAGAGTATGGTATAGAGAATATAGTCAATAGTTCTACAACATCTTTATTTTGACAGTAACCACACTAGCTGGGGTGAGCATTTAGTAATGTATATAACTGTTGAATCACTATGTTGTTTATTTGAAGCCAATATAATATTGTATATCAATTATACTTCAATCTAAAAAAAAGAAATCATTGCAAGACCATCGTCAAGTTTTCTCTCGTAGTTTCTTCTAGGAGTTTTATCATCTCAAGTCTTAAATTTAAATCCATTTATAGTTAATTTTTGTGAGTTCTGTAAAGATAAAGATCTAGTTTTATTCTTCTATATGTAAATACCCAATTTTCCCCGCACCTTTTATTAAAAGGAGTGTCCATTCTGCATTGAGTATTCTTTGCTTCCTTGTCAAATATTAGTCAATCCTATGTGTATGCATCTATTTCTAGGCTCTTGATTCTGTCCCATTGGTCTGGGTGTCAGTTTTTACATCATTACCATTACTATTCTGAATACCATAACTAAGTGATATAATTTGAAATCAAGAAGTGTGGTTCTTCTAGTTTTGTTGTTTTTCAAGATTGCTTTGGCTATTCAAGGTCTTTTGAGGGTCCACATGAATTTTAGGAATGCTCCTCCTATTTCTGTGAAAAATTACATTGAAATCCTGGTAGGACTTGCAATAAATCTATAGATGTGTTTAGATAGTATGGACATCCTAACAATATTATTTAGCTTAACCCATGGTCATAGGATAGATTTCTGTTTATTAGGGTCTTCAATTTATTTCATGAATATCGTATAGTTTTCAGAGTAGAAATCTCTCACCTCCTTGACTAAATTTATTCCTAAGTATTTTATTGTTTTTTACTCTATTGTAAATGGGGTTGTTTTTATTTCCTTTTCAGAAAATTCATCTTTAGTGTATAGAAGCACTACTGGCTTTTTAGTGCTGATTTTATATCCTGCAACTTTACTGAGTTTGTTGATTAGTTCTAATAGTTTTTGGGTGGAGTCTTGAGGATTTTCTGTCTATAAAATCTCGTGATCTACAAATAGAGATAATTTTACTTTTTCCTTTATGATTCTTGTGCCATTTATTTATTCTCTTTCCTGAAAGCTCTGGATAGGACTTCCCATACTAAGTTGAATAGGAGTAATGAGAATGGACAACCTTGTCTTGTCCCTGTTCTTACAGCAAAAGCTTTCAACTTTTCATCATTGAGTATGATGTTAGCTTGTCACATGGCCATTATTATGTTGAAATACTTTCCGTCTATAGCAAATTTGTTATTGAATTTTATCAAATGATGTTTTTGAATCTATTGAAAGGATAATATGATTTTTTTTCATTCTATCAATGTGGTATATCAGATTTTTTGATTTGTAGATGTTGAACCATCCTTACATCTCAGGACTAAATCTCCCTTGATCCTTTTAATGTGCTGATAAATTTGTTTCACTAGTTCTTGTTGAGGATACTTGCATCTGTTTTCAGGGGTATCAATCAGCCTGTAGTTTCTTTCTTGTAGTGTCTTTATTTGGCTTTGATCTTAGGGGAATACTTGTTTCACAGATGAGTTTGGGAGTTTTCCTTCCTCTTCAGTGTTTTGGGACAGGTTGAGAAGGATTGGAATAAATTTTTTTTTCTCTAAATGTTTAGTAGAATACATCTGCAAAACCATCTGTAGCTGCAATTTTCATTTTTGGAAGGTTTTTGATTACTGGTTGCAATTAAAACTGGCCCAATGCCATGTTCAATGGTGTATTTTTTCCCTACACATATGTATGACAGTAACAATATTATATACAGCAGTAGTAGTAGTATAATTTCATTCAATGGAAAGCAATTATAATTCAATTCATTGGAATTGGGCCCAATTCCAATGTATGTAAATATGTGGGAGGGGGTCTTCCCACACATACTTACACCAAGCAATTCTTGAACACCAGCAGAGTGTCCGAGAACTCAATTCAATTCTGATGCTATATGCCAGGAGACAGAACCAGATTACTGGGTTAAGGGCCCTGTCCTACAAGACTGCCCTCCACTCCTCACTCCAGATGCCAGTCGCAAGCCCCAGGCAGTTACCTGTGTTTCTGACCTGCCAGCTACAGGTTGGAGGTTCCCACGACCTCCCCCTTAAGTTTGATTAATTTACTAGAGTGGCTCACAGAAGTCAGAACACTTACGTTATATGAATGACCAAATAAGTATTTCTTATAACTCATTATGTCACACTTATTCAATCTCTTTATTTGTTATTGGTCTATTCAGATTTTTTATATCATTATGATTCAGTCTTTGTAGGCTGTATGTTTCTAGGAATTTATCTATTTTCTTCCAGGTTGTCCAATTCTTGTATAATTGTTCATACTAGTCTCTTGTGAAAGTTTCTATTTCTGTGGTATCGTTATAGTGTTTTCCTTTTCAGTTTAGATTCTACACGTTTATCTTCACTCTTTGTTTCTTAGTCTAAGTAAAAGTTTGTCAATTTTGTTTTTATTTTCAAAAAACAAGTTCTTAGTTTCATCGATCTTTTCTATAGCCTTCTTATGTTTGTATTTCATTTATTTTTGCTGTGATCTTTGTTATTTCCTTCCTTCTACTAACTTTGGGCTTAGTGTGTTCTACTTCCTTGAGGTGTGAAGTTAGGTTGTTTATTTGATATCTTTCTTTTTTTCCTAATGCAAGAATTTATCAATATAAACTTCCCTCTTAGAACTGCTTATGCTGCATCTCATAAATTTCAGTAGGTCATTTGTTACAAAATATACTTAATTTTTCTTTTGACTTCTTCTTTGACCCATGGGTTAGTCAGGAAAGTGTTTAATTTGTGTATTCAAAGTAATCAAGTCTGAATTCAAGATCTAGAACATTTCCATACTCTAGAAAGATCCTTCATTCTCTTATCCAATCAAAACTTTAGGGGTAATCAAAGAGTTGATTGCTATAATCATTATAAAATTTTCTTGTCCTTTAAATTCATAAATACAAACCTACTGTATGAGTTGTGTTACAGCTTTTTTGACTCAGCCTACTGTTTTTTGATATTATTCCAACCTGTTACATGTTCATTCATTTTTATTGCTAGTTATTATCTCATTGCATGAATATTCCACAACTTTTTAATTTATTCACATGCTTAGGGTCATTTGGGATGAATCTAGTTTTTCATAATATGAATTAAGCAGCTAAAATATATTTATACAAACCTTTGAGTGGCAATATGTGTACTAGCTCTTTTTTTAACTTTATATAAATTAGTATTCCTTCTAAAGTTGTTATACCATATTGCTTTTCCATTTGCTCTTTGATAAGCAGAAGCTTAGTTTTGGTGATTCAATTTTTTCCATATATTATGTCTTTGCATAATTTTGTCTCCTGTATAAAAAAAAATTCACCTACTCCAAGATAATGAAGATATTCTCCTATATATTTTTTTAGTTGATGTATACTTTTGCATTTACATTAAGGTCTAGGCTCCATCATAGATAACATGTGTGTGGAATGAAGTGGGGAGTAAGGTTTTATTTTTGTTTTTGTTGTGTTTTGTTTTTCTTAAACTGAAGTATGGTCATTTCAGTGTTTTTTTGTTGGAAATACTTTCCTCATTGATTTGCACAGGCACCTTTGTGGAAATTCAATTAACTGAGCATGCATTTGACAATTTGTAAATGCTTAATATTTTTCATTGCCCTATTTATGTATATTTTTGCCAGTAGCACATTTTTTTCATTATTGTTGCTTTACATAAATTTTGAGGTCAGGTGTTTAATTCCTCCAAGTTTCTCAAGATTATATAGGTTTTTCATTTCCATATCATGGTTAGAATTAGGTTGCCAATTTCTACACACAGCTTGTTTGAATTTCTTACTGAGATGCACCGCATCTATAGATAAATTTGGGAACTCCCATATTTACAATATTAAGTCTTTTTATCCATGAAATTTTATGTATATCCATTTATTTAGATTTTCTCTAATTTTGTCTGTTAACATTTAAGTATGGGATACATCTTCACCTTATCTTTATAAGTGTTTTATATTTTCATGTTATTGAAATTGACATTTAAGAATACCAATTCTTATTTTTTGCAACTAATATAAAGAAAAACAATTGATTTTGACATCATGCTAACTCTTCTTATTATATAGCTCCTTCTGTAGATTTAGTAACATTTTCTAGGTGCTCAGTCATGTCATTTGCAATTGAAAAGTTGTATTACTCCTTTCTAATTATTATATCTTTTATATCTTTTTCTTAGATTGTTGCACTGGTTTAGACCTCCACTACAGTGGTGTATAGCGATGGTAAGATCTTGGGGAAAACAGTTAAGAATTTCAAAATAAAGTTTGATGTTAGCTTTACTTTTTCATAGGAATAGAGTTTTTATCAACAATGAATATTGATTTTTACTAATTTTCTACAAATATTGAGATGAATAAATTATTTTTTCCATTTACTTTGCTAATTTAGTGAATAATATTAATATTTTCAAAGAGTAAATTAGTCTTATATTCTTGGAAAAAATCCCTTTCATCATGAAATATCATTCCTTTTATATATTGCTGGAATATATCTCTAATATTTTGTTAGGGATATTTTTTTAACTGTTTATGTGTTACAGTATTCTGTAATTTTGTTTTCTTATACTATGATAGGTTCCAATTTTAATGTTATTCTGGTCTCTTAAAAAAAGATATGTATTGTTACCAACATTTTATTTTCTGAAAGAATTTCTATAATCTTGTTTTTCTTTTTTCCTCAGCTATATAGTAGAATTAACCAATAAACCATATGAACCTGGAATTTTCTTTTGGGGATGTTTGATAGTTAAAAATCCATATCCTTAAAAGTCCATATCTTTAACATTGGACTAAAAGCTATCCAGATAACATAAAAGCTATCCAGATTTTCTATTTACATTTTTCACTTTTGGTAGTGGTGTTTTTAAGAGAATTTTTTCTTTCTATCTAAGTTTTAAATGTATTGCTATTAACTTGTTCATAATATGTCTTTGCACTGTAATTGTCTGTAGGAACTGAACTAATATTCCCTTGTTCATGTCTACTTTTTGTAATGATTACATTTTTATTCCTGATGAGTCCTATGAAGGGTTTATCCATTTCACTGATAATTAAAAAGACCCGAATTCTATTATTGCTGACATTTTTTTCTATTTTATTATTTTTTGTATCTATTATATTTTTTAATTACATTCTTAATTTTTAAGCACAGGTCATGATCTTAATACCTTCTTCTTTTCTAATGTAAGAACTTAAACCTATATATTTGCCTTTAAGAAAATTTTAGCTGCATGTCGCAAACATGAGACAGGTTTCATTTTTATTATCATTAAGTAAGAAATGTTTTCTTATTGCACTTTCTTTCTTCTTTAACTATGAGTTACGTTAAAAGAAAATACTCATTTGTTAGCTTGGCTTTATTCACTTCCCCCACACTTGTACCAGTTACTGCAGCCGTATCTTGATATACTTTAATTAGCTAATATCAGAAACTCCTCCTGTACTGAGACATGGGTCGAGTGGGTAGTATACCCCACACTTGTACCAGTTACTGCAGCCGTATCTTGATATACTTTAATTAGTCAGCTAATATCAGAAACTCCTCCTGTACTGAGACATGGGTCGAGTGGGTAGTATATTTAATCAGAAACAAGGTAAATGGGGCTACTGAACATGAAGTAGAGAAGGGGTAATAATGTCATCAAGAGATCTAGTGATTCTGATAAAAATGATCAAACATGGACAAAAACATTGAAAACAATTATTTGAAGTCACTAGAAAGTGACAAAAGTCAGAAATTTGAGAAATAGTTAATCTTAAAATAATTGCTGTTTTATCACATTAAGTCAGAACTGTGAATTTGAAGCTTATTTATCTAGAAGCAGTTCACACTACATCCTGCCTCTCCATTTCTCCACGGGGGCAAATACTAGAGTTTAGAACAGGAAAAAAAAAATGGATCTTCAAGATAGAAATTTTGTAAACAAGAAAGCAACAAAGGAGCTGAATATCAAAACTGAGTGTACTCTGTGCAAAGCCCTGGCTGATCACAGGTTGATCAGTAAAAGAAAAGACATGCACAAATGAAGGAAGACTATACCCTTAAAAGGGTGAATGGCTCCTAGTAAGGTTTGTGAATTAGATATGCCTTTGAATGAATGTTATTTCCTTGCTACCACACAAATTTGAGATCAGAAAGCAAACTTATTTGCTTGAGTTGTGAGATAGCAGAAATCAGGAGTAGCAAAGCAACCTGAAATTTACAGAACTACAGAGAGAAAGAGTCTCAAGATCTGAGAATAAACTCTACACAAATCATTGCTTACTGCTAAAGCAGTATTCACATTGGAGTTACCCAGGAATCCAGAATAAAAACAAACAAAAGCAACATCTGAAAGCAAACTCAATTTGAGGAGAAACATCAATATCTAAAAATAACAAAATAATAGGTGAGAAATACTATGCATTTTTAGTTCACTTAAGTTAACTGCCAATTAGACAGAAAAAAAACCCTCCAGAAAACAAAAAAGTATTTTCAGATGTGTCCTAAAATGTTCAGTTTTCAACTAAAATGGTTACCTATGCAAAAAATTAGTAAAGTGAAATCCATACACAGAAAAAAAAATCATTTAATAGAACTTGACTTCAAGTGACCCACAATTCATATTTTATAGCATTCATACTGGGTAATAAATATATGTTCAAAGAATGAAAGAGAAATATAGTATTAAAGAGTGAATGGATGAAAATATTAGCAGAGAAACAGAAGTTATAAAAAGGAAACAATTGAAAATATGGATTTAAAGTTACAACAACTGAAATGAAAAAGTCATGAAATAGGCACAGTAGCATTTTGGAGAATATAGAAGAAAGGATCAGTGAATTGGAAGACAATCAATAGAAATTATTTAATCTGAAGAGAAAAAAATTAGAAATGAATAAACTCTTTTAGATTTTTTAGGTAACATCAACTGTCCCAACATATGTATAATTAAAATATTAGAAGGAAACAGAAAGATAAAGGAAGAAAATTTTTGAAAAAGAATAGTTGGAAACTTCCCATTTTGGTGTAACATGTAACACAACAATCTACAACTCAAAATATTCGGCAAACTACAAGAAAAATATAAGAGCACACATAAGCACATCATAATCAAATTGCTGATAACCAAAGGTAAAGAGAAAACATGGAAACAACAAAAGATGTTTGAGACATTACATAGAGTAAAATGATGATGGCAACATTCTCATCAGAAACCAGGACAGAGGCATTGAGAACAGCATATGGAAAGATGGAAAAAATCCAGTTGACCAAGAATTTTTATCTAGCTTAACAGGGAAGTCTTCAGGCTGAAAGAAAATGAAAACTATGGTAACCTACATATACAGATAAGAATGAAGAGCACTGAAAATGGCAAATATATTGCTAAATTGAAAGATTATATACACAAGTATAATTTTATCTTAATTTGTTTAAAAAGGCATGTGCCTATCTAAAAGTTATAACAATGTGTTGGTGAACTTAAGGAAATGGAGCTATGCTATTGAAATTTCTGTATTTTACTGGAATTAATTCAATTTTACATTTAAGTAGGTTATGTTAAGTTTAAAAATGTCTGTTAAAGTGAATTGCTATGCTAACATTATACTAGTTTCCACATCTTTTTCATTTTTTGGATCCTCCTAACCAACGCAGGAGACCATGATTGTTATGATAGTTAAGACAATGGGTTCTTGGGTTCTCTTGCTGCTGTGTTACTAATTGGCTGTGCAATCTTTAGTAAGTTATTTAATTATTCCATGTCTGTTTTCTTATCTGAAAAATGACAATAATAGTAGTACATTAAATATTCTGAGTGTTTAATTCATATAATGAAGTGAGCCGAAAGTCTGGCATTGAATATGTTTTAACAATGATAATTGTTGTTTCTATTGAACCAGTGAATGGCTGAAAGTATACATTGGAGGTGCAAATATTCACACCATTCCTATACTAGATATAAATACACATTGAGAGTGAAGAGTTCGGTGAAATTATTAATGGGGATTGACCTTCTGGACATATTCAGAGCATACTTCCGGACATTCTGAGTGGTGGGATGGAAACCTGGGTGTGGCTATTGCACTGTTGTGAAGAGAAGGAGAAAGGAAGGTGGAAATAAGGTAAAGTTGCTTTTGAACATATGTGACTGAAAGAAGTAAAGAAGACAGATGGGGCTCTGGGAAGGCATTGAACCTAAGGGAGATCAGGGTATTCTCCATACATGAAAATGAATGTCTATGTGAGTTTGAAACTGCAACACATCAGAAATGGTTGTTTCAAGCTCTTGAAACAACAGTAGGAGGAAGTGAATTCCTGTTTTCTTACTTTACATCTTACACTGTGAGTTTAAAAGTATAAATCTTGAGTTCTGTGATCTTAGACTGGTCACGCAGACTCTTATCAGGCTTATTTTCCTCTTCTGTCAAAAGCAATTATTAACAATTTCTCAGTAGGTCCTTGTGAGTTTTAAAAGAGGTTTAACATGTGAAAATAATAAATAGGATATTTAGCACAAAATACATATACAAATTATTCTTTGACGTAAAATTCCAGCATCTCTTTGCCCACGTTTCTTTTTCCCCAAAAGGTTATTCAAGGCTAATGACAAGCACAATTAGAGGTGCTTCCTGAAACAGCACCCGCTGGGACTTGTGGACCCTCAGAGAGAGAATTTGTTTTGACAGAAGCAGATGATTCACCACCTGGGACCAGGGGTGCAGAAGATTTCCTGGTATAATTTGCTTTGAATAGTTTTTTTTTTTTGCTCAGAATCGTTTCTGAGATGCACCTCAGGTCCTCTGTCCTGCAGACAGGCTTGCTGGGGGCAAGTCCAGTGCATGGCTGCTGAAAAGCAGGGCTGGTCCTCATTGTGGGCCTCCTCAGGTGAGTGGGGAATCCTCTCCTGCCTAATCTCTAAGGGGCACTGGAGCCTGATGGTAGAGCTTTGGGCTGAAGGATACTCAGCTCCCCCAAGCCTGATTCCTCCTTCGCTGCTCAGCAGACTCACATGGGAAAGGGCTTGGGGGAGGGTAGGTACAGACACAAGAGAGAATTGTTGAGCAAGCTGTTTCTTTTTCTGTATTCACGTCAGTGAGTGTCCCCCGGTGTCTGAGAAGAGTCATCACTGGGTATGGAAAATTATGTTAGATTAAGACTCAAAGCACTTTTTCTTTATTCTCGGTTCTGTGCCAGATTTAAAGCAAGTCATTTCCCCCCATCTCTGTGTTGCATGATCTGTAAAGTAATAGCCACCAAGCCACCCCACAGGCAATGTGTCCCCCTGTGCATTCTTATGTGGCAGTGAATGTATGATGGTGTGGAGAAATGTGTGTGCATGTATCTGTATGTTTATGTGCTGCCTAAATCGTTTTACATTTCTAATATATGTGCATGCCTGATGTGTTTGTGCGTATGGTCATTAATGGTGAATGTTCAGTGCAAAGTTTCAAAGTGTGAAATATACATAATTATGTAAGAGTCCTTTGTATGTGGTATGCCTGTCTATGTGCCTTCATGTGTGTAGCAAAGTGTGTTTGTGTGGATGTGTGTGCATGTGGTATATCTTTGTACATGTGTATGCCCATGTGTGTATATGTGTATCCAATGTAATTAATACCTCTCTGAATTTGGTTGCTGTCTAAATTAGATCTTTCTTTCCAAGTTAAAAAGGACACAAAGGAATGTACATCCACGTCATCCTGCCTTCTGAAGAAGCTAGGCTCCTACTGGCAAGGTGGAAGGAGTCATAGCTCTCTCAAGGATGTCAGTGAGAATGGGACCAACCAATGCCACGTCCTGGAGGGGCTTTGTCTTCCTGGGCTTCTCCAGCTTTGGGGAGCTGACGCTCCTGCTCTTTGCGCTGTTCCTCTCTCTGTGCCTTGTCACCCTGACCAGCAATGTCTTCATTGTTGTAGTCATTAGGCTGGACAGCCACCTTCACACCCCCATGTACTTCTTCCTCTCCTTCCTGTCTTGCTCAGAGACCTGCTACACCTTGGGCATCATCCCTAGAACGCTCTCCAGCCTGGTCATGGGGGGCCAGGCCATCTCCTACATGGGCTGTGCAGCCCAGATGTTCTTCTCTGCCTCGTGGGCCTGTTCCAACTGTTTCCTTCTGGCTGTCATGGGCTTTGACCGATATGTGGCCATCTGTGCCCCACTGCACCATGCCAGTCGCATGAAGCCTACCTTCTGTGTCCAGCTGGTTGGCATCTCCTTCCTGAGTGGGTACCTCCTTGGGCTGGGAATGACACTGGTCATTTTCCACCTCCCATTCTGCAGTTCCCATGAGATCCAGCACTTATTTTGTGACACGCCACTGGTGCTGAGCCTGGCCTGTGGGCATACAAGCCTGAGTGAGCTGGGCATTCTCATCCTCAGCCTGCTGGTCCTCCTGGTCTCCTTCTGCTTCATCACCGTCTCCTACGCTTACATCCAGGCAGCAATCCTGAGGGTCCACTCCGCTGAGGGGAGGAAGAAGGCCTTCTCTACCTGCACCTCCCACCTCACCGTGGTCATTGTCCACTCTGGCTGTGCCTCCTTCATGTACTTGAGGCCCAAGGCTAGTTACCCCATGAGCGGAATCAGCTTGTTGCTGGCACCTATACCATCATGACCCCGCTTCTGAACCCCGGCGTTTATAGTTTAAGGAATCGGGCTGTGCAGGCAGCCCTGAGACATGCTTTGCAGGGAAGATTGCTGGGTAAAGGATGAAGGGTACCCCAGTGGGACAGTGTCCTCCTCATAGGCTGGACACAGACCCTCTCGTCCTGCCCCATGGCCCAAGTGTCCCCCAGTAGGTCTGACTGTCCTGAACTAGCCTCTGGTCCTGCCTCAGCCCTGTTCAGAGAGCTTCACTGATTGCCGCTTATCACAGAGTTTATTTCAGATGCCTCAGCCTTGCTGTTAGCATCCTCTAGAGCCTCCCTGCTCAAAGTGGGGTCGTCAGACCTGCGGCATCAGGGTCACCCAGGAGCTTGTGAGAAATGCAGAATCTGGGGCCTCCTGAATCAGAACCTGCTTCTTAACAAGATGGCCAAGTGGATCGTATGCATATTCAAGTCGGAAGAGGGCTGGTATTGAGCTCAGTATTTTTTTCTCCATTCCTTCTCTCTTCCTTGGGGTTGCTGGTTATCTGTGTGTGATCTCCACTGTCAGTCCCATACTGCTCTCCTTTGTTCTAATTGCTCTCCGGTTGTTTTCTCTCCATAATAATTTTCTCATCCTGTCTCTCACATCACGGGTACAGTTTCCTGTAGTGCTGATTGCATTACTCACATTTTTAAATCTGCCAAAGAATTACTTTTCTCCTCAATTATCTTTTTATCCCACCCCCCATCCTCTTGTGATATCTTCATTCTTCTTTCCTTTCTGATTTTGTCAGTCTTTCGCAAACTCTTGTTCCATTATTTTGGAAGACCAGATATTTGTGCAGGTCTCACGTTAGTGTTTTTCTTTCTTCCTGCTTTTTCACCTTTGATCAGGGTCTGTCTACTTGCCCTGTCTGGGTCCATTGCTCCTAGGATGGCATTTCACAAACTGGTGCACTTTGTGGTCTCAGGGTTAGAATGTTAGCATTTCATACTCATTTCAATGAAAATCTGAACATTACTATGTGCAGATTCTGGATCCTGCAGGTGACCACTATATGGACAAGACTTTTCAGGTTGATTTTGTGCTAAAGCATCCCACAGGAGGGCCCGGTGACAACACAGAGCATGGCCCTGCTGGGGGCTGCCGAGTACACGGTTCACGTGGAGGAGATGGGTGGGAGGAAAGGCCATGGGGGTGGGGGGTGCAGAATGACTACAATGACACATGCTGAGCCCTGGGGTGCACCCACGGCCCTGAGCTCTGACCATGTATTATGAACCCAGTGACTCATGCAGCGGCTCTGTGAGGGAAGGCCTTTGATTACTCCACCCAGGCAGGTGAGAGACTGAGCCACGGGCAGGCCCCTGCTCACATAGACAGCGGGAAGTGGAGTGGGTACAGAGTAGGCAGTGTGGCCCCAAAGTCCCATTTCTCCCCATGAGTGTGAAGACTCACTCCATTCACCCACAGGTCACTTCATCTAAAGCCAGTTTGCTGACAGGCAGTTGACAGAATCCATTTCCTAAATGAGCAAATCACTGAATGACCAATTTGCTTAATTTGCTAAACTTATCAAGTATTTACTTCTATCAATTATTGATACAGTTTATGACAGTTTGAATCGGGTGGCTTCACAGGGTTTATGAGAACATGGGGGAGCAAGGACCCCACCCAGGGTTCTGGGTCAGACTGCCTCCTGGCCTCAGTCTCCCACTCTGCCTGTCAGCCCCCTCATCACTCTGCCCCCACACCCCCTTTCAGGGATCACCCATGCAGTCTGTCCTATGAACTGACATCCCTTCTTTCTTCTAGCAGGGAGCTGGGTAGAGAAACAGCAAACATTATTTAAGGTCCTCTTAGAAGAAGTAGTGAAAACCTGTCAACTAAAATACAGAAGAAATCTTCAAGAGCTGTTAAACCATTCCATCCAATATGAATTGCTTTAAGCTTTATACATAGTTTAAAGAAAGAAGTTTCTGGTAAATGGATAGATTTGATCATTACGATGAGATGACAATCATTCGCTGAAGTGGCATTTGACAGATGGGCTCACTTCTGCCCCCAGCACCTCTCAAACAGGCACACCAACTCAAAAGTTCCTGCTCTGTGGCTGTCAGGGGCATATCTGACTTGCAGGCAAAGGTTTGGGATTCTATCTTTGTGGCACCAACTTATTAAAGGTCATTAGCAGTCATATAATAAATACCCACGATTGTAGCAAAGGCCTAAGGAAGGAATTTTTTGTTCTGTGATTCCAGTAGTAATTGATTTTGATATGTATTGAGTGGAGATTTCAGTAATGCTGTAATGCTAATTTTCTTTCAGGTGAATAGTACAGTTTTACAGATATATTAGGTGTCACCTGGCAGAGTTTTGATTAAGAATGATGTTGCTCCTTTGAACTAGTAAACAAAGGCTTTAATCAAGTATTGTATAACAAATGTACATGAACTAGCATTGTTTGTATTCAAGTTAAAAAAATAAGTATAGAACCTTATGTGACCCTACAGTTTTTTTCCTATAATCCCAACATTAATGACTTAGTTTCAGCAAAACAAAAACACCCATTATATAACATTAAAATTGTAGGATTGAACATCTGTGTGACTAACCATTGCATCATTGTTTTACTGCTTTATTTGTATTAACCTTATATACATTTTTTGGTTTAAAAAAACTATAAGCACAGACATTTATACATATTTTCATATTTATACATCTTTAAGTAAATTATACTAAAAATAATTTAAATCAACACTGGATAATGGGAGTTCTTTTCTTTAAAAGGAGTCTTTTTTTGGACTATGAAACAAATTTTTATCAAAACATTACAAGAAGCAAGGACAAAGATCTTTAGTAAGCATAACACAAATACCACACTGACAAAGTAAAGCATAAAAATAAATAAAATACAGGAGAATTCCGTTTATGACTTAACAATGCAAAAATTCCAAATAAAAGCATTACCAAATAGTAGCACATTAAAAGACTAACACATCAACAAGACTAGAACAAGAATAACTCAATATTAGGAAATCTATTAATGTATTATTAATAGATGAAAAAAAACTATGTCACAAAAGGGAAACCACTTAACCTTTCATTCTTGGTAAAACAGGAATAAATGTGTACTTCTTAACATGTCTTATATACCTTAACCATAAAACTACATCATGCTTAAAAGGGAAACACTGAAAGCATTAACATTAGGAGCAAAGCAAGGTGATGTTTTTCATTACTATTATTTAACATGGTTCTGGAGGTACTAAATGCAGTGAAACAAGAGAAAAGAAAGGAGCCATGTAAATTGGAAAGAAAGAAGCAAAAAGTATAATTATTTGTTGATAATATGATTATCCAGAAAATCAAAGGGACCGAATGAAAATGTTACAAACAGTAGCGATGTTTAATGACATGATCATATGTTCTGTACACATTATTTTAATCAACTCAATAGAAGGTATAGTGGGAACAAGACCCCATTTACAATAGCAACAGAAATGATGAAACGTTGAAATTTCCACAAGATGTGTCTTTTTCTTTCATACAGTTTATATATATATATAATGTAATGAAAATAAAAGCATTCAGTATTACTTGAATTTTGAGAAACCCTGAGATGGTACATTTCCTGTGCTATTAAGCCTGGTAGGTGATGGAACTCAGAAACTGTTTCCTTCCCATTCCACCACTCCCCTCTATGCACAGCTGACCCTGAATCTTGCATCTGCAGGCCTCGAGCTTTTTTTCAGTCAAGGCCGTCCCTCTCTCTACTCATGGGGAGTGGACTGGGCTGTGACATCCTGAAAGTCCCCCACCTACGCCCAAGGACCTTCACTATTCTGGGAAAGCATCTGTGTCCCCTGACCATCCCTCTGCAGGTTCTGTCTGACCATGGGTGTTCCCTAAGGGAGGTTAGGAGGATCAGAAATCACAGGTCAGAGGTCAGGAATCTGGCTGACTGCTGAAGGGTTCGCCTCTCATACTTGGATGTTCAAAGAGAGTCAGTGCTCCCAACCCGTGAACTGAGAAAAGTTCGGTGGGGATCAGCGTGTGGGGGTGCAGTCCATGCTGCCTTGCTGTTTCAGTGGGTTGGGTCGGAGAGACTTGGAGTCTAGTCCCAGCTCCACCTAAAGGAGAGAGATCTGGGGACCCAGAGATGAAGGTGGGATGAGGCAGCTCCTGCCAAGGCCCCTCACTGCCCAAGTCTCCATAATCTAGGTGTCCTCCTGGGACCCTGGGCTTGTCCGGATCTTCTCGTAGACAGTGTGGACTGCCGGAGAACACTCGGGGCTATGTGCATGCCAGCTGCACTTCTTCATGTCATTCTGCAATTCAAGCAGAGTTTGCAGGGTTCTTGGTCAACTTCTAAGAATTACCCACAGGTGTCAGTGAAGCTGCATCTCTTCATGTGCTTCCCGTCCCCACCAGGCAGTTCTGGCTGTCAACCCAGTAAGTCCCCCAAATACAGCTTCAGCTCAGACCTCTCTCGAACAGTGCAGACTCCTCACACCTTCTCTGTCCTCTACCCAGGATGCCACCACCCCCACCAAGACCTCCTCTGTGCTCCGTCTCTCATCTCTCTCAGGCTCTCTCTTCTGGGTGAGGTTCCCTGAGAGCCTAAGTTAAAACTGCCCCCCAGCCCCTTCCCTGTTTCTATTTTCTCCCTAACACTTATCATCATCTAACAGTTCGATTCTCCCTTCCCCCAACCTAGAATGCATATTCTATGAGGCCAGTGATTTTTGTTGTTTCCTTGACCTCTGTAGCAGAGATCAGAACAATTCTGGGAACACAGTGGACCCTCAGTGAGTATTTGTTGGATGAACTTGTACGTCACCTGGACCACTCTCACTGCAAAGTGCCTTGAAAAACCTCAAAGCATCAGATAGCTGTAAGGTGTTATTACTGTGACCTCCATTTTATAAAAGAAGAAACTGAACCTCAGGGAATAAAGTAATTTTCTAAGGTTGATCAAGAAGTCAGTGTCAGAAGAGAAGACAAGTAGTGACTCTGCGGCATCTCGCTGATGAACAGTGACTGCGATGGGGTATTGCGGTGGGGGGGGGGCTTGATAATGTGGGTGAATGCAGTAACCACAATGTTTTTCATGTGAAACCTTTATAAGAGTGTGTATCAATGATACCTTAATAAAAAAAAAAAAGAAAGCAGAATGGCACTTGCCAGGGGCTAAGGTTGGAGAGACTGTGGAATGGCAAGTTACTATTCCATGGATAGTTTCTGTTTTGCAAAATGAAAATAGTTCTGTAGATGGTGGTGATGGTAGCACAACTGAATGCACTTGATGCTATTGAACTATGCTAAAAATAATAAAGATGATCAATTTTATATAACATGAATTTTACCACAATTTTAAGAAATAAGTTTTTCAAATATCCTGAAAAAAAAAAGTGTCAGAGCTGGGGCTCACACCCATTCCTCCGACGGCTCTTTCTTGCCACCTAGATCTCTAGTTTGTGTATGTCTCCCTGGGTCCTGGGAGGGAATTCGTTTTCTCCATCAGGCTGGGAGCCCCCCAAGGGCAGGGGGCTTCAGGGCAGAGCTGAATGTCTGGGGACAGGTATCACCTGATTTGTTGCTTTTTCCCGAGGCCAGACATTGCTCCCTTTCTGTGCTTCTCTGGGAGGGAGTATTGGGGTTTGGGTCCCAAGAAGCTATTTCCTGAGTCCCCTGAGGTCCAGGTCAGATGGGGACATAACTCAGAGGGGCTGCGATGGGAAGCCACAAGGTGGCGGGCCCTGAGGCAGTTGGGGACTGTGCCCAGCACATTGGACTGGGAGCAAGGAGAGCCCGCTCTGCCTTGTGCTTGCCGCAGCTCCCTGCCTAGTCCCAGGGCTCCTTCTGGGGGCAACTTTTCCCCACCCTAACCTGCTGGACTTGACTGGAGGATTCCTAGGATCCTGATGTTCTGTGTCTCAATGATCCAGAGCTGCCCCCTGTTTTGAGAAGTCAAAGGGGGAGACCCAGTCACAGGCTACTCCTGGGAGTCCAGACAGCGACTACTTGCTTGCCCTCTGCTCGCTGTTTAGCTCAGTAGTTCTCAAAGGGTGGTACCAGGAGTATCAGCTTCACTTGGGAACCTGTTAGAAGTGCAAACTCAGCCCTAGACGCCCTGATCAGAAACGCTGAGAGTGGGTCCAGCAATCTTCGTCTTGCTAAGCCCTCCAGGTGTTCTGAATTTTGGCTTCCTGGCCCAGCTAGTCCTGCCTCCAGGCGGAATCATCCCGTCTGTGAGCAGCACACCCATTTCCACCTGAGGGCCAGCAGCCACATGAGATGCTCTCCCAGGGGCATCTCCTCAGTGGGGACCACAGGCCTTCGGCGGGATCTCAGGCTGATAGGAGGGCAGGCACTGCGGGGCGGGGGAGGAGAAGATGGGGCTTTCCTGCTGCTCCTCAGAACCAGGGCCTGCCTGCCTCCTCCCAGCGTGACACGCCCTGCTGGTGCCCCTGGTTTCACTTCCTTTGGGTCTTGTATAGATGCCAGGGTCCCACCCACCACCTGGTCACTGACACTCCTGCCTCTCCTCAGGGCCTGGGTTTCAGCCTGCGGCAGGAGAGCCGCTCAGGGGAGGCCCGGGCTCTGCCCTGCTTCCTCCCTGCAGAGCCGAGTGATGGGAATCACTCACACCCCTGAGCCTGTCTCTTCTCCCCCCTGCCCTGCCATGCTTCCTCCCTGGGGGGCAGTGAGAATCAGATGAGATTATGGACATACAAGAGGGGTGTCCTCCCAACTGAGGTTTCCCCCCTCTGCTCATTTCCACGGCAACCATTCTGTCCAAACCACGGATGGGCCCCAGCGCTTCCTGAGGAGCAGAGCAGCCTAGGCTTCCTTGTGCACACTGCCTCTGAGCACATGTCCATGGGCCTGATGTGATTCCTGCAGACCCACCTTCGTGTATCTCAGGAGGCCTATCTCCGCATAGAAATGGTGGGCCCCATCAGTCTGCGTGCTGGCAGATCCCTCTGCCGGAAAGGCCTGGGGGGCAGCTGCAGAGCCTGGCACCTCTGGCAGGAGAGTGGACCCACCTGCACACAGCAGACACTCAGTGAGTGTGGGGCTGAGGACACCCTCATCAGCCGCAGGTGCAGGTGCCATTGGTCCCCAAGCTGTCAGCTCAGGTGCCTGTCCCTCCCACCACACCCCTTCCTTTCTGGGCATGCACACATCTTCCACCCTCAGCATGGCTCTCCCAGCCTTCTACAGGATGACTAGAAGGAGAGATCGATGAGCCTCTATCTGCCCAGCCCCCCTCCCCGGGGTCACCTCCCTCCACTACCCTCCCCCAAAGTCCCCCGTCCCAGAGCTCCCCTCAGGGTCCCCCAGCACCTGCCTTTCCTGGGCTTCATCCTCTTCCTCATCCAGATCCACACTCCAGCCCCCAGGCTCACCATGAAAACCGGGGAAAGGATCACTGTCCAAAGCCATTTGCTCTCAACAGAACCTGGCGGTCAAAGGCTAGTGTCAGATCTGCCTCAGTCAGGCCTGCTGGGCAGGGAGGGGAGGAGGTGGAGCCTTCTGGCTCAGGTCCTGTACCCCAAGTGTACATCCTTGCTGCAGCCTTAGCAGGCCTCCTCATTTCTAATGTCCCTGCACAATGGCCACTGCCAGCTCAGCATTTCTTTCTGCCCCATCTCCGCAAAGGAAACTTGGAGGCTATGGCTAGCCGAATGTGCCATTGTTCATTCCTTCAACCTACCTCTCTTTTCTCCCCTCAGACTCCCAGAAGAGAAACACATTCTAAGAGAAAGGGGATGGAAGACTCCGGGGTCACCACACCTTAGGGCATCTTCTGCTCTCTGGGCTATCTTTCCCACACTGTCACAAGAAAACTCCTATTCATCCCTCAAGGCCCAACTCAGATATTCCCTTGTGTGTGATGCCTTTCCCAACTCGTGCAGCAGTTACTCTATTTTTTCCTTTTTTTGTACTTGACCCATACTCTTTGTATATGCTTAAGCTTCAACATTCAACATATGGCTTTATGTTTAGAAATTTACTCCTCCTCTTTTTTGAACTAGCATCAAATAATTATTGACATGTTATATAGAATCCCTTTTGGGACCCTCACAACAGTCTTATAAAGTAGATACAATTAACACCCATCTTACAGAAAGGCTCTGAAAATTAATTTGTCTAAGCTCACACAGCCAGTATGTGGTGACCCCCGCCACTGCACTGTAAGTTCCCTGAGGGCAGAGGCCCCTCTTTTATTTCGCTAAGCCTCCCCAGCCCCTGCACTTAGTAGGCATGCAGCTCAAGTATGTGGGTTGAATGCTGAGCGGCTGAGTGAGTAATGAAGTGACAAGGAAGAAACTGTTCGGGTGACAGCCCCTGTGAGCAAGCAGAGCTCCGCAGGTCCTGGTGGGACAGGGCAGCTGAACTGATAATGGCACCTCCTTTCTTACATCCTTTATTCCCTCTGTGTAATCCTGGGAAAGTAGGGGATTTGATATTTCTTGAAGTCAGGGCCATGTAAGGGCTCCCACCCTGAACATCCCCTGTAGAGTCCCTTCATGGAGCCACAGTGGTGCCTAGGCTGCCGGGGGAAGTGTGGTGACTGGTCACAGTATCTGCAGGTACTCGCCCTGCCAAAGGGTGGTTGAACTGTGGTTTCTGAACTTGGAGGTGGTAACCACCCTCAGAAAGAACGTGCCTGGCAAAGAAAAAAAAAACAAAGTGGGGTGGTGGGGAGACATCTCTCAGCCTGAAAGTGTGCAGGGAGAGGGACTGAGTCTGGGGGACAGGAGCAGTCCAGGGCTGGGGCACGTGCCTGAGGCCTCCTCAGGCCTTAGTTGGCAAGTCCTTCTCCCCTGCTTGGATGCTGGTGACTTGATTCAGCCTCCCAGGCTCCTCAGTGCTGGGACCGGGAGCGGCCACATGCCAGGGCTGCATTGATGTCCCGGATGATGCAGCCATCTCCATACACTGGGCCTGAAGACTGTACTGAGGGATGCCGTTCACCATGGTGGGCACCTTCTGGTTGTACCACATCAACTGCCGGAAAATGTTCCCAGTCCCAGCATTTTCCCGAGCCCTCCCAGGCTTGCCCCTCACACACTGTCTGCTCGCCCATTCTCGCAGCCCTTCCTAACAGATGATACTCACCCCTCCAGGAACAGATGTCCTCCAGCTGTAAGGTTGCATTCTTCTGGTCCACAGGGTTGCAGACCAGGCAGGTGAGGCGGCCGACTGACTGACTCAGGAGCCAGCTCAGGGTTAGATTCCTGGAGCTGGGGGCTGGCCCCAGCGTCTCTCTCTGCTCCAGCTCCCTGGGGAGGCCAGTGCTCAGCCAGGTCACTTGCAGGTCCTCTGTGGCTCCTGGGGTCCGGCACTCCAGGCTGATATTGCACCGGCCTGATACGCTAGATGCCGCATGAATCTGAATCTGGGGCTGCGGGACGGGCTCTGGGATAAGAGGGAATGGAACAGAAACTGAGCTTCAGGATTGGAGGCCCACCCGAGGGCATCGCGCACTCTCCCCTACGTGACGCAGCAATGTGAAGTTTCTCAACAGACTAGGGAAGGAGCCCACTCCCCGTGACCAAGGTGGGGGGGGGGGTCCAACTCCCAGCCCAGGGGCAGGCCGTTGAGGCCCTGTCATGCTCAGTTAAGTCTAGATAGATAAGCAATCATAATGTATATGAGAATTATATAATTACATGTATACATGATAATTGTACATGTGATGACAATTATAGTGTCAGACATATAATAACCATACATGGGAGAGGCTGAGAATACAGTGGAAAAACATGTTAAAGTTCTTGTTTGGTTCAGAGAAAGAACAAAGTACTGAATATCCTTAAATGTTGAAGTAAAAACTGAAGTTTCGCAACTGGTAAGATAAAAGTACAAGGCGGTACAAAGGAAACTCTACTAATCTGTTGAAAGGCAAGAAAACAACAAGAAAAATGGTATATTTTTAAAAAACATGCAATAAGATGTCAGGAGCAGATTCTTACATGTAAAAAATTGAAACACATTTGACTACCTTATATCCTCATATTAAAAAGCCAAAACTCAGGTTAAACAAATCCAGCTGTACAATATTTACATTACCTAATAATACAGAGAGATTAGAAAGAAAGAGATGGAAAATCATAGACAAAATGTCAACAACACGATTGCAGATGTAGCCACAGTCGCTATAGAGACATTATAGATTAATATGTACCTAACAACATGGTTTGGAAATGTTTAAATGTCATAAAGCAAAAAAAAAATGGACAAAATGAAAACCAAAATACTATTGGAAATTCAAGGATAAATGATCAAATCCAGTATTCCTATGATGGATAAACCTAAGAAGATTAGAGGGAGGATGTAATATAGGTAAAAACAGACATTAATGGCCACATGGCCACTCTGATAGGTGGCTCACTCCACATTCAGTCCCACCTCCCTCTCTGTCCTTGCCTTTCTCTACCGTAGAATCTAGAAAGATAAGTTCTCTTTTTCAGTCTTTCTTACATTTGCATTGGTGCTGACCAATGGAGTAGAGGTAAATCTGCTGGATGAGAGGAAAGGTTTTCACTCCTGAAAAGACAAAGGCTCACAAGAAGGACTCTTCCCCTTGTCCTTCTCTCTTGTGCAATCTTTATTAGGGAATGATGTCTGGAGCAAGAGCCATCTGGGACCGTGGAGGAACAAGCCTGGGGACATAGCCTATGTATCAAGGACGGGGGAGCAGAAAGATGCAGGGAGCCCAGGTCCCCAGTGACAATGCTGAGTAATGACTGTCACCAGCAACGGCTACTTCCTGATTTCTTGTTACCAGAGAAAAATAAACCCTCACTTCCTTAAGCCTTTGAAAATCAAGTTTTATCCTAATTGCAGAAACATACTCTTAGCTTATGTGTATAGATAACAATTTAAAAGGTGATTTGATCAGCAAAATCCAAAGTTGATTAAAAACAATCAAAAAAATATATTGAGGTCTGACTAAAAAAATAAGATTTAAGTAAATGTCATTAGGAATGAGAAGCGAGTCAGGACTACAGATACGGAACATTATTAAAAATTTTAAGGGAACAGTATGTACAACTACAGATCAATAAGTTTGAAACTGTAAATGAAATAATGCTTTTCTAGAAGTATAAGTGATCAAAATCCTATTAAGAAGGAGCTGCAAACCTGAATACATCGTCAGCCTTAGAAGAAATTAGAAAGGTGGCCAAAGATTTGTCCCTATAATGGGCATGAAGCGCATATGGTTTTAGGGGGTGAGTGCTACCGAATGATCATGGAAAATAAGTTCCTGTGTTATATACACTGTTCCAGAGATTTTAAAAAGGCAAAATGTTTCTCAGGTCATTCTGAAAGGATAGTTTAACTTTAATAGTTGCATCAGAAAAAGAGATTACCCAAACCAAAACAAGACAAAACATATTTGTAAATTCATGGGTTAATGTCAGTCATAAACAGAGAACCTAAAATTCCTAAATTAAACAGTAGCAAATTTCATCATGCAATACATCATAATCAAGTTGCGTTTATTACAGGATTATAAAATAGTATAATTAGGAAATTTATTAATGGCATTTGCTCCATTAGCAGATGAGAAGAAAAAAATAGCTAGCATTTATTGAGCAGGTATGTATTTCCAGGCACAGCTCCAAGGGCTTTCCATTAATTCATTTAATCCCCATAATGACCTATAAAGTAGCATGGATTGGCCATGTCAATGAATTATCTGGGCAGGAGTAGGCTCTTTTCCATAAAGGGTCAGATACCTAGTTTCACCTGCCAAATGGTCTCTGTTACAACTACATGACTTTGACATTACATGGAGAAAGCAGTCAAATTGCAACATGTAAATAAATGGATGTGGCTGTGTTCCAATAAAACTTTATTTATAAAACAGACACTGGGCTGGATTTAACTGATGACTACAGTTTACCAACCCCTGATCTGGGGTAGTTATAAAGCATACATATCTGCGGCCTTTCCCAAGGCTTGTTGAACACGTGCCTAGAAAAAATAATATTTTTAAGTCACTTCTTTAGATCAATTAAAAGTTATGAAACACAGACAGGTATTTAGAAACTTTTGCTCTTAGGCATTTAAAATATTCACACAGTAATCAGGTTATATGAATTTTTATTACATGCTATGTTCAATAGGTGAAGGAATATTTATCTGCCTTGAATAATCAAAAACCCTAGAAAAATTAGATGTGTTTCTATAAGTATCCTTCAAATATTGCTTAAATCTATTCAGTTAAAGGAATACCTCCTGAATTCCTACTGGGAGCTCTATAAACAGTGGGTAGGTGCCCAGGAGGGTGGGGCATGAACCCTGCTCTCAAGTGGAGAATGGACCAGACACACGTAACTCTAGGGCAAGTCAGAGAGAAACATGATCCATGAAAGAATTAGAAACAAGAACTTTGAGACTTCAGAATGGAGAGGCTCTCTTGATAGTGATCAGGGAAGCCTTTGTTTAAGACAGCGCCTTCCTGAAAGCCATGAGGTAAGGGAGAGAGGCCCTGCTTGAGAACAGTGCGTTTGCCTAGAAACAAGGCTAGAAAGATGGCATCAATTAGTGGAGGGTCTCTAAGGCCAAGATGGGTACTTCCTTCTACAGAGGATGGGGAGTGAACAGGTGTTACTGGCAGATTTAATGTGGACACTTGTGGGCTGTCAGATAATGGAAAGCAAGTTGAGAGGAAACCAGGTAACAGCTTATTTTTTCTACTTTTTCTCGTAACTCCTCTTCTGCTCCAACTTGGTGGTCTTGATGATTGTCCATCACAGCACCCTGACTCTGGTTGTGAGGATGCACACAACTCAGACCTTGCCAGTCCGAAGCTGCTATTCCCCTGGTCAGTGACCCATGTAGGGGCTTTGACCCATGCATAGCCAGCAGAGTCCTTCCCTGAAATTTTCCGTGTGGCGAAGGCCAGGAATGTCCCTTTGCTCTCTAGTCGAGTAGGACCCATAGGTGCAGAGGGCCATGTGAACAACCTCAGGAGAATAAAGCTGACAGGAAGGATAGGGAAAGACACCAGAGCAAAGATGAGAGGACAAATGGCCTCTGACAGAGAAAGGAGCATGCCCATGAGCTTTCCAGTTCCTCTGAGAATGAGGAGTTCCTTTACTGATCTTCCTATGACATCCATATATCTTTACAATGAAAACTCTCTTTACTGACCTAATTTGAGTAGGTTTCCATTTCTTGCTGCCAAAAGAGGTAGGATGAGACTGTACTAGTATGGTGTTGCTCAGAAAGCCATCAGCAAGGAGGAGAGGGAGACAAGATCAGGACGCCAGGGAAGCAGCGGGCATATGCTCCAGCCTTCACTGACTGGAAACCCCGGCACGGACAGTCCACCCAGTCAGCTCAGCCTCTTATTATGAGCATTCCCGTCTCCCACGTTGGAGTCCCTCACCCCTCCCTGCTCCCACTCAGTGAGGATTTGCCAGAGTTAGGGGGACGTGCGAGAGATGGATATTCCTGGGAGAGCCACCACCAGCATACCTCGAGGAGGGGAGAAGGGGCGGGTAGGTGAGGTGAAGGGTGGCAAATGCGGAGCACAACACATAGGGGAAAGTGCTGGGAAACAAGGCTGGAGGGCGGCCAGGGACCAGGTCCCGTGAGGGTCGGACTTCTTTTCCTGAGTGCCCCTTACCCCGTGGAGAATGGGGACAGGGAGCATTCTTTTGTTTGAAGCAGGGGGATACACAGGAAGACCAAAAATAACAGCTGTGTGGAGGGTGACTGGGAAGAGGGAAGAGACCAGGGGCAGGAGACCAGTGAAGAGGCTTCTGTGACGGCTTGAGCACCGGCGGCAGAGGAGGGCGGCCGAGAGGACCACAGGAGGGCGCTCTGGCAGGCTGGAGGCCCGGCTCTGCTCCCCTCCTGCCTTCCCTCCTGCTTTCGCCCGCACCGTCTGCCCAGGGCTCTCTGCCCCTGGCGCAGGGTGCTGGGCTCCCGGCCCTGGGAGCTCTGGGGGACAGGGGCTGGGACTCCTGTGGCATCTTCCACTTGGGTCTAGGATAGAGCTTTGTCCTGAGATCTCTCTGTTGGACTCGGGATCCACTGGTCAAAAAGCATTTAACCTAATGACTAGTTCTGTCAATTTCCTTCTTAGGGTTTTTCCTCATCTTTTTTGACATAGTTTTGTTGTTTTGTTTTTGTCCACTTTTTGGGGTTGCTTAAGAATTTTGAAATCAAATTTTGAGCCCACTTATGAGGAGCATTTCTGATATAATTTTGTATTTCTAATAATCCATTTTACAATACTCTATGATTGAAGAAAGTTTTTGTTTACCCTGTTGGGTCCCCCCCACATACACACACCCATTTCATGGGCATTTTATACTCATGAAATTTTAGCTAGTTTTTCCTAAGATGTAATCCTTACATTTTCATTTTTATTGTTAGGGCATCAGAAAGGTGCAAAAACTCCTAAAAAGGAGATTTTTGGTTCTGATTTTAGACCAACTTACTTCAGATAAAGTGGTTGTTGGAATGCCTGACTGGGGCGTGGTCCCACACCTTACCATATAAACAGAGTTTAAAGACTTCCTCCTGGGATTTTCCTGAGCGGAATTTGATTTTTGCTGTATATAATCCACTCATTTCCATAGTGAGATTCCTCATGCTCAGAAAAGCCATCTCTGTCAGGTTGAATCTGCTCCTGTATTTTTCTTCAATTTCATACCATTCAGGATTACGGGTATCAGGTTTCCAAGACACCAGAATCTGTTCTTTCTCATGCTCAGAATTCCAATTCCACTCGATCTCTCGGATGTTAGGGCCCACGGAGGAGTTCAGTTGCAGCTGGACAGATTGCCCCACAATCCTTTCCAATGTGCAGGAAGGGCTGGCATCTTTGACGGTCTGGGAACCTGGTGAAGGGAGAGTTAAGGGTGAAGAAAGAAAGAAGTGGCTCAAATGTTACGCTGTCTCTACTACCTGCTTTCACATGACATTAATTTCATATTTACAAAAAGAGATCATTCTCCACTTTTACAGACAAGATAACAAAGCTCAGGCATTGGCTTTGCCTAGAATATGGCAATTTTGATTCAAGCACATGTCTGTCACTCTCCCAGGCTCACGCTCTTTCCTTTTCTTGCAGCGTGAGCCCAACATGGCTTTTGGTCAAATTCCAGGAAAAGAGAAACTAGAAATATTAAAGTTAATCAATAATCATCCATGTTTCCCATCTGTTCGTATACACCAGAAGAAAATCTTTTAGCTTTCTCTGCTCCCACCATATTTTCTTCAACCCACAGCTTCTGGCCCACCCTCCTCTGAAACGGATCTTGATTCGGTCACTAATAATCCTCTAAAATGATCAAACCCAGTTGTCACCGGTCAGTCCTAGTCTTACAGGACTAACTTGTGGCATTTGACACATGACTGTTCTCTCTTTCTCCAACCTACACATGTTGGATACAAATTTTTACCCCTTTGGGTTCTCAGCCTGCCTCGTCCTATAAATGCTTAGCAAGCCAGGCACTGTTGCAGTTCCTGGAGATACAGTGGTGAAACATGCAGACCAGGTCCCTGTTCATGGAGCTTCCATTCTAGTGAGGGAGACTGCTGAAAAAAAAAGCAGGTGAAAAATATAAATGACCTCAGGTAATTGTAAGTTCTATAAAGAAAATAAAAGGAGGTGGCTCAGATGTCGGATCTGTTGCCTGGCACCTGAACTTCCTTCTCCCATTGGCGAAATCTTCACCCTTATGAGGCAGAGCCAACATCCCACGATAGAAGTTGAAAATGCCAGATACTCACTTTCCCAGGCTCCTTTGCAGCCTAAATGGCACCTGACCTGGGTTCCTCCAATCAAATGCACCCACCCCAGACTTTCCAACATAATCTAATGACATGAGGAGAGGATCTGTGCTATCGACAGTGGCAGTCATGGCGGCAGCCATATTCAGATGCTGAGGCAATGGTGGCAGCAGTTCTGGGGCAAGGCAAGGGTCCAGAGGCCAAGCGGTTGGAGTGTGAGTTCTGATGTCAGTGCCAGGCGTGACCTATCGGCTCTTACTGGACCAACTTCTGTGGTATGACTTAGAGTATGGTTCCTTGTTCACTCGTCTCAAAGTCCGGTCACCTGGACCCCTCAAAGTTCCGTGGGCCACCTGCTATCCTCTAATATATGTATGCATTATTCAGTTAATTTCTGTTGCTTGTAACTGAGAACTCTGACTGACACTAGGATAGTGTGATAAAATAGCGGTGGTTTGGTGGGGGGTATGGGATGTAGTGCTTCATCAAGAAAGGCTCCTTTGAGGCACTGACAATTAAGGTTTGTCCTGAATGATGACAAGACAGAATAAATTATTCCAGGCAAAAGGAAAACCATGTGCAAAGACCCCAGTGAAGAACTGATCTTGGCCTGTATGCAGCACAGAAGGAAGAGCCATGGCTGGAGCAGAACGAGCAAGGAAGAGGTCTGGGGACAGGAGAAGGGAGGCAAGGAAGGCTTTGGAGGGTGGGCGGGAGTTTGGAACAGGAAGCCACTGGATGGTTTTAGCCGAGTGATATCGTATGATTTACACTTTTAATGATCCCTTTAGAATAGATATTGTGTAGAGAGTGATTTTTAGGAGGATAAGAGTAGGAAAAGGGATTCCAGTTGAGGCTCTTGCAATAGGTTAAGTGAGAGGAAAAGAGTGGCCGGGGATGGGGGAGAATGGAAAGAGTAAAACTGGGAGGAGAACTGACAAGGATTGCTGATGGCCTGGTTACTAGACTGGAGGAAAAGAAGAGTCATGGATGACTTCTAGTGGTTTGGCTTAAGCAACTAGGTAGATGCTATGACATTTATTGAGCTTTAATTATTATTAAAACCTAGGGAGGAACAGGTTTGTGGGGAGGGTAGGCATAAAACAAGAATTTGGCTTTAGATATTTTAACTTTGGCTTCCAAGAACAGATGTTAGGTAGGCAAAAGGGTGTGGGTCGGACTCTCAGGGGAGAGGTCAGGACTGAAGGTGCGGCCCTCAGAGGACTCACACTCCTTAAAGCCATGGAAGTAACTAAAACCACCTAGAGGGAGAGCATAGCTAGGGAAGAAAGAGGGCAGAGAACTAACTACCAAAGGATTTGAGTCTATTAAGGGAGGTGGACAAGGAGTAGACAGCAGGGAAAATCCAGTGAGTGTTGTGTCCTAAAAGTCAAAGAAGGAAAGTGCTTCGAGAGGAGAGGGGGTGGGCGACCATGGTAGCTTGGCTGAGAGGTGAGGTTAGTCTACCTTAGTCTTCTTTTTTCATCCTTTGGAGTTTCACAGTTGTTTCGTGCTTCTCCATTCCATTAGTACTTACATTCTTGACACATATATTTCTGTTATTATATGAAAATATTCAAATTATACCCCTCCTGCCTTCTACATGACCACTACCCAAAGTAGGATGAAAACATTCCCCAGCCCATGTTCTCTTCTCACTCCACCATCTTATAATATTCTTGCCCCTCTCTCTGCCACATCCTTCCAACTTGGAGGTTTTGCTGAAATAGTCAAGTATTTTATTTCTAGCCCATTATTAGATTTTTCTCTGAAAATATGACTTTATTTCAAGAATCTCTACTTATGACTTAAATCACAAATTCCCAGTCACATTACCATTATGTACTGTAGTTTACTTACATTTATTGTGTGTTTTTTCTTACTACTGTTTACTCTTTCCCTACTGTTGCGATCTCTGTTACAATTATTTTGTTGTTTGATGGGAAACTTTTGAGGATTTTCCTCCTATGGGCTCTGTGGGTGACACATTCTCTGCTTCCTTACTTAAGTGCTAATATCTTCTCTTACCCTGAAAGTAAGTAACTTTGAGGCTGATTTGCAAGCATTTGCTGTCCTTTTCTTCAGAAAGCTCAGAGATGTCTTTTCACTGTCATTAAGCTTCCAGTATTACAGATAAGAAGTTTGGTTATTTTTCCTTTGAAAGCTTTCCAGGTTTTTGTTCTTTTTGTTGAATTTCAAAATTACACCAGCATACTCTTAGGTGCATGTCTTTTTTTTCATTGAGGTGATATTATCATAAATACAATGAACACTATGCCATGTACAATTCAGTGGCATTTCATATATTTGTAATGTGCAACCCCCACCTCTTGCTAGTTTCAAAACATTTTCATCATCTCAGAAAAACACCCCATGCCCATTAAGTAATCAAACTCTCTTCCCCTTCCTCATCCCCTGGTAGCCAGTAGTCTGCTTTCTGTCTCTCGATTTGCCTATTCTGAATATATCACGTAAAAGGAATCACAAAATATATAACCTTTTGTGTCTGGCTTCATTTACTTAACATGCAAGTACTATGTACCCATATTTTATCACCTTTTATGGCTGAATATTCCATTGTAGGTATATACCACAATTTGTTTATCCATTCACTCATTGATAGGCATTTGGGTTGTTTACACCTGTTAGTTATCATGAATAATGCTGTTATAAACCTTTCTGTGTAAGTTTCTATTTGGATATAAAGCTTATTCTCTTGGATATATACCTAGGAGTGGAATTTCTGGGTCATATAGTAACTCTTAAGTTTATTTTTTTGAGGAACTGCCTAACCACTTCCCACAGTGGTTGCACCATTTCACATTCCCCAAATTCTTGGGGTCCCATTTATCCACATCTTCACCAGTTTTTTTTTAATTAAAGCCATCCTGTAGGTGTGAAGTGCCATCTCATTGAAGTTTTGATTTGTCTTGACTTAATGTCCAATGATGTTAAACATCATTTCATGTACTTGTTGGCCACTTGTGTATCATCTTTAGAGAAATGTCTAGTGAAGTCCTTTACCTATTTTTTTGTTTGTTTGCTTTATGTATTCTGTATATTCAGACAAACCATTTGTAAATATTTACTCTTATTCTGTAGGATGTCT
Organism: Smutsia gigantea; assembly: GCA_032199065.1. Lineage (NCBI taxonomy): Eukaryota > Metazoa > Chordata > Mammalia > Pholidota > Manidae > Smutsia > Smutsia gigantea. Next base: position 436,922 of record JAVSCE010013377.1, read on the forward strand.
TTTCACATTCTTGATAATATTGTGATACACAAAAGTTTTTAATTTTGATGAAGCACAATTTATCTATTTTTTTCTTCTCATTGTTCATGCTTTTAATGTCAAATCTAAGAATCCTTTGCCAAATCTGAGGTCATGAAGATTTACCCCTGTGTTTTCTTCTAATAGTTTTATCATTTCAGCTTTAATGTTTAGATTTTTGATCCATTTTTAATTCATTTTTGTGTAAGACATTAGGTAAATATTCAACTTCATTCTTTTTCATGTAACTATCCAGTTGTCTCAGCACTATTTGTTGAAAAGGTTATTCTTTTGCCCCATTGAATGATCTTGATGTCCTTATTGAAAATCATTTGCCATAAATATTTGAGTTTATTTCTGGACTCTCAGTTCTATTCCACTGGCCTCTTTGTGTATTCTTAATGCCAATACCATACTGTTTTGAGTACTGTAGTTTTACAGCAACTTTTGAAATTGGGAAATATGAGCCCTCCATATGAATTTGAGGATCAGCTCTCTCATCTTTGAAGAAAAAGGCTACTGGAATTTTGATAGAGATTGTATTGAATCTGTAGATTAATTTGGGGAGGAGTATTGCCATCTTAACAATATTGCCAATCCATGAACATGGGATGGTTTTCATTTATTTAGGCCTTCTTTAATTTGTCAGGAGTATTTTGTGGTGGTAGTGTACAAGTCTTTCACCTCATTGGTTAAATCTGTTCCTACATATTTTTCTTCCTCTGTTGTCATAAATGGGATTATTTTCTTAATTTTCTTTTCAGACTTTTCATTGCTGATGTATAAAAACATAGCACATTTTTATTTTATATACATTGGTTGTGTACCCTACAACTTTGTTGAATTTAACTCTACTGGTTTATTTTGTGTAAGGATTTGATAGGATTTTCTATATATTCATTCATGTCATCTGCAAATAGATATAATTTTACTTCTTCCTTTTTAATTTGGGTGTTTTTCATGTCTAATTGCACTGTGGACTGGCTGTACAATGTTGAATAGCCGTGGTGAAAGCAAGCATACTTTTCTTGTTCGCGGTCTTTAAGGGAAAGTTTTTAGTCTTTCACCACTGAGTATGATGTTCAACTGTGGGTTTTTCATAAATGCCCTTTACCATGTTAGGGAAGTTCCCTTCTTTTTCTAGTCTGCTGAGACTTTTTATCATGAAAGGGTGTTAAATTTTATCAAATGCTTTTTCTGTGTCTATTAAGATGACCATGAATTTTTTTCCTTCATTCTATCAACATGATGTGTTACACTGACAAATTTTCTTATTTTCAACCACCATTGCATTCCAGGGATTAATCCCACTTTGTAATGATGTATAACCCTTTTAATGTGCTGTTGGATTCATTTGCTAGCATGTTGTTGACGATATTGCATCTATATTCATTGAGGATATTGGGCTACAGTTCTTTTGTGGTATTTTGTCTGGCTTTGTTATGAGGGTAATGCTGGCTTCATAGAAAGTACTGGAAGTAATTGAATGTACAAAATCTATAGAATGGAGTGCGCAACACGATGACTATAGTTACCATTGCTTTATCGCATATTTGAAAGTTGTTAAGAGAATAGATCCTATGAGTTCTCATCACAAGGAAAAAAATTTTTCTTTTTTGTGTGTATCTATGTGAGATGATGGGTGTTACTTAAACTTACTATGGTAATCACTTTACAACACATGTAAATCAAGTCATTACACTTATACCTTAAACTTATACAGTGCATATAACACTAATATCTCAATAAAACTAGGTGGGAAGTACGTACTGAGAAGTGTTCATCCCTCTTCTGTTTTTTGGAAGAGTTTGAATAGGATTGGTATTCATTCTTCTTTAAATGTTTGGTAAAATTCAGCAGTGAGAAGATATCTCATTCTGGACTTTCCTTTTTCAGGAAGTTTTTGATTATTGATTCAATCTCTTTTCTTGTTATATGTCTGCTGATATTTCCTATTTCTTCTTATATCAATTTTGATAATATATTTCTAGGAGTTTGTCCATTTTATATAGATTGATTAACTTGTGAGCATAAAATTCTTCATGGAATCTCTTATAATCCTTTTAATTTCTATGAAATGGACAGGAATGTCCCAATTTTTTTAATACTTTATTTTGGTATCATTATTCTACAATTACATGTGCAATATTATGATTATTAAACTACCCCCTTCATCAGGTCTCCCCCACCAAATCCATTACAGTCACTGTCCATCAGCATAGTGAGATGCTATGGAATCACTACTTCTCTTTTCTGAGTTATACAGCCCAGCCCTCCTCATGCCCTCCCAACATTACATCTGCTAGTCGTAATGCCCCTTTTTCCCTCTTACCCCTTCCTTCCCACCCATCTTCCCCAGTCCCTTTCCCTTTGGTAACTATTAGTCCATTCTTGGGTTCTGTGAGTCTGCTGTTGTTTTATTCCTTCAGTTTTTTTCTTTGTTCTTATACTCCACATATGAGTGAAATCATTTGATACTTGTCTTTTTTGGCTTGGCTTATTTCCCTGAGCATAATACCCTCTAGCTCCATCCATGTTGTTGCAAATGGTAGGATTTGTTTTCTTCTTATGGCTGAATAATATTCCATTGTGTATATGTACCACATCTTCTTTATCCATTCATCTACTGATGGACACTTAGGTTGCTTCCATTTCTTGGCTATTGTAAATAGTGCTGCGATAAACATAGGGGTGCATATGTCTTTTTCAAACTGGGCTGCTGTAGTCTTAGGGTAAATTCCTAGGAGTGGAATTCCTGGGTCAAATGGTATTTCTATTTTGAGTTTTTTGAGGAACCTCCATACTGCTTTCCACAATGGTTGAACTAATTTGCATTCCCACCAGCAGTGTAGGAGGGTTCCCTTTTTTCCACATCCTCGCCAACATTTGTTGTTGTTTGTGTTTTGGATGTTGGCCATCCTCACTGGTGTGAAGTGATATCTCATTGTGGTTTTAATCTGCATTTCTCTGATGATTAGCGATGTGGAGTATCTTTTCATGTGCCTGTTGCCCATCTGAATTTCTTCTTTGGATAAGTGTCTATTCATGTCCTCTGCCCATTTCTTAATTGGATTATTTGCTTTTTGTTCGTTGAGGTGCGTGAGTTCTTTATATATTTTGGATGTCAACCCCTTATCAGATACGTCATTTATGAATATATTCTCCCATACTGTAGGATCTCTTTTTGTTCTACTAATGGTGTCCTTTGCTGTACAGAAGCTTTTCAGCTTGATATGGTCCCACTTGTTCATTTTTGCTTTTATTTCCCCTGCCCGGGGAGATATGTTCATGAAGAAGTCGCTCATGTTTATGTCCAAGAGATTTTTTTTTAATATAATTTATTTTATTATCATTAATTTACAAGTACATGTGCAATATTACGATTATTAAACTACCCCTTCATCAGGTCCCCCCCACCAACCCCATTACAGTCACTGTCCATCAGCGTAGTGAGATGCTACAGAATCACTACTTCTCTTCTCTGAGTTGTACTGCCCTCCCCGTGTGTCCAAGAGATTTTTGCCTATATTTTTTTCTAAGAGTTTTATGGTTTCATGACTTACATTCAGGTCTTTGATCCACCTTTAGTTTACCTTTGTGTATGGGGCTAGACAGTAGTCCAGTTTCATTCTCTTACATGTAGCTGTCCAGTTTTTCCAACACCAGCTGCTGAAGAGGCTGTCATCTCCCCATTGTATATCCAAGGCTCCTTTATCAAATATTAATTGACTGTATATGTTTGGGTTAATGTTTGGATTTTCTATTCTGTTCCACTGGTCTGTGGGTCTGTTTTTGTGCCAATACCAAATTGTCTTGATTACTGTGGCTTTGTAGTACAGCTTGAAGTCAGGGAGCATGATTCCCCCTGTTTTATTCTTCCTTCTCAGGATTGCTTTGGCTATTCGGGGTCTTTTGTGGTTCCATATGAATTTTAGAATTATTTGTTCCAGTTCATTGAAAAAAGCTGTTGTTAGTTTGATAGGGATTGAGTTGAATCTGTAGACTACTTTAGGTAGTATAGCCATTTTGACAATATTGATTCTTCCTAGCCAAGAGCATGGGATGCATTTCCATTTGTTAGTGTCCTCTTTAATTTCTCTTAGGAGTGTCTTGTAGTTTTCAGAGTACAGGTCTTTCACTTCCTTCGTTAGGTTTATTCCTAGGCATTTTATTCTTTTTGATGCAATTGTGAATGGAATTGTTTTTCTGATTTCTCTTTCTGTTAGTTCATCATTAGTGTATAGGAAAGCAACAGATTTCTGTGTGTTAATTTTGTATCCTGCAACTTTGCTGAATTCAGATATTAGTTCTAGTAGTTTTGGAGTGGAGTCTTTAGGGTTTTTTATGTACAGTATCATGTCATCTGCAAATAGTGACTATTTGACTTCTTCTTTACCAATCTGGATGCCTTGTATGTCTTTGTTTTGTCTGATTGCCGTGGCTAGGACCTCCAGTACTATGTTGAATAACAGTGGAGAGAGTGGGCATCCCTGTCTTGTTCCCGATCTTAGATGAAAAGCTTTCAGCGTCTCGCCATTAAGTATGATGTTAGCTGTGAGTTTGTCATATATAGCCTTTATGATGTTGAGGTACTTGCCGTCTATACCCATTTTGTTGAGAGTTTTAATCAGGAATGGATGCTGAATTTTGTCAAATGCTTTTTCAGCATCTATGGAGATGATCATGTGGTTTTTGTTCTTCTTTTTGTTGATGTGGTGGATGATGTTGATGGATTTTCGAATGTTGTACCATCCTTGCATCCCTGGGATGAATCCCACTTTATCATGGTGTATGATCCTCTTGATGTATTTTTGGATTTGGTTTGCTAATATTTTGTTGAGTATTTTTGCATCTACGTTCATCAAGGATATTGGTCTATAATTTTCTTTTTTGGTGAGGTCTTTGCCCGGTTTTGGTATTAGAGTGATGCTGGCTTCATAGAATGAGTTTGGAAGTATTCCCTCCTCTTCTATTTTTTGAAAAACTTTAAGGAGAATGGGTGTTATTTCTTCTCTATATGTCTGGTAGAATTCAGAGGTGAATCCATCTGGTCCGGGGGTTTTGCTCTTGGGTAGTTTTTTGATTACTGATTCAATTTTATTGCTGGTGATTGATCTGTTTAGTTTTTCTGTTTCTTGCTTGGTCAGTCTTGGAAGGTTGTATTTTTCTAAGAAGTTGTCCATTTCTTCTATGTTTTCCAGCTTGTTAGCATATAGATTCTCATAATATTCTCTTATCATTCTTTGTATTTCTGTGGGGTCTGTCGTCAATTTTCCTTTCTCATTTCTGATTCTGTTTATGTGTGTAGATTTTCTTTTTCTCTTAATGAGTCTGGCTAGGGGTTTATCTATTTTGTTTATTTTTTCAACGAACCAGCTCTTGGTTTCATTGATCTTTTCTATTGTTTTATTCTTCTCAATTTTATTTCTTCTCTGATTTTTATTATGTCCCTCCTTCTGGTGACTTTGGGCCTCATTTGTTCTTCTTTTTCCAATTTCAGACTATTCATTTGGGATTGTTCTTCCTTCTTTAAATAGGCCTGGATTGCAATATACTTTCCTCTTAGAACTGCCTTTGCTGTGTCCCACAGAAGTTGTGGCTTTGTGTTGTTGTTGTCATTAGTCTCCATATATTCTTTGATTTCTATTTTGATTTGGTCATTAACCCATTGATTAATTAGGAGAATGTTGTTAAGTCTCCATGTATTTGTGAGCCTTTTTGGTTTCTTTCTAAAATTTATTTCTAGTTTTATACCTTTGTGATCTGAGAAGTTGGTTGGTGGGATTTCAATATTTTTGAAATTACTGAGCTTCTTTTTGTGGCCTAGTATGTGGTCTATTCTGGAAAATGCTCCATGTGCACTTGAGAAGAATGTATATCCTGTTGCTTTTGGGTGCAGGGTTCCGTAGATGTCTGTTAGGTCCATCTGTTCTAGTGTGTTGTTCAGTGCCTCTGTGTCTTTACTTATTTTCTGTCTGGTTGATCTGTCCTTTGGAGTGAGTGGTGTGTTGAAGTCTCCTAAAATGAATGCATTGCTTTCTATTTCCTCCTTTAATTCTGTGAGTATTTGTCTCACATATGCTGGCACTCCTGTGTTGGATGCATATATATTTATAATGGTTATATCTTCTTGTTGGACTGACCCCTTTATCATTATGTAATGTCCTTCTTTATCTCTCTCTACTTTCTTCATTTTGAAATCTATTTTGTCTGATACAAGTACTGCAACACCTGCTTTTTTCTCCTTGTTGTTTGCATGAAATATCTTTTTCCATCCCTTCACTTTTAGTCTGTGTATGTCTTTGGGTTTAAAGTGAGTCTCTCAAAGGCAGCATATAGATGGGTCTTGTTTTTTTATCCATTCAGTGACTCTATGTCTTTTGACTGGTGCATTCAGTCCATTTACATTTAGGGTGATTATGGATAGGTATGTACTTATTGGCATTGCAGGCTTCAGATTTGTGGTTACCAAAGGTTCAAGGTTAACTTCCATACTATCTAAAAGTCTAACAACTTACTTAATATGCTATTACAAACACAATCTAAAGGTTCTTTTTTTGTTTGTTTGTTTCCTCCTTTTTCTTTCTACTCCATTCTTTATATATTAGGTATCATATTCTGTACTGTTTGTCTATCCCTTGATTGACCTTGGAGATGGTTAATTTACTTTTGCATTTGCTTAGTAATTAGCTGTTCTATTTTCTTTACTGTGGTTTTATTACCCCTGGTGACAGGTATTAAACCATAGGAACACTTCCATCTATAGAAGTCCCTCCAAAATACACTGTAGAGATGGTTTGTGGGAGGCAAATTCTCTCAGCTTTTGCTTATCTGGGAATTGTTTAATCCCTCCTTCAAATTTAAATGATAATCTTGCCGGATAAAGTAATCCTGGTTCAAGACCCTTCTGCTTCATTGCATTCAATACATCATGCCACTCCCTTCTGGCCTGTAAGGTTTCTGCTGAGAAGTCTGATGATAGCCTGATGGGTTTTCCTTTGTATGTGATCTTATTTCTCTTTCTGGCTGCTTTTAATAGTCTGTCCTTATCCTTGATCTTTGCCATTTTAATTACTATATGTCTTGCTGTTGTCCTTCTTGGGTCCCTTGTGTTGGGAGATATGCATGCCTCCATGGCCTGAGAGACTATCTCCTTCCCCAGATTGGGGAAGTTTTCAGCAATCACCTCCTCAAAGACACTTTCTATCCCTTGTTCTCTCTCTTCTTCTGGTACACCTATAATGCGAATATTTTTCCGTTTGGATTGGTCACACAGTTCTCTCAATATTCTTTCATTCTTAGAGATCCTTTTTTCTCTCAGTGCCTCAGCTTCTTTGTATTCCTCTTCTCTAGTTTCTATTTCATTTATTGTCTCCTCCACCATAGCCAATCTGCTTTTAATACCGTCCATTGTGTTTTTCAATGATTGGATCTCTGACCGGAATTCATTCCTGAGTTCTTGAATATCTTTCCGTACCTCCATGAGCATGTTAATGATTTTTATTTTGAACTTCCTTTCAGGGAGAGTCATAAGGTCCATATCATTTAAATCTTTCTCAGGAGTTGTATTCATAATTTTACTCTGGACCAGGTTCCTTTGGCGTTTCATATTTGTGTATGGCGCCCTCTCGTGCCTAGAAGCTCTACTCTCTGGAGCTGCTCAGCCCTGAAGCAATGCGGGGATTGTAGGGGAGTGGTATTGGTGCCTCCGGGGAGGAAAGGGCTGTTTCCTGGTTCCTGGCTGCTATGCCTGTCTCCACTGCCTGAACCAGTGGGCTGAGCATACAGGTATAAGCCTCTGTGCTTTGCGTTTTTAGTTGCTATAGACAGATCTTCCCTCTGGCTGGCCTAACACCAGGGAAGGATTTCCCGGTTTGCAAGCCCGGTGGGGCTGGGCAGGAGAAAGGCGCACCAGTCTGCCTGTCACAGAAGGGGTTCTTGGAGCTGTGTAGGCAGCCAGGGAGCTGGAGCACCTGAAGATTGTGAAAGCTCCCAACCTGCTGGGCAGAGTGCACCTGGACAATTTTGTCTGCCTGTCCTTTCTCCTGAGCAGTAAGCTCTGTGCAATCCTTGCCCCTTTAGCGCCCTCTTGCTAAGGGCTTCTTTGTTAGGAAGTCTCTCAGAATGCCCGCCTTTCTTTTGTCCCCGAGCAGCTGGGTATGGATCCCTGCTTTCACAAGCAGCTGGAATCTTAGTGTCTCCAGGAACTCTGCCTGTCTTAGCTTTCCAACCCCCTAATTACAAGAGTATCACGCAAGCACCATGAAATGTAGGTTTGTGCTCCCAGAGCAGATCTCCACAGTTAGGTATTCAGCAGTCCCATATCTCCACTCCCTCCCTGCTCTGTTCCTGTTCCTCCTGTCGGTGAGCTGGGGTGGGGGAAGGGCTTGGATCCCGCAGGACCACAGCTTTAGTATGTTACCCTTTTCTGTGAGGGCTGCTCTTGTCTCCAGGTAGGAATGTCCCAATTTTAATATCTCACCTTACTTAACTGCACCTTCTCATTTTTTTTCTTAGTCAGATTAGGTAAAAGTTTATCAAGTTTGTTGATGTTTTCAAAAAACCACCTTGTGGTTTCATTGATTCTGTTATTTTCCTACTCTCTATTTCACTTATTTCTGCACTAATCTTTATTATTTCCTTCCTTCTGGCTTTAAGTTTAGTTTGATCTTCTCTTTATTTCTGTAAGGTGTAAACTTATGTTGTTGATTTAAGATCTTCCTTATTTTTTAATGTAGATATTTGCAAACAAAAAATAATCTCTGAGCAATAATCACTACATCCCGTAAGTTTTGGTATGTTTATTTCATTTTCATTTAACACAAAGTATTTTCTAATTTCCTTTGTGATTTCTTCTTGGGCCCATTGGTTGTGTAAAAGTGTGTTGTTTAACTTCCATGTAATTACAAATTTTCCAGTTTTCTTTTGGTTTTTTGTTTCCTCCTTCATCCCATTATGGTCAAAGGTATTTTTTATAATTTTGATCTTTTAAAATCTATTGAGAATTGTTTTACGGCTTAACATGGTCTATCTTAGAGAAGGTCCATGCACCACTGAGAAAAATGTGCCTTCTGCTATTGTTGAGTGGAATGTTCTGTGTATGTGTTTTAGATCTAGTTGGTTTATAGTATTGCTCACGTCCACTATGATTTGCTGATGCTCTGTTTAGATGTTTCATCCATTATTGAAAGTCTCAACTATTATTGTAGACCTAGTTCTCCCTTCAATTCTGTCATATTTGTTTCCTAAATGGGAGGTTCTGTTGATGCATATTGTATATTTGTTATATCTTCTAGATGAAATGATACTTTATCAATAGAAAATGTCCCACTTTGTCTCTCATAGCATTTTCTTTACTTAAAATCTATTTCTCCGCTATTAAAAGAGCTACTCCAGATATTTTATTATTTATGGCTACATCTTTTCCCATCGTTTCCCTTTCAACCTATTTTTATCTTCAGGTCCACAGTGAGTCAGGACAGCTTAATTATTCTTTTTTTAAGTTTCATTAAGCTTTTGAATAGCTAATAAAGTCACATGGCTCAAAACTCAAATGGTACAGAGTGATAAACCCTGAAAAGACAGACTTCCATGACTTATTCCTTTTTCCTTCTGAAATTGCTGTTATCAAAATCGAAGCTTACATTAAAAGGGCTAAATCTGGGTATCACAGAAATGCCCTAACAACTGTCATGCAAAGGCAGGAGCAACACAAACTATAAAAATTGTGCCATATGTGGATGAAGTCCATTCTGCTTCATCCCTCATTGGCCATCCCAAATGGCCCCTCATTGCCAGATTTTTGCCATCCTGATATTCTTGTCACATGCAACATTCTGCTGCTAAATCATAGAAATAAAGATGGATGAGCAATGAGCTGTCAGAGCTATGGGAAACCCAAGATGGCCAGTTGGCTCTTCCTGGCACCCTGGAAAATCCCATTTTTCAGGTTTTGCATTCCTTTGCCCACCATAATGCATTTTAAGATGACTCAAATAATGAGTATACATTGGTGGGGAGACTTCTATAAAGTAGCCAAAAACAGTTTATCAGTAAGTCTGACCTTCCAGGTCCATAATCCTGGAAAAACTATTTTTGTCTCAAGAGGCTCAGACCTCCTCTCTCTGGACCTTTTGAACATGTGCAACTGGAATTCACTCAACTAACCCTTGGTAAGGCTGTTAATATGTTCTTGTTATTGTATATGTGTTTTCCAGTGTATAGATTGAAGCTTTCCCTTGCCACAAAGCTGATGCCCTCACAGTGGAAAAAAAACTGTTAGAAAATATTTCCCTCTTGGGATATAACTTCCATAATCTCCAGTGATCTAAGCATCCATTTCAGTGGGCAAGTTATACAAGCCTTAATGAAAGTCCTGTAAACTTCTTGGAATTATCACTGTCCCTATCATCCTCAATTAGGCAAGGTCAAAAGAACTCATGGGACCTTCCAACTTAAAACTTCTAAACTTGCCAAAACGACTGAACTTCCCTGGCCCGAGGTATTGCCTTGGTCTTGCTGACTGTTTGCAGCACTCCCTTTGGGAAATATAAAATACTCCGCGTGAACAGTCACTAGCAGACCATTGTCTCTTGGTATATAACCTTCTGATTCCTTGTTTCATGCAAGAATGACCAGCTATACTGTAAATCTCTAATGTCTTGTGCTCAAGTCTATCATCAAGTTAAAGAAGACTTCCCAAATCCCAATTCAAAGGATACTGTTGGTCAGTCTGGAGCCTGGTGACCTGGTATTCTGGAAAAGTCATGAGAAGAAGACAATCCTTAAATTCTATTGGAAGGAGACTTAGCAAGTGCTCCTGACTGCTGACACGGCTGTTAAACTAGAAGTTACTGAGCTTTGGATATACAGCTCACGGCTGAAGAAGGCTTCACCTGACACCTGGTTCCTGTACAGAGCTGGTGACCTCTGAACCAGATTGGGGAGGAAGAGAGGTAACTGACATCAAGACTGCCTCCAGCCAAGAAAATGGACCAAGATTTCATATTTTAACTAAACATGAAATGCTTTCTCCTTCCTTTCCTTTTTCCTTTCCTTTCTTTTCCTTTCCTTTGGCATCGGTCTGGAAACATAATGACCTCTTCTGTGTATCCCAGGCCACTGCTAAGGCCATTCCTATCCTCTGGAATTTAGAACAACTTTTATTTCAGGCTAGGAGAAAATCTAATTATGCCCCTCACTTTTCACAAGATAAGACATCTCATTGGTCAACTCCTTTAAATTTACATCACCAAGTTAGAAAGGACCTACCAGGAGGCTTTCATGATTCAGGACTCAATCCTTTTGGCAGGTCCCTACTGAGATAGAGCAGGGATTTGGGACAAGGGTCACGCCACTGTAAAATCTACTGAGCTGTGAAAAATGCCCAGCTCATTCTTTAACTTTATCTATGTGGTGTTCTTCCTCTTCTTCCAGCTCCTTAATCAATTAGGTAACCTCATAACCAGGATGAGAGAGAGACCACCAGACTGTAAATGAACCTATGTGGGTAATGAATGCTGAGATCTCAATCAAGACAGTCACCTGAATTATTCTTAAGACAAAACTTCACGGAAACTATGAATCACCTGTATACATCATGCTTTATACCAACCCCTACCTAAAAGGCCCTATAATACTCCAAATCCTAAACCCTTAAGTACACCTCCTCTCTGAGGTCTCCTGCACTCCCATCCGAGTGTGTACTGTCTTATCAAATAAACTTACTTGTTGCACAAACCTATTGCACTTGTCTCTGACAAAGACAAGAACTTGCTGACCTCCAGCTTGGTAAATGTCTTTGTCACTTGGCTATTTCATTCAGCTTTCTAGTTTTAACACAATCCTTTTCTCTCTCCGTTTTATTTCAGACCAGTAGGAAAGTAGAAGTTCTCAGAACATAAACTCACTCCGTCCAGTGCTCCACTGCACCCCCAAATTCTAGGGTGGTAGGGATATAATTCCCATGCCATGCAGATGAAGTGGACACTTGACACCAGGTGACCCTGGCTTTAGGAGCTGGCAAGGAGTTTGCCCATGCTAAGCAGGAGTTCAGTGGCCCTCCCTTTTCTCCCTCTGTTCTTCCTTGCTCTCTACTGCTTGTATAGCTGCTAACATTCACTTCTATTCTTGCTTTAATGAGTTCCTTTCTTACCTTCACTTGTTTGACCTGATTCAGAATTCTTTCCCCATCAGAGTCAAGAATGCTTCCCCATCCTGGGTGAGGTTTTACCCAGTGCACAGGGAGAGAGAGAGACCTCCCTAGATGCCACTGTCCAGCAACACTACTTGCCTGGTTCGGGATAAATGTAGATGAGGCTACAATCAAGAATTTCTCATTAATTCTTGACATTACTAAAGAATCTGAAGTAATAGCAGCACAGCCAAGATACTTAGATCTCTCAGCTGAGCAAAGAGGTGTCTATGCAACGGCCAACACCACCTGCTGTACCTGGATCACACTTCTGGGAGTTTGGAACTCAGTTATATAAGACCACCAAGCAAGCCATCTGGCTTGAAGGAGTGATTCATTCAACAGGGGCTTTCTTTGACTTGTTTAATTTTGATCGTTTCTGCTTTGGGGACCACAGCTCTGAAGTGCACTCCAGACATTGGGAATTATCCTGCTTATAATCCCCCTGGCACACTGTGCCCTCCTGAAAGCTCTAACTGCACGCCCTCAGCAGCTAAGTGCCAAGCCAATGATCTTGCTGAGACTGGAACACCAATGGAGAAGTGAAGAAAATGACCGACTTAAGTAAGGATCGTGAGCCTGGCGCCGCCATCTGAGAGTATCACAGGACCGCGAGAATCGTAGAGCAAGTAGCTGAAAATCGTGCTGATTCCCTAATTGTTTAATCACATCTCTCAGTTAGGCTGAGAGTCTAATCAAAGGGGGGAATTGTTAAAAAAAAAAAAAAGAAGCAAACTGCCAAAATGGAGTCATTTGCCCCCCACAACAGCAAACCAAGACTTAATTATAGTTTTGATTTATCCCAGGAAGGGAACCTTTTAACCGTTAATCTGAAACTTCCTTATCAGCACTAGTGAGGGGATCTTCATGCTAAGAACCCTCCATTCCCTTCCTTCCCCCTCCCCAAAGGAGTCCTGGCCTGAAACAATGCCTTCTTTTCTTTAGCTAATAACTTACTGTCCCGCCTTCCTTCCTATAAAACCCTTCTATTTTGCGCAGCTCAGAGCAGCTCTGGTTGCTCAATGGGCCCCTGTCAAGTTCTTCATCACTTAGGAAAGCCAACTAGATCTTGCAATGGACTTGGCCTAATGTTTTTTCTTTATAGTATAGTTTGTTCTTAACAGTATCAAGTTAAGCAAAAACAGCCTTTTGTTTAACTTCCTTTGTGGACGTGGTTATTTCCTGATTTTTAATTTCTTCTTTGGGGTATTTAGGCTTCCAAAGCAGAATTTTTTTAAAGACAGGAGACCATAGACCAGGCTTGCGCCCTGGTGGCAACGATTCAGGGGATTTTTTCTCTTATAGACAAAACACATTAGAAGAGGAAACAGGTTTTTCCCCCCAGACAATGTTTGGTTGCTTGAAACTGAATCATTAAAGAGAAGTCCAGTGGTCAGGGTTCAGGAAAAGGTAGGAATGATGGGATTTCCAGAGAGCAATATGTCAAGAAGGCTGAAAGAGCCTCACACAGCAGTGAAGCAAGATCTGTGTATCTGCGTGGGCTGCAGGCTGCCGGACTACAATTTTCTCTCTCTCCCACATTTTATATTTAAAGAAATTTATTAAGCTCTTTCTCACAAACTACAGAAAAGATTATTTACTATGAACAGGGAGATGGAGTTCCAATTTACAAGGAAAAAAAACCTGAGAAAAATCACTAGAGTGAAGTTGGTGCCACGATCCTTATAAGACCCAGATTCCTTGTTTTCAAATCTCTCCCTAGTGCACTTCTGGAACGCAAAACACCCCACAGGAAAGAGATCAGATCCAGCAATGACTCAAAGGCTGCGTGAGAGCTGCGGGTGTTTGCATCTCTCCGATACCAATACATCCTGTCCCTCTCTCAAGACTCAGGCAAATATAAATCCATAAAATTTTTCCCTTGTAAATCTTTAAGGAACTAAAATTAATTATGATATGATGCCATCTCCTTTAATGTTTTCAAAATATTCCTTTAATAAAAGACAAGAGCTAACTAGTTCAATCAACTTTGATTCTTAAGAAAAATAAGTTAATCATGAACCCAGCACTCAATCTGCTTTCATCCAAGATGTGTTTACAGAAAGACCTTTTGTCTTGTTACTGTTTAAGGGATGGAAAGGACGTTGTGGCTAAGGTCACCTGCCCACAACCACCTGCCCGCCCTCCCCCAGGATGCAGGACTCCATGCAGCCTGGACATGGCTGCGGTAAATCTGCTGAAACTCGGCTAAGGCTGATGCGTGCTTGGGTGAGGCGGGGACAGCTGCATTTCCTTCTCTGAGGAACTTCAGGCCCTCGGTGATTGTCGGGCAACCAGAGCACCTAGAGAGCTGCTGGGGACATTGGCGGCTTCCTGTGCACCCCTGTGCCCTGCCACCTGCGCAGCTCTGGTGCCAAATGTCAGTAGCTAAGCAGCTATGCAAATGATGCCAAATGTCAAAACAGTGGACGTGCTCCGGGAGCACGTAGGAGCCAGCCTCAGGGCAGCTCAAGAGAAAACCCAGCAGGTCTCCCTGAACCGCTCGCTGACCCCACAGGCTCTGGGACCCTAACCAAGAAATGACATTTGTTGAGTAGACAAAGGAAAGGAATTCAGATGGGGGAAGCTGCTAAGGGCGCAGGCTTTCCCTGCTGAGAAATGTAAATGAAATGGTTTTCTTAGAGGCAGGGGTAGGAAGGAAGGACAGATGTGAGAGAAGAGTAGTTTCTTTCAATAACAGAGGTCCCCCTCCCCTCCATTCCGAGGTCCAAGAGCTGCAGTCCGGGGAGGACGTGCTCTTGGGGCTGTTAGAATCCTAGGGATGAGTGGGCGTTCTCAGACCTCAGGCTGCGTAATTGCTTCTCTCAGTCTTGGTTTCCTCAAACGTAAAACCAGGGTCGAGTCATCTGTTTAACGGGGCTGATATATAAAACCAGATTCCTGGCTTATGTCACAGCGCCTAGTGCTCAGCAGGGGGCCTTCTGGGATGGTGGCCCTTCCTGACTCATTATTCTTCCCAACCCCACAGGAAACGCGCTGGAACAGATACCAAGTGTAACAAACCTAGCATAGATTGTGCATAGGGCAGATGCCCTCCATGCGTGCGTTTCTTTCTAAGTCCCTTCCATCTTCTCAGTCACCCAGCAACACTGTTTCTCTACGGCGGTCATTATCATGGCCTTAATGCTGTCCCTTGTCCATATGTAACTTACCCTTTTTGGGGGCTCCATTTTTTCATTATTATACCTAGACCAAAATGAATATCCTTGTGCATAATCTTCTTCTGCATGATAGGTTCTCCGTTGGTGTTAAACCCCAGAAGTGGAATTACCAAGGAAAAGGTGTAAACACTTTAAATGTTAGTGTTTCTGGCACATCACATGAACTACCAGGAGGCTTTCTACTTATTGTAAAAACTGCCTATAACATACGAGAGTGCCTGTCACACGGTCCCGTTGCCATACCACGTAGTCTCATTAAAGAAAATACCTGTGTTAATTTGATAGGCAAAGCATGATGTTGTTTTCTTAATTTGCATTTGTTGGATTACCCATAATGACTGTACTTATTTATCTTCCCTATTTTCCTTATACTTCATCTGCTCATATCCTTTGCTCATGTATCAACAATGGCGGTAGTATTTCTTATTGATTTGTAAGGAGGAACTGACTTTATTTAAACAGTTCCTACAATAGTCACCGTTGTGTAGAAGGTAATGGGGGAGTGGGAAGCATAGGGAAATGTGCAATCTCTTTGTTCCCACACCCCTTCAGTTCCTCGAGAAAACCTTTTCTAATTTTAAACTGTTGGATCATGATAAAACTGTCAATTATGACACAAAGAAACATCATTTTTCATTCCTTTACAGTGTCTATTTCCAAGTTTTTCATCAAGTAAGGAATGTGTAACACTACATACATGAGTAATCTGTGTCCTTATGTCAGACACAAGTTGGATGGTGCACTATTTCACTTAATCTCCCAAAATACACCTTGAGGTACGTATTATTCTATCCATTTTGCAGGTGAGGAAGTTGAAGCTCAGAACAGTAAAGCTAGTTTTCCAGGGTATATAAAGTTTTGTCCACAGTTTGACCAGTCTGTGGCAGAACCAGATTTTGTGAACTGCAGAGCTCAGCCCCTCTTTCCACCACAAGGAGGCTTTAGGGGACAAGGGCAGGGGTCCAGGCCACCAAAGGGAAGCTTAGTTCCCACACAAGAGTATCTGCAGCATAACCAACCCCCTCTCCCCTCCTCCACCACGGGGAGCTTGGAAACCGCTTGTAACCACACATAAAGGTCACGAGCCGATGACAGCCAAGGGTCCCACTTCCCTCTGCCTCCCCCCTCTGCAGATGGCACCACAAGCTCAGCCGTCCCTTTGGTGGGGCTGCGGAGGCTGTCTGGGCGCCTCAGCACACATGCCCTCCTCTGCCCAGGACCAGAGGAAGGAAGCAGGCTGGGGGATGGCTAGGGGATAGGGAGAAGGGCCCAAGATTGTGGAGACTGTGATGTCAGAAAACAGGAAGCTGGAAAATGAAACATTGCTCTAATAATCAGCGAGAGCAGCCCAGCAGAGCAGGGCAAACAACAGCCTTTTGCAATCAAGATTTGATGGTGATTTTCCTGTCCTGAGGAATTTTTAAGCACCCCAGAAAGGCCGTAGCTCCCTTTTCTTTCTCTTCAACCCGCAGGGACGCTTGAGGGATCAGGCTGTTGATACCATGCACACCCCAGCTGCTCACCTATGTCGCTCACACCTGGTTCCTCAGCCTCCTGCCATCCTCTCCCCGGATGCCCCACCTGGGCAGCTACTCACCGAGAACAAGGCTGACTTGGAGCATCAGGGTCTGGGCGGGGAACCAGCTGCTGCAGAAGGAGCCCATGACTGCCTGGCCTGGAGGCTAGACTGCAGCTCCTCCTCGGCTCCTCCCCTCCCGTCACTCACTCTCCTCTTCAGTCCTTTTCAGCACACACTAGTCTCTCTTTGCCTGATGAGCCAAAGGACATATGCATTTTGAAAAATAACGTGTTTTTTTCTGATAAAAATAACCCATGTTGATTATCTAAAATTCAGAAGACATAGAAAATTGTACAGAAGAATAAAAATCACCTGATGGTACATCTTACAAAGCTAATCCGATAAACATTCTATTTTCCCCAGGTTTATGGAGATATTGATAGGTATAACACATGCAAGGTTAAGATGTACAGTGTGATGATTTAATGCATTATGTATTGCAAAATGATCACCACAGTGAGGATAGTTAACACGTCCATCCCCTCGCATGTGCGATGCTAACATTTAGGATATACTCTCTAATCTTCAAGTATACAATATGGTATTGGTAATTATAGTCACCACACTGTACACTAGCTACCAGAACTTATGTATCTCACAGGTGGAAGTTTATCCACTTTGACTCCCACTTCACCCCCCATGCCAGCTCTGGCAACTACCATCTCACTCTCTATTTCTACAAGTTCAGCTTTGTTAGATTCCAGATAAGTGAGATCACGCTGTATATTTGTCTTCATCTGACTTATTTCACCTAGCCTGTGGCCCTCAAGCTTCATCCATGTTATCACAAAAGGCAAAAATGTCCCTCTTTTTATGGCTGAATAATATTCCATTGTGTATATACCACGTTTTCTTTATCCATTCATCGGTCAACGGACACAGGTTGTTTCCATGTCTTGGCTATTGTGAATATGCTACAGTGAATATGGGGGAGGCAGATCTCTCTTCAAGATCCTGATTTCATTTCCTTTGGACACACCCAGAAGGGGAATTGCTGTATCATTTGGCAGTTCTATTTTTAATTTTTTGAGGAACCTACTATTTTCCATAGCAGCTGCCCAATTTACATTCCTACCAACAGTGCATGCACAAAGGTTCTTTTTTCTTCACAGTCTCACCAACACTTATTGTCTCTTGTCTTTTTGATAATAGCCATTCTAACTGGTGTGAGGTATTATTTCCCTGTGGTTTTGATTTGCAATACCCTGATTAGTGATGTGGAGCATCTTTCATGTCCCCATTGGTCATCTGCATGTCCCCGTCTTCTTTAGAAAAATGTCTATTCGGTTCCTCTGCCCATATTTTAATCCACCATAAGGATTCTTGTAGAGTTCCCCTGGGTATGTTTTCCTGTGCATTTTTAAATAAAATGGGGAAAAAAAGTACTGGTCTCCAAAGTGTGTAATGTGAGATGATCCATTGTGGTATAAGAAGAAAATAGAAGAATGTCTATGTTTTTATTTAGGGCAAGAAAGAAAAACCCACTCCCGACATTTGATAGAATTTCCCTGGCACCCTGGCTTGGTCTGTCAGTCGCATGTGAATGAAAGCGTGCGATCCTGTGGCTGGGGCTGAAAGTGCTACTCGCTCTCGTTTTGTCAGTTTAGGATGGTTGCTTTATAGGGGGCACAGATGCCCCTGAACTAACCGGAAGAGAGTGGTTGCATCATGTAAGAAGATCTCCTGATACCCATAGATTGAAGATCATACCCATAAGGCACAGAGCGAGACAAAGGCAAAGCTGACCCTTTCTCACACCTGGTGTAAGTGATGCCGGGATTCTTGTTCACGGAGCTGAAGAATGAACTTCGCGAACAGTCAAGGTAGGAGAGCAAGGTACAGGCTTTTATTTATAGAGATAGAGTGAAAGGACAGACCTCCTCACGCCAGGAGGGGACAAGAGAGTCCAGAGTGGTGCGTTGTCTAGGGGTTTTTATAGGCAGTCGAGAGACAAAGGGCTAGGGATGTACACCGGCTAAGTGGTCCCAAATACTTTTGAAGAAACACTAAGTTTCTTATTAGTCTTCCGAGCAGCTTCCTCGTCTGGGAGCATATCACTCAAGGCTGTCTGCTTTGCCCTAAAGGTGGGCTGAGGTATTGTCTTACTTTTTAACTAATTGGGTTTCAAGATGGAATCCTTCCTGCCTTTTATTATGTTGTTTTGGGCTTGCTTGCTACATTGCCCAAGTTGCAACAAATCATTTGTTTAGGGCTGGAGGAAGAAAGGCAGCACTTGGGTAAAGTTAGAAAAATAAACTGGGCTCCCCAGCAGGCCAAAGCAAATCTCACAATGGTTATCTTGTTTTGTTTTTTCCAGAGGCCCTCACCCTACTCTGTCTAAGCCCATGCTCCCTGTCTCATAAGTTCTTCATCAACACATGACAAAACAGATGACTCAGTTAAATTGGACAAGAAACCCACTCAAATTTAAACATTGTGTAGGTCGCCACGGTGAGATCTCACCAGCCCCCAAGTGTATTTTCTAACAGACACAAAATGTTTGCGATAACACTGCTTTAAAAGAGAGGAATAATATAAACAGTCTAAATGTCCCCAGCTTGAGTTCTAAGTTTGATCAAACTTGCAAAAAATTTAAGACCATGTGAAATACAGATTTGCCTCGAGTACTGTTAATAATAACTTATTCCAAATGCATAGTTAGCCTTGAGGTATTAGCTAATGTGTAAGGCATCAGGAAGGACAAAATATTAAAATATTCTTTATTTCATGAATATGGATATCTCATTTTTATGGATTTTAATTTTTTGTGTATGCTTTAAAATATACAACTCACAAATTAATAAATATACATATGGTAGGATTGCCTGCCTAAAATTTTTTACTTATTTTTCTTAACGCTACGACAAAAAGTTTGAATTTCTTCGCCTTCTCTACCTCCTAATGATTTTGAAGGTAAACATCCTGTTTGCAATTTTACTAGTGGTTTCCTGTAAATTAATAAAGAACAATTTAAACCTATTTTTCCTCTGATTATCAATGCTATGAATAGAATGCTGTCTATTTCTCTTCCTGTGTTCTATGAGAATTGAGCATGTTTTCTCTCTTTCTATTGCTTCTCAGTGTTTGTTGATCCAGTCTGGGGTTTTACATACAGTTTATAATTATTGAATCTTGTTTAATTCATGTCTCCCTTTCCAGAAAGTTTTTAAAATATTTGCATTACAATTTGGGTTCTCAAGCAGCTTGAGAGTAATGTGCTGAAATGGGGCCAAGCTCAAGTTTCTTTAAGAGAAAAAGAGGTTCAGTGTCAGGATTCTCATGTAATCATACTGGGGTTGGATCTGGAAAACCTCAGGAAAAGGAAGTTATGGAGACATTTAGTCAATTTGTATTATTTCTCTATTTTAAAGCAATATTACAGCAAACATCTCTGTTTGTAAGAAATACAGCAGTTCCCTGTTATCCGTAAGGGATAAGTTCCAAGACCCCCAGTGGATGCCTGAAACTGCAGATAGTACCAAATCCTATACCTACTGTTTTTTCCTTTACGTTCATACCTATAATAAAGTTTAACTTATAAATTAGCCACAGTAAGAGATTAACAAGAACTAGTAATAAAATGGGACAATTATAAGAAATATACTGCAATAAAAGTTACATGTATGTGGTTTCTTTCACTTCCTCTCTCTCGAAATATTGTACTTGTAACTCACTCTTTTTCTTGTGATGATGTGAGAAGATAAAATGCCTATGTGATGAGATGAAGTGAGATGAATGACATAGGTATTGAAATGTAGCATTAGGCTACAATTGCCTTCTGACGATGTATCAGAAGAAGTATCACCTGCTTCTGGACAGCAGCTGACCTCAGAAAGTGAAACTGCAATGAGGGGACACAGCTATACATTTGGCTGCTAGTGAAAGAGAACTAATCATGATGACTTCAACAAATTACAGGCTTGCTTTTCTCTTGTGTCCAAAAGCAATCCATAGGGAAGCAGTGCAGTGCAGAGCAGGAATGGTAACTCTCTGTAGCACTGGGTCCCAGGCTCCTTGCATTTTTCTGTTCCTTAGTCTGGTTTCCATCCTCAAGGTCACAAAGTAGCTGCTGCAACTCTAGCCATCAGGTACAAGTTCCAGCCACCAGAAGGAAGAAAGGGGAAGGGTGGGAGGGTTTGCCTCCAAGTCCCACCCAGTATCTTCTGCTTACATTTTACTGGCCCTCTCTGTCTTACAAGGAAGTCAAGGAAATGTCAGTCTTTCGTTAGGAAAACACCACCACCAAATACATAGTTAGGAAGGGAAATAGAGAGTGGGTAGGCAACTAGCAGTTTCAGTCCTATCACCATTAAACAGGAGCATTTGTATTGCTGTGTTCCTGTTAGGATATATTCCTAGAAGTAGAATTTCAACATCAAAGTACATTCTATACTTACAACAATGACATGTTGTCAGATTGTCCTCTAAAAGGCTGTGTATGTTTACATTCCCACGAACAGTGTATGAGAGTTCCCTTTTTCCACAGCTTTGCCAATGCTTGCCATTATCATCCTGACTGTCAATTTGATGTATGAAAAATGGTATCTTGTTGTCTCACTTTTTATTTCCCTGATGACTAATGACGTCTTTTCACAAGTTAACCTATTGGCTTTGAAAAATAAGGATTCGTCCAGGAATGAAATCTTTTCCCAACCATGCTCTCCTTCACCACCCTCATCCCAACTACCCAAGACAAAACTTGGCGTATAGGGAGTGTTCAGACTAGAGATGTGTAAGTCGATTGAGCTGATCCAGACAGGTTCTGTGCTATAGCATCTGAAGGAGAAATTAAGTTTTCTTCTGGACAAGGTAAAAGTCAAACAAGGGAGAAAAGGCCAAGGCAGATGCTTGCTAATTAGATTCATGAGGGCCGGGAGGAGTCAGGGTCGGAGAAGCGGTTGTTTAGGCAATTCTGGGAAGTTGTTGATTACATCTCCATACATGGCTGGTAATGAGGGGCTCTGTTTGGAGTTGCTCCCCTGTGGGGGGAATGGCCGAGAAAAGGAGGGGCATCCGCCCAGTCCCTGCTGAAGGCTTGGTTGATTCCCCGTGTTAGACTCATGCAGCTGCAATAGAGCAACGCCTGTGGAGCTTCTCCCCCATACAGAAAACCCCAGGCACCACTAATGAATGACGCCCTGGTCACTGAATGACCCCATGACAAGGATGGCTCATCTTTGAACTCTGTGTCCTCAGAATCCCCTCCCTGTGCCTTCTCCATACTAAATCCCTCCTGTTACTGCAGATCTGCCCTATTTGCATTCCACTGAAATGATCCACTTGGACTAATCAGCTCTTTAGCTTAATCATTTAATCCAGTATCTGGAGATTGTCCTAAGAAGACTTAGACTACACAGTTCTACCATCGGCACAACCTCGCTGTTGGTCTCCTTTCAAAGCCACCTTCTCCTCCCAAGTGACTCGTTCCTGATCGCAGGAGCCCAGCCTCTCCCCTCCCGCTGCTTGTCTCACGTCTTTCTCATGCTAGTCTGCCTTCCTCAGCCTCCTCAATTTTGGTGAATAAAATTTTCTCCATCTCATTACGTCTTCTCAGAAAAATATTTGTAGCTCCTTGCAAAGTCTCTCCCCCAAGCTGGGAAGGAGAAGACAAAGCATAATGCCTGCTTGGGGTGCTGGGCCCCTCCGCCCTGTGTGGTGTCATAGGCCCTCCTTTCTGTAACGGTGGTGGAGCCTCCCAGGATCCAGGCAGTGCTTTAGTTTATCCGAATCTACAGCATATACTAGGACTACTAGGTGCTAAGGGCAGGTGCACAGAGCTAGGATCCTTGCCCCCATCCCACCTACATGAGGATCAATTAGTGGACACTGTATATGACAGTGCTTCTTGATTTGGTCTGAGGCCTTTCCTTCAACTAGATGTGGGAGCTCTTCATCCTACTACCCAGAGTGTTGCTTTGCAGAAATCTAATTTAGGGGCTCAACGTACCTGCGCTGCCTCCAGGTCCCTAAACCTGAACAGACGTCTCCCATCCAACCCAGTCGTTTGGTGTCTTTGACAAATATTGACAAGGTCTCTTCTTCCTCCTCAAACATCACCAAGAACAATAATTTGGAGGCCTGTCTGGTGAAGCCCAGGCCTGTTAGACATCATTATAGAGTCTCCTGTAATGTTACGGTCTAGCGAGCAATCCCCTTCTCACTTTTGGTATCTCACTGAATAAATTTCTCTAGTCTCAGCACACGTGTAGAGGCCTCTCTCCTTCCTTTCTTTGGATGGGTGTGTGGTCAGAAATGTAACATGAAATTCTCTCTGGTCGTCAACATTCCCAGACACCTGTGCATCTGGTGGGACATTGACTTTGCAGAGAAAAGGCATTTGCAGCTTTGAGCCCAGATATGGTTTGTGGACCTTGCAGGATCTCTCTAATGTCTATCACTTGTGTGCCTCCAAAGCCACATGGGCGTGCCCTCAGCCACTGACACCACACTTCGTGCAAATCTCATTTCTGGCAACAGATTGCCTGCGGCAGTACTAGATCCTGCCTGTCTTCAGGAAGCTGTTTCATCAAGGGAAGCAGGTGGGAGGCCACGTTAGCCCAATGTTGGCCACAGACCTTTCCCTTCCAGGAAAGTATCAGTTTCTTAAGGAACTGTGCCTTGTTGGGTTAACACCAATTTCCAGCTTGCAGCTTCATGAGTAATTTGTCAGGATCTATTCATTCACATATGCTCCTAGGACAATATTTCAGGGTAGACAAATTGACCATACTTTATTTTACATTTAACCATCTGTAGACATATGCTGTACAGATTTCCATTTGCCCTCTTGCCCTGGGTTCTGCAAATGTTAGAGAGGGTCTTCACATCAGGAGTAGGTGCATTGGGGTTGCAAGGAACCTTTATGCAACTTAATTGTGTCTTCAGGTCCTGCTTGAGCCCACACTCATTATAACCCACTTGATAAGGTGATGCTACTGAACATGCCTGATCGTATGGTTTCATAGATCAGGAAAGACCCAGGTGAGGATCAGGCTGCATGGTCATTTGGTGTGTCCCATTGTCAGGTATTAAGACTCCCCTAGAGTCCAATATCAAACCTAAAACTGTGTGAGAAGAGAGTCACCTTCCAAAGAAAATGTGGTTCTGCTTAATATCAGAGGAGCCTCTGTTAGTCTTCTTCTGTCAGGGTCTGCTGCAGGCCCCGAGGTGCAGTTAGATGGCCCAAGATCACTTCAAACACCTTTGGGTCTCCAGGACCCTAAGCTTCAGTGGCAGAGATGCTTACACTGTAACCTGCACCAGCTAATGAATCTTCTCGTGCTCTGGGCCCATTCAGAACTGGTTGTCTTATAGGTTGTTTGGTAAATGAACTGACATTTGTGATGCATTTGCCTCCAAAAGCAAAAAGGCCTAGAAAGCATGGTATCTCTTTCTGCATGACAAAACATTAAGGCGCAACAAATTTGTTTTGAACTTTGAGGAGATATGCTGATATTCCCCCACGTGGTTGGACTCCTAGAAACTTGATGAAAATGTCAGGACCCTTGATTTCCACGGGATTTATAATCCATTTTCTGGTGCTTTTCTATTGTGTCAGGGCATCTAGGGTACCTGCTACTTCCTTCTCACTACACCAAATCAACAGGATGTAATCCCTATGATGGGTCAACATGATGGCAGATGGGTGGGATAGGATCCCAGCAGCACAAAATAACTTAGTTCCCACAGCTTGATGCGAACCAAGCAGGTTCATTCATAGGAGACTCTGGCAGCTTCTCCTGGCAGAGCAGGCAACTCTCAGCAGGTCATCGCCCCAGACAATGACATTCGGCTTCAGGTGATTTGACCCGTGTGTTTTAAGCAAATGTTTCATATCCTCCACCAATTGTTGAACTGCCATGAAGCAACTCCTGTACTAGTTACAGGTAATGTAGCAGAGAACAAGTTAAAGCTTCTGTCCTCAAATTACCTACAGTCCAGTGAAGGAAAATATTACTAAAACTAAGGGTGTTGATAAGCACAACTAGCATTTGTGACCAGCATCAAGAATCAGCTAGGAAAGGAAGTAAAAAGAGGAGAGATGGTTCCTCAAACAAGCTTCATCTGTTCACTTTTTGCAAAAGAAATATGGGAAGCAGGAGATGAACAGTCTTGGAGAATGCTGGAAGCACCATGCAAGACCCAGCATCTGGTCTATCCCATTGATGCCAAAGAGTGTGGAAATTGAGAAGGGAGTACTATGAAGGGAAGAGGGAGTGGAGGTGCCAGAGGCATCTGGATTTCTCCACACTCCACCCTGGATGGGGGTGCAGTAGAAGGGAATGAGATCTATAGAGAGATTTATGGAACACGTCAGGTCTCATCCACCCAGATCTTGTCTTCTGCATCATAGAGCCATTCTGTTTCTCTTCCTTCAGTCCTCTAACATAGATGGTCAAAGCTGGGAGGCCACATGTCCAATGCCTTTTCAAGGAGTTTTTCCCCTCTAGTATCCTAAAGCTTTCTTCACCTGCTCTCAGCCTGTATGGAAAATGAATAGCTGCACTATATATGGACCATGGCTATTAGGTAGATGTTGGTCAGTCTTTTCCACATTTCACACTGCCCCTTTTCCTTTTTTAAAACAGCAAATTAAAAAAATGTATAAAAGGAAAATTAGCTTTGCTGAGGAACACTAATATCTGTTATCATATTCTTGTCCTGAGGACCTCAGTAGGGGCTAAAAGGGCTCAATCATTACTCCATAGCTCCCTCCCCACATCTCCTTCCTCAGACGTCCAGTTCTGGAACTTTCATTTTCATACACTGGCTGCAGTTCCACTGGGGCAGGAGAATCAAAATAGGTGGTTCCCTGGGAATTATTCCAGGCTGGGTGGACCTCTTTGACAACATGATATTCATTGAGACAGTGAGAATGGGAGAAAAACTAAGAAGAAAAGAGGATTGACAGAAAGAATCTCAGAAAAATCAGCGGTCAGGAAAACCAAAGATCCCATATGGATAATGTGGTGATGCAATCTGTGTGTGAGTGGGGGGGGGGGGCACCCTTTCAACAAGCACACTGGGTAGGTAAGGAGCAGGAAGAGGCAGAGGGTGGCCAAGGGCACACCTCCGCTGGGGAGCAGACGGGCCACTGGCCACATGGCTAAAGGGCTCTGGCCACTCTGTAACTCAGACCTCTCCCTTTACTTGTGAGGAGACATTTTTTGAAAATACCAACAAGCAATTGTTTAAATTTGTGGTGATTTGTTATTAACCCTTTATGAGCTAAATAAATAATTTTTTTAATGAAAAAATAACTATCACTATGGTCTGTCTGCCTTACGGAGGTCAGTTGATCAATGGAATTTCAGCTCAATTCCATCTCGCAATTGGCCCAGTGGGCCCCTAAACCCATCCTGTGGTTATTTCCCTAGTTCCAGAATGTGTAATTGGAAAAGACATACTCAGCAACTGGCAGAATCCCCATATTGTTTCCCTGACCTCTGGAGTGAGGGCTATTCTGATAGAAAAAAAAACAAATGGAAACCACTAGAACTACTCTGCTTAGAAAAATAATAAATGGTAGATAATACTGCATACATGGAGGGAATGTATGGATTAGTGAGTGCCACCATCGAGGACTTGAAAGATGCAGGGGTGGTGATTCTCACCACATCCCCATTCAACTCACCGATTTGACCTGTGCAGAAGACGCATGGGTCTTGGAGACCGTCAGAGGATTCTGACAATTTAAGCTTACTCACAGTGGACAGTGAGCTTAACCAGGTGGTGACCCAAGTTGCAGCTGCTGTAGTAGATGTGGTTTTATTGCATGGGCAGATTTAACCTCTCCCCCAGCACCTGGTCTGCAGTATTGATCTGGCAAATCCTTGTTTCTCCATCCTTGTTAAGAAAGACCACTGGAAGCCATTTGCTTTCAGCTGGCAACGCCAGCAATACACCTTCACTGTTCTATTTCAAGGCCACCTCCACTCTCCATCTCTATGCCATAACTTAATGTGCAAGGATCTCTGTCACCTTTCCCTTCCAGAAATATCATACTGGTATTACATTGATGACATGGTACTGACTGGACCTAGTGAGCAAGTAGTTGCACCTACTCTAGATTTATTTGTAAGACTTGTGCATGTTAAAGGATGGAAAATAAGTCCCTCTAAAATTCAGGGGTCTTCTACCTCAGTGAAATTTCTAGGGCTCTGATGGTATGAGGCCTGTTGAGATATCCTTCTGATGGAGAGGATAAATTGGTTCATCTAGTCCCTTCTAAAACAAACAAAACAAAACAAAAAAGACACAGTGCCTAAGGGGTCTCTTTGGATTTTGGAGGTAACATATTCCTCATTTGCATGTGCTACTCTAGCCCATTCAATGGGTGACCCTAAAACTGTGAGTTTTGACCCAGAACAAGAGAAGACTCTGCAACAGATCCCAAACCATACAAGCTACTTTGCCTGATACTCATGGTGCAGCAGATCCAATGGGGCTTAAAGCGTTAGTGGCAAATAAGGATGCTGAGCAGAGCCTTTGGCAACTCCCTACAGTGAATCACAGCACAGGTCCTTAGGATTTTGGAGCAGAGCTCTGACATCAGCGGACAATTACCTTCTTTTAAGAAACAGCTTTTGGCCTGCTACTGGGCCTTAATGGAGACTGAACACCTAACCACGGGTTACAGAGTTATCATGTTGAAGGCAAAGGAAATACAGCCTAGATTATGAAAGAAGGTAGTTATAAATACCAGCTATGGCCATGTACCAGTTACAGAAACCAGAAACAAGGACTGTAATTGTCATGAACATTTCTTTCCTTTTTTGCTATGAATATGTCTGTCTGTGTGTGTGTGTGTGTGTGTATATATATAGTGTATAGAAAGAGTATATGTTTAATTTTATACATATATATCTCAAATATCTTTCCCTCTCTTATCACATTATCATGTAACAAGATGCAGTGACTTATTACATCAAACTACAAAGCTTCTGCACAGCAAAAGAAATGGTCAACGAAATGAACAGCACCCTATGGAATGGGAGAAAATGTTTGCAAACCACATACCTGATAAGAAGCTAATATCCAAAATACACATAAGGCATCCATATAACTCAACAGTAAAAAATACACAACTAATCCAATTTAAAAATGGACAAAGAACCTGAATAGGCATTTTCCAAAGATATTCACATGGCCAATAGGTACATGAAGAGGTGCTCTGTATCACTAACCATCAGGGAAAGGCAAAGCAAAACCACAGCGAGGCATCACCTCACACCTGTTAGAATGGCTAGTACCAAAAAGACGAGCAATACAAGTGCTGCTAAGGATGTGCGGGAAAGGGAAGCTTTGCGCACTGTGGGTGGGAATGCAAACTGGGAATGTCAATAGAAATATGGAAATTCCTCAAAAAATAAAAATAGAACTGCCGTGTGATCCATCAATTCCACTTTGGGGTATTTGTCGAAGGAAATGACATCACTACTATCTCAAAGAGATATCTGCATCCCCATATTTACTGCGGCATTATTTACGATACAAGACACAGAGACAACCTAAGCCTCTACTAACAGATGAGCAGATGAAGAAATGTGGTATTTATATTATGGTATGTAATGTTATGTTATGTTATATATGCAAAGAATATACACAGTCCATAACATAAATATATAGTGAAACATACACAGCCACAAAAAGAGGGAAGTTCAGCCATTTGGAACAACATGGATGGACCCTGAGGGCACCATGCTAAGTGAAATAAATCAGAGAACGACAAATACTGTATGATCTCATTTATGGGTGGAACTAAAAAAACCAAACTCATAGAAACAGAGAACAGATTGGTTGTTGCCAGAGGTGGGGGGTGGAGGACAAGGCCATGGGTCAGATGAAATAGGTGTGATCACGCATCCCAAGTCTTAGAAGGTCCAGAGACTCCCCTACAATTCCTGTGAATTCTGAGGTGCTTATATTCTCCTGGTCACTGCTCTGATCCTTTGCTCTTTCTGGACTCTCCGTCTCACTCAGCTCTGCATCTCTCTCCTCCCTGGTACCCCCCACCCCCAACACACACACACACCATCTGCTGCTGCAGATCAAATTCCGCCTTCCTCCAATTCCACATGAGTTCACAGCACCAGGCCGTGCGCATGGTAGACTCCTACCAAAGGATCCATGGTCCTTGTTTATGTGCCATGCCTTGACACAGGATGGATGGGACATTAAGATTAAACTTCTTTAAAAAGTCCTTGGCATTTTACCAGCACGGAATGTGTATTAGCTGGCTCCCTCCCAGTGTCCCTGGCCTCCAGCCACATTCCTGGTTTCCCCTCTCTAGGCTCTTCTTCCCCATCCTCCCTCCCACATACCATTCTCATATCAAACAGTTCCCAAACAAGGAGTCCTTTCAGGAGAGGTGAGGTGGCATGACAGGCAGTAGTGGCATTGTGACCCTTGCTTTCCATCACCCTGTGGGTGATCAGGGAATAAGCTGCTTAGATTTGACTCCATAGAAGTTTCTGACCACAGGTTGCACGGCCTGCCTTTATAAGATGGGCTGGAGGGGGAGGCAAGGCAGTGTTGACTATTCTCTCATCTGGGTGCTCAGAGCACCTTAGGGGAGGACAGACTGTTCTCCAGGTGACTTGCTTGAAGGACAGGAGGGGCCTACGATGTTGGGGATGATTCCTGATCTTGTTGTCAACAGTCTACACTCTGCCCCTTGATTAGTTGTGTGACCTTTTACAGGTCCCATAAGCCCTGTTTCTCATCAGTAATGTGGGTTTCGCTGCAATGTCCTGACTTCCTGGAGTGTGTGGAAGGAGCACCAGACCTGCAGGCTAGAAGGTCATGAATACTGGTTCCCAGGACCAGGTAAATACCAATATTTGCATTGGAGCTCTGTTCTTTACCCACATCTTCTTAGTTAGGCAACTGACAGTTGAAGTTTGTAGAAAATAAGAAAGGAAAGTTGACTCTTTGAAAGAGTAGAGACAGAAGACAGTCACTGAATCCAGAGGGCCTTGCCCATCCTTGATGTAGAAGCATGACTTCTGTGCTTGACTGTGGCCTGGCAGCAGTGAGTAGGGCTGCCTGCAGCAGAGCCTTCGATCCCAGACAGCAGCCCAGTGTGGGCGGAGCGGGTGTGTGAGAACACTGAGCTGGCTGTGCGCCCACAGAGCGGGGCCTCTCTGACATGATGTCCATTCATCCTACGATTACCTACTGAGGTGCTTACAGTGCCTCCGCAAAGGAGATGCTGGGAACACAGAGATGATGAAGTTCAATTTCAACCCTCAAGGGGCTTACAGTCTTCAGGGATAAACTCAAACAGCCATTCTAGAAAAAAGAAATTTGTTATACTGATGTTATGTACAAAATGCAGTTGGGAGCTTTGAAGAAAGGGCACTGAGCACTCTTAGAAGCCTTCGGAAATAAAGGGAACCAGAACTTTGCTTGTGAGGACCAGTTTGAGGATGGTGATTCTGGTGGGAAAATAGAGAGACACAGAGTGCAAACAACTCAGAATGTTCAAGACAGAGGAAGACTCTGTTGCCAGAAGTAGGAAACTGAGTTGTTTGCTTGATTCTCCTTAGAAAGAGTTTTGGTTTCATTTTAGCCTGACACCCTGCTCTCTACTGCAGCTGTCTCCCCATAACCAACCTGCTAGCCAGTGGTCAGTAAATGTGGTCACATTTTCTTTATCTCCAGGCCTGGCTGGGAAGCATTGTTCTTCTCTGTGTCCTCTGCAGCTGAGCAAGCAACCCAATGTGGGGTCCCTGCTCAGGGGCTGGGGCCTCTGTGGGGCCTCCTGGCTCTGGGCTACATTTGCCTCCTGCAGGGGAAGTGGTTCAGGGTCCCTGGGAAGGGAGGCAAGTGAATGGAGCCAGGGTACAGGGTCCTGACCATCCCAAGGGTTGTTTAAGTCAGCGGGGCCAGGGCAGCTGAGACAGTGTGACCCACTCTGGCGATCCCTCACTATGGCTCCCACAGCATTCAGCCAGTCCCTCTGATTTCCACCCTGTGTTTCAAAAGACCCACTTCCCAGCAGCTCCCTTCTCAGGAAGCTGGGCAGATGCCGTTCCTTCCTGCCCTTGGAGAGTGAAGATCGCTCCACACACAAAGCTCTGAATCTGTTCTATGTTAGTCAGCATTTCTGATGAAGCTGCCCAAACAGCTATAGTGGGGTCCCAGACCCCTTGGGATCTAGGAATTAAGAGAGAGATGAGTTTCCACCATAGAAGAGAAATCTGTAATCAGGCTGCCACAGAATGGGAGAAATACTTGTAAATCATGTATCTGATGAAGCATGTTTATTGCACCAAGTTTTTTTGTTTGGGGAAAAAAGTTATTTTTTTCATTAAAGACATTATTTATTTAGCACATGAAGTGTTCGTAATGAATCACCAAAACTTAATGGCTTAAAATAGCACCCATAAGTTAAAAGCAAAAAGAGTTTGGCTGGGTTCTCTGATCCTGGTCCCACAAAGCTGAAATCATCATTATGCAGTTTCTGCACCAGCGCTTACTATTCTATCTTGTACGTTGCTGTTATCGAGGCAGCTTCTTTCCTTAAACCTCATGAACTAACCTCTGCTAACTTCCATTCTTCTGCAGCTTCCTCACCTCCCTAAGATGATTAACAAAGGTGACTACGCTAAACAACAGATTTCCAATGTAGACAGAAAAGTCTTATATCGGAAGGAGATGCCACCTAGGACTTTCATAGCTGGAGAGGAGAAGTCAATGCCCAGCTTCCAAGCCTCAAAGGCCAGGCTGAGTCTCTTGTTAGGGCGAGTGCAGGTGGTGGCTATAAGTTGAAGCCAGTGCTCACTGACCCCATGATCAGTGTCTGGGCTTCCTGTAACAGTGCCCACCACTGCTGGAACCTCCTCTGCTCCAAGCCTGCTGCTCTCCCATAGCCACCTCACTGGGAAAAGGCCTGGGGAGCAGAGGGGACAGAAAGAGCCTTCCCTGGGAAGCCCCAGCCAGCCTGACTATGGGTCCACTTCCTGGGTGTGGCTCTAGGGAGAGGCAGCCACCACCAAGGAGACAGTATTTCTTGCACTCATGGCTACTAGAGAACTTGGGCCCTGTACCCCAGAAAGATTCCCACAGCAGACAGAACCACCACCTTGGTCAACACACTGGACTGGGGCAGGACCAGACTGGACTCCTCTCCTTCAAGACATTAGCTGTCCCAAGACACCCAGAATCCTGTGGATGCATAATGGAGGGAGTTGAAACTCAGAAGGGTTAGCGTGGACTTCTGTCCCCTCCTGTCATTGATCTGTGAGCACGGTGTCCTGGGACCAGTTGTCATAACTAGTCAGGAAGGACCATCCCCATGCAGCAAATCTCATACACACCCTCTCTGTCCACACCCCCCTCCCCCCCACTGTGGACCCATGTCACAGTGTCCACCTTGTGTGCTGAGAGCTCTAATGAGCCTGCCCTTTCACTGGACAAGCAGCAGGAAGGTGCGGGACACAGATGGGAACAGATGGAAGAGGAGGCTGACCTGAATGGCCCAAGGTAGACATAAGCACTACGCTGACCCCACTGATGTAAGTCCTGAAGATGACCCCCCTTAGGTCGCCTCGAGGGGAGCTGAGGGATGGGACACTGCAGCCTGGGAAGCAGTCCCTCAAGGGGAAGCACAAGGCACCTCCCCATGAAACTTCTCCTGATTCCCTCAGCCTGAAGTGACCTCTCCCTGCTCGGAACTTCTTTTTTTTTAATATATAAAGCTTTTGGGGGTATTCAGCCTTGTAACAAGGTTATTCCATGTTGAATACCTCTCTATCAACATACATTTGATTTCACAGGGCATGTGCCCTGTTTACGCCTTTATGTCCCCAAGGGCCTTGCCTCTAATAGGTGGTGGGTTGGGTGCATTGATTAATAAGTAGGAAGAACCTCTGACAGGGCGCTGCCCTAGAGGCCATGGTGTGAGCCATTCTGCGCCCTCGGGGAGGGCAAGGAATGACTGTGACTTAAGTGAGAGGGAGGCAGGCTAGATATAAGGAAGGACTTCCTGATGCATTAAGCTGGTCACACTGCCTGGCCATGGCAAACCCAAGCGAATCCAGCATCTGCTGAAAGCAGATCATTCTTCCTTTCAAGGACAGAGCAGGTTGGCTTTTTGGTACTTCCCATGCTCCTGGGCTAGGCAGAGCTGGGACAAAACACACAGTTAGGACAGAAGTCTCCTTGCGTTGTTTGGGGATGATCAGGGGTGGTGGCCATGGAGCAGGTCAAGATTCAGCAGGAGGGCCCGATGCAGCTCACTGGTCACAGCTCGGCAACACAGAGCAACTGAGTGAGCTTGGGGCTGTTTAGGGCACGGCTCCCAGGAAGGAAAGAAATGTGTACCCAGCACTTCCTATGTGCCAGATGCACTGGGTGCTTAGGAGCCGTTTTCTCATCTCACCCACGCAGCAGCGCTGTGAGGTGAGCACTGCTGCCCACTCTGCAGGAGAGGAAGCTATGGCTTAGCAAGTTCAGTTAATTAACCTGAGGTCAACATGGCTAGATCTGCAATTCGAACAGAGGTCTGTTTAACTTTATTACACCAGTTCCTTCCTAGAGTCATCCTGGTCCTCCTAGGATGATCTGGATGGGTTCAATAAAAAAGGAAGATTCTCTCATTTGTTCTTGATGAGGAAACAGTCATGTTTCATGTTTCCCAAAGCCCTAGACATCTGCAGCACTGTGACCACGAGTTACGAAGCACATGGTTGTAGAGTTCAGGATTCTGGAGCCCACATTCTGCTGATGGGGCTCTGAAGAGGTTCTGCATTGTTTCATGTGATCAAGAAGCCATGAAGAGCCCTAGGAGCTGAGCTGGAGGAAATCACATGGGGCTATGGCCCTGAGTTCATCTACAGAGTCAGACTGCAAGTCTATACAAGGACAGGAAGGAACGGGATCTGCCCAGCTTCCTGAGAAGGGAGCTGCTGGGAAGTGGGTCTTTTGAAACACAGAGTGGAAATCAGAGTGACTGGCTGAATGCTGTGGGAGCCATAGTGAGGGATCGCCAGAGTGGGTCACACTGTCTCAGCTGCCCTGGCCCCGCTGACTTAAACAACCCTCGGGATGGTCAGGACCCTGTACCCTGGCTCCATTCACTTGCCCCCCTTCCCAGGGACCCTGAACCACTTCCCCTGCAGGAGGCAAATGCAGCCCAGAGCCAGGAGGCCCCACAGAGGCCCCAGTCTCTGAGCAGGGACCCCACGTTGGGTTGCTTGCTCAGCTGCAGAGGACACAGAGAAGAACAATGCTTCCCAGCCAGGCCTGGAGATAAAGAAAATGTGACCACATTTACTGACCACTGGCTAGCAGGTTAGTTATGGGGAGACAGCTGCAGTAGAGAGCAGGGTGTCAGGCTAAAATGAAACCAAAACTCTTTCTAAGGAGAATCAAGCCAACAACTCAAATCAGTTTCCTACTTCTGGCAACAAAGACTCCCTCTGTCAAACATTCTGAGTTGTTTGCACTCTGTGTCTCTGTTATTTTCCTACCAGAAGCACCATCCTCAAACTGGTTCTTGCAAGCAAACTTCTGGTTATCAGGACAGTAGTAGCAGAGGGTCCATGTGCACAACATGACCTCCCTAAGGATTGACAACCTGACCCCTGAGGACAGTGGGCAGTACCAGGCTCGAGGCAGCTTCACTGGAGGAAGAGAATAAACCAGGTTTTCTACCTCAATGTCTGTGGTACCTGACAGCCCACACCACCCTTCCACCCCAGGCCCTACCCTGCCCTTCCCATCTCCAACAGAACCAGGCCTCCCAGGAGGACAGCACCTCTGCTGGCCCTACTCCTGCTGCTCTTCCTCTCCTCCCTTATGGCACCATGATGAGCTCAGGCCAGCACCATCGATTCTCTCTCTCTGTCTCTCTCAATGTTTCTGTCTCCATCTCTCTGTGCATCTTCCTCTGTCTTTCTGTCTCTCTTTGTCCCTCACTCTCAAACGCACACACACACACTGTAGGGAAAATGGAAGTTCCATGGCCAAGATCCTCACCCAACCCTGGTCTGCTCTCCCACTGTGCAAGTGCAAAGTTTACGGGCACGTACTTGCACATATGTTGGCAATGAGCTATTACTGACTCTCTAGAGAGCTCCACCCAATGCTCTGGGGCTGTGACAGCAGAGAGACCCGGAGGCAGAGACAGACAGACAAATCCAGAGTGAAATTCCCCGGGGGGCAATCCCACTCTGGTGAGACACACACACACACACACACACACACACACACACACACACACACACACACGTGTATTTTGTCTTCCTACAATATCCTATTTTGTTATTTTCCTACCAGCAGTTGAACATTCCCTGTTCTTCCCCTTTCTTCTGTATCAAATCCTAATTTCCTGCAAGGTAGATGTTTGGCCCCAGCCTACTAGCCAAAAGCCATGTATTCAATGTATTCAGGAAACCCTAAGACAAAAGACTATCAGTTATTGAAATGTTAAAAAATATATACCTGAAGTGTTAAATTAGCATCAACCCTTAAAAATTATATTGGGCTCATCTCCAAGTAAGAACACCATAACTGAAGGCACATTTGCTCAGTAAAGAAGTAACCATAGTGATTATAATAATAAGTAAGTATAAATATCATAGTATTTTCTTTAGGAATTTTATATCTATATCTACATAAGTGAGATTATTTTCCTCTTTCACTTTCTTGTACTGCTGGATTTTATGTGAAGTTTAAGCTTCATAAGATGAATTGTACAGTGTTCCTTATTTCTTCTTTCTCCATGATACTTTGTACAATATATTTGTTCATATGTTTATTTGTTCATCAAACATTTGGTAGACATGAACATGACTGGCTTTCTTGCCTCCGTCCATTCTTTGTGAAAATGTCACTTTTTCAATGAAGCCTACCCTATTTAAAACAGCAGCATGCCAGTTACCACCCCAACTCCAGAATTCCTGAATTTCCTACCTTGCTCTTTTTACCTTATTTTTAATTTTAGCCACAGCACCTTGAGCTTTTTAATGTACAGTGTAATTAATTATTTGCCATGCTACTGTCTGTCTCTCTCCTACCCTCATTGAGTAGAATATAGGTTCTAGGAGAGCAGATTCTGTTTTATGCTATGATATATCCCAAGACCCTAGAAGAATATATAATCCCTGTGCATTCACAAGGATAGTTAATACTACCTGTTGCAATAAATAGCCCTAGAAACTCATGACTTAATGCAATAAAACTATGTCTCTATGACATCACTGTGTGCTACAAGGTTGCAGCTCTCCTTGACAGCTTACAGGTAGGCAGTGAGTGACTCAGGGATTCAGCCTCCTTCCATTATGTGGCTCTGCCAGGCTGGAGTCCTTTGCTTCAAGCCACTGGGACAGTGAGAGGCACACAGTTCTTAATTGTCTCAGTGCAGAAAGTAAGAAATCACATTCCATTGTTATAAACTCCTCACATGGTCTGACCTAACTGCAGGAGAGTCTAGGAAAACACAAAGAAAATGATTTGATGAATAAACCTGTATCCTTTAGACATTCAATTAGTAGCTGCTGAATGAATTAAATTACTTCACTTCTACAACTGTGCTTGCTTGTGTTTTGTTCTCCGTGGTGGTGTAACTTTTGCTGCATTTTTTTTTTTTTTTTTTTAGGAGAGCCAGGGCAGAGGATTTTATTTAGAAATGAAGTGAGAGGAAAGAGCTCCTGGCTCATGCCAGGAGGGGACAAGAGAGCCCCTGCTGCAGTTTTTTGTAACAATTGTATGTTATGGTTTTATATTTTTTCTTTATATTCTTTTTCTTATATTGTTTTAGTAGGTTATCTTTTTCTAGGAAATTATCCATTTAACCTACATGTTCAAATATATTGTTATATGGTATGTATAGCATTATCACTCTTTTCTTAATCTCTGCTGCCTTTATAGTGCTTTTCTTTTAAATACAAATCAGATTCATCAGCCTTCTCTTTCTTTTTATGGTCATTCTTGCCAGGGCTTTGTCTACTTTTCTGTCCTTTTGAGCAAACCAGCTTTTCTTTAAATTGAGATATAATCCACATAACATTGTATGAGTTTAAGGTAAACAACATGTTGATTTGATACATGTATATATTGTAATCAGATAATCACCATAACATTAATAATACCCCTATCAGGTCACATAATAATCATTTCTTTTTCCTGGTGGGAACAATTAAGATCTAGTCTCTTAGCAACTGTGACATTTATAATACAATATTGTTGTCTATAAACACTATGCTGTGCATTAGATTTCCAGGACTTAAATATCTGCTTGGTGCAAGTTTGTACCCTAAATAACATCTCCCCAGTTCCCCATTCACTCCCAGCATTTGCCTTTGTTGTTCTGTAGTATGTTTATTTCAATTACATTGCTTTTTACTTTCATCCTATATTTAATTCCTTTTACATTATCTGAGTTGATGTTTTTTTCTAATTTTATGAATTGGACAATTTTCTCATCGACTTTTCAGTTTTATTTCTTATTTTCTAATATAATATTTCAAATCAAAGAAATTCGTTTAAATATTATTTAAGTAATAACCCATAAACGTATGTTTATATATATACTATTTTTATTATCATTCAGAACTGTGTTTTATCAATTCCAAATATGTGGACTTATTTAGTTATTGTTTGTTGATTTCTATACAATTTGTATGAAAGTTAGAAGAGGAAAATATTAATACTTAATATTCTTTTACATTTGAATTTTTTAAACATTCTTTACACCTCTTTAATATACATTTACATTTGTTTTATGGCCTACTACAGTCAGTTTGCAGATCATGATTTCACACATTGTGGGAAGGAGGATGACAGCCTTCGGCAGATGGTCTGAGGGCACTGACTTCAAAGATCCATGTTATGAGCTAAATTGTGTTCCCACAAAATTCATATATCAAAGTCCTAACCCCGTAGTACTGCAGAATGTGACTGTATTTAGAGATAATGCCTTTATTATGTGATTAAGTTCAAATGAGGCCATCAGTGTGGGCCCTAAACCAGTCTGACTGGTGTCCTTATAAGATGAAATTTGGAGACGAAAAGAATGTTTGGAATGCATGCGCACAGAGGAAAGGCCATGGGAGGACACAGTAGTAAGAGGCAGCCTTCTGAAAGCCAAGGTCAGAGGCCTCATGAAAAACCAAACTTCCTGACACATTGATCTTGGGCTGCCAAACTCCAGAATTGTAAGAAATAAATTTTCTGTTGTTTAACCCACCAGGCCTATGGAATTTTGGTCAGGCAGGCTAGAAAACTCCTCTCAGGAGCAGGGGCAGAGGAAGAAGAGGGCCAGGTGGAGGAGGCTGGCGGGAGAGGAGTCCCCACCCCATGGAGGGCTGAGGACTTGCCCAGGGGCTGCAGGGTTCTTCCCATTCCAGGGGTCCTCAAGCCTCAGCAGCCGGCAGTCCCGCCAGGACCCAGGAGTAGGACAGGACAGGGCGAAGACACAAAGAGCAGGCCTTGAAGTAGCCACAGGGAGTCCTGTCTGGGGAATCCCACAATGTCACCCCTGGGAGGGCCTTAGAGGGGATCCCCCAGGCCCCTCCTTTCACAGGGGAGGAAGCTCCCTAGGGGAGAGCTTGTCCTGGGTCACACAGACTCAGACCTGGATGGAGCCCGGTCTGCCCTCTCCCAGGCAGAGGGGTCACCTGCAGGGAGCCGCCCACCAGCTCCCCCCTTTCCTGCCCCTCCCCCAGGGCTGCCCCCTCCAGCGCTGCTGTCTGTCACCAGGATCTGAGAGGTTCCTGGACTCTCAGCCTCCAGCTTCCCTCCTGGGAAAGGGGACCAAGTTCTTAGAGAGCTTAGCAGGGCAGGGACTCCCAGCCAGCTGAGGGTCCCACAGCAGCCCAGCCAGACCCCCACCTGCTGCGCAGGAGGGAAGCAGGCAAACAGGGGGCTCAGCCCTCAGGCTGCAGGGGCGGGTCCCCCAGAGGCTGGGTGGGGAGCCCCAGCTGTGAGGAGGAGGGAAGGGCTACAGAGAGGAGGAAGGTAGCAAGGGCCACGGGTCTGCAAAGATCTGAGCCCAGAGAGGAAACAAAGCCAGGGGAGGACAGAAGTGTAAGCAAGGGGGTGTAAAAATTATTCAAGTAATATAAAAGTTAACGCCCAACAATCAACATAAAAATTTTGTTCATGTTTCTGACCCTTCCCCCATCATCACACTCGAAAACTAAGTAGTTCCCTCTCAAGTCCTGAACAAACCCAACTGCATTTCTTTGTGTTGTCCCCTTTGTCCCCATGTCTCTGGAGCCCACTGTGCAGGGACCCTATCTTCTCCAGCTCCTGCCAGCAGACAGGACTCATCAGTAAATGCTGTCATTGCTGTGGTGAGGGGCTCCCTACAAGACAAGGACCATCCTTACTGGCAGCTTGGGTCTCTGGGAAATTGAAGTGTGAATTGACCAACCCTCAGGCCTCCTTTCCTACTTCATCCAAACACATGTCCAGGAAAGGGATAAGGATTTTTTAAATGATGAGGACAATACTTCAATACCACCCACAGCATCACTGCCTCACCACCCACCCCTCCCCAACATATAAAGAAATTTAGGGGGGCACATTACTTCTAATGATGCCTTTTCCAGTTCGCTCAGGCTGCCCAAACTGAACTGGAAGGTGTCCATCCTGGTCAGCACCAAAGAGGTTGGGCCTAATGCATCCAAGTCCGCTCCTTCCCATATCCTGTGTAACCTTGAGAAAGTCACTTTCCCTCTCTGGTCACAGATTGCCTTATCTCTAAAAAGAGAAATTCTACCAAGTCCTTTCTTCCTTTTCTTCCCTTCTTCCTTTCTTTTCTTCTTTCCTTCAATGAAGTTTGCT
This sequence comes from Smutsia gigantea, assembly GCA_032199065.1. Classification (NCBI taxonomy): domain Eukaryota; kingdom Metazoa; phylum Chordata; class Mammalia; order Pholidota; family Manidae; genus Smutsia; species Smutsia gigantea. The sequence continues at coordinate 476,691 of JAVSCE010013377.1, forward strand.
TTGTGGCCTAGTATGTAGTTAAGTTTTATCAATGTTCATGTGTATTGAAAATAATATGCATTTTCTTATTGCTGGTATTAGGTTTGATATTTATTTATTAAATAAAACTTATCAACTATGTTGTTCAAATCTCTCTCCTTACTAATTTTTGTCTGTATGCTTTTTCAATTTTTGAGAGACTCATATTAACATCTCCAACTATGAAAACTGTCTTTTTCTCCTTGCAATTCTTTCAATTTGCGTCATATGAGGTTATATTACTGAAAGCATTTTCATTCATTGCCAGTATATTTTAAATTGTTATATGACCCCTGATCTTCTTAATAATGTTTCTTATAAGCACTATATAGTTGGATGGAGTTTTCCATGCAATTTTTTCATGTTCTTATCTGATTGGTGAGGTGTTTTCCATTTAAGAGATTTTGATTACTAATGCATATAGTATGTTTTGTCATATCATTAGATCCCTCTTTTCATTCTTTTTTGTCTATGCTTCTTTTCTTCTTTCCTTTGTGTGATTAAATTTAAATTTTTTTGTTCCATTTTTTTCCTCCACTTTTTTGGAAGTTCTACACTGCATTTCTATTCAGTTAGAGATTTGACTTAAGTTTTTAACATACATACCTAACAAATTCTGAATCAATATCCCACTTCATAAAATGAAAACAAACATCAGAGCCCTTTCACTCTTCTCATCTTCCCCTTGTCCTGTTATTGTTATCCAATATTTTGATTATGTATTTTCACTCCCACATATATAAATTTTTATGACTTTTGTGTAATCTGTGTTCAGCTTTACTCCCTATTCACTACTTTCTCTTCTCACCATTCCTTTTTGTTTTCACAATTTTCTTCTAGATCATTTTTTTAATGAATTAATACTTAGTGATTGTCTGTTGGTGATAAACATTCTCATTTTTAATTTGACTGAAAATGTCTATGTGGCCCCTTTTGTGAATGATAGTTTAGTTGGGTATACAAATCAAAAGTTGACATTATTTTCTGAAAACTTTAGAGGCTATTACACATTACAGTGTGCTCTCATTTCCTAGTCATTTCTCTGTAGATGATCTGTCTTTCCTCCCTCTGGCTATTGTAAAATTTTATCTTTGTCTATGGTGAGTGCTAAAGCTGTAACACACTTTAATTAGGTGGAGAATTGCCCCAATCCCAGGCAAAGCCAGTGCCACATGAGGGCCTGAGAGAATTAGACAAATTAATGCATTTAAAAGGAGAAAATGAACAGACTATGATATGATCCATGATTCCAATGACCATGAGGTATATAGGGAAGGACAAAGAGGTCATTGGAGGACAGGGACATCCTATGTCTGGGCTAACCAACCCCTGCCTCCACCACAGTCTGGAGCACCTCCTGTCCCAGAGAATTTGGAAGCAGCACCATCCTGCTGTGGTGCTTAGAGTAATAATAAAGAAGGCCACTCCAGACAGGAGCACCTACAGATTATGACATGCATTGGATGTGCGTTGGTGTTAATCTGCAGGATTCTTGGGAGTTTCCCAGATATAATCTGAAACCTGCCCCCATACATGGAGGGCAGGGAGATACCAAAGAAACAGGCATGCCACTCCAGGTTGGTAGGGGGTTTAAAAAGCAAAGGGAACTTACATACAAAGCTTGTCTTGGGTGGTGACAAGATAAGTAGATCTTCCACACCTGTAACCAAATCTTAGTACTACATCACTGTCTTAAGATTTTGTCCTTGGGTCAGCCTCTGGAAGTGGAGAAGGCAGGTAGAACCCACATTCCAAGGATTGGGGTGGTGAGGTCCCTCTGATTACTGGTGACTAGTTCATGGGTCAAATGGTGGTCAAGTTTTCTCAAGCATATTCCTCAACACTTGAGCTCCCAAGGTCATAATTCCCTGGAGTGATTCATAGACCCTTCCTTAGAGCTGGTCTGTTAATAAGTGTGAAATACTATCTGATTATGTGTATATACTTAACACCAATATTTATTTAGATTTACTAATGTTTTTTACCTATTTCTTTGCCAAAATCTCTACTTCTTTGCCCTCCTTTCACCTGTCCTTTCTTCAAAAAAAATTTTTTTTCATTATAGCCTTGATTCCTTCCTTAATTTCTTTGAATAGTTAATCCACACATGCACCCTGAAGCAGAAGTCACTCCATGTGTCTGTCTAGTGCTTGCTTCTTTTACAGATCAATAGGCTTCATCTCTTTTTCAGGTAGTTTCTGGGCTCAGAGTTACAGCACAGAGTGAGAATTCCCACCCATAGCATGCAAAGTACAGGCTTGGATTCCAAATTTTCAAATTCATCCCATGTGCAGGGCAGGTGGCAGCCCCCAAGGTGATTTTCTAGGACAGAGGACAGACATGTTCTCACCCTGATTCTCCTCAGCCCGTTATCCAGCACTGTTCACCATCCCTACAAGGTCAAGGCCACACTTAAATGGATCCCCATAACACTGGGTCTAAGGTTTTTAGCTGGTTCTAATAACACCTTGCACACCAGAACTTCAAACCCTGTCACTCCTTTAGCACTGAGTTCTCTCTTGTTTTTGTAACTGGAGTTTCTGAAACTACATTACATAACTGAAACACTTTTATTATATTTTTATCAAGTATCACTTAATGGTCAGAGAGTGAGGAGGGGATTCTGAGTCAGTTCAAGGGCTCCCTTCCCTAGAGGTTTCCCCAAGTATTTTTCTAGTACTGAAGTGTCTGCTGCCCACAAACTCTCTTGCTCCTCCACCACTCGGGGCTGAGTGAACCATTGCTTCAGGAGGGCTACAAACCCGCTGAAAATGTACAACGCTATGTTCATCTTTGGGCTTCCAAAATAACTAAAACCATATCTTTTTGATAGAAAAAGAGATTAGTGATTCCCAACACCAAGGATGGTAGGTGGAGAGAAGAGGTCTTTCAACAAGTAACAAACAAAAACAAAAACAAAACTATTCCACACAAACTATGGAACAGAGGTGTGGAACAAGCCAGGTGATGGAAACTCCAGATATGTTGAGGGACTACAATAGCAGAGGGGACAGGGTCCCTCTTTACAATTTATCTGGATTGGCTGTGCCGTCTCCCAGGGCATCCTCTGGGGTAGAAATTGAGGCATGGTGGGTCTGCAGTATGAGAGCCTTAGAAGTGCGACAAGTCCCATCAAACTTCACAATGATGATGGGGAGATTCGGAAGTTCTCACGTGTCCCCTATAGAAGAAAAAAAGTGCTGGGGGTGGACATGCACCAGAAAGTGCCTGACTGAGAAGGGGGCAGGTCAGAGGGCACAGACCTCACTGCGGGAGGTGTTACTGGCTCTGCCAGTGCATCTCTCCTTTGGGCTTTCTCAGGTGTGATACCTTCCCCCATGGAGTTGGGGATGGGGGGAAGAGGGGGGTGAGGAAAGTCTCCACATAGATACTCTTCCCCCTGATCTCCAAATCCTGCTTTGTTATGCCTTCAGTTTAGGTGAGAGTTTAACAGTCTCAAAACCAGTTTTCATACCTTCCTTTGCAAATTCTGCATGTGGAGGATTCGCCCCAAGGGTTTTGATCACACCTGCCCTGTGCCGCTGTGGGTCCTGGGGAGGACCTAGGGAAGGGGTATGGGGGGAAGTGGAGGTGAACTTGGCTCTGGTGTGGCCAGGGACGCGGGGGTGGAGGAGCCGAGAGAGCCTGGCTGTCCTCCCTTCTCTGAGACTCGGATTCTCCATCCCTTTCCCACGACATGACTTTGGGTGCACTGTTTTACCTCCCAAGCCTCAGTTTCTTGGTCTGCAAAATGTCCTGCCTTCCTAGCAAAGGGCTCTGAAATTCAGTGAGGCAGTGGGTGAGTTATGTGCTCTACAAGTGCAATAAAATTCTTCATTTTTTTTTCATTTTAAGGTGAGTTTTTGCTGATCCAAGAGGAACTTCAGTTGCTGGAGACATCTGTAGGAGTGCTGAGGAGTAAAACCAGGGAATTCTGGGGAAAAAAACAATATAGACAACACCAGTGGTACCCACCCCGGTTCCTACTGAGCCTGCTGAGAAGAGAGATGATTTTATCTCTATTACCAATAGGCTCAAGGCTTAAAAACAGCAATGACAAAATTAAAATAGTTTTTAAAACTCAGCATAAAACGTAGTCATGTCTGTTATTCTAAATTTGTTTTATTATTGTTACTATTGTTATTAATATCTTTCACTTTTTATTCAGCTAACACTTTTGAAGTGCCCACTCTGTTTTGTTCTGATACTATATGAGGCGCTTTGAATGCATTCCCTAATGGGCCTTCAGAATTATCCTGTGAAGTAGTTGTTATCCCCCTTTTAATTAGTTCTCATATATATGTATCTAGAAAGATAGATTTGTATAGATTTTTGTATATATACTTAATAGACTTTATTTTTAAGCAGTTTTAGGCTTTTAGGTTCATACCAAAACTGGACAGAAAGTGCACAGAGTTCCCATTAACTTCTGCCCCCGCACACGCACAGCCTCCCCCAGGATGAAAATCCTAATCAGAGGGGTGTGTTTCTGACAATCAGTGAACCTGCACTGACACACATCACTATCACCTATGGTCCATAGTTCACACAGGAGTTTCCTCTTGGTGTTTAGCATTGTATGCATCTGGACAAAAGTACAATGACATGTATCTACTGTCACAGTATCATACATAGTATTTCCACTACGCAGTATTTCCTGTGCTCTGCCTATTCATCCAAAAATATTCTTTTGTCACCTCCTGTCCCAGGGCAAACCAAGATCCCTAAACCCATCCACAGATCCTGGTCAGTGACCATCACACCAGGCTGGTGAAGGCTCACCCTGAAGTGCAGAGCCACTGGGACCACAGAGAACCTGAACTTGACCTGGGAAACCAAGGGCTTCCCCAGGGAGCTGGAGCAGGGAGGGGCCTGGGGCCAGCCCCCAACTCCAGGACCCTGAAGCTGGCTCACAGCCAGCCCAATGCCACCCCCATCTGTGTGGTTAGAATTCCAGGGACAAAAAATGGCCCTCCTGGATCCTGGGGACTCTGTTGCGATCAAGAACGTGCCCAGCAAGGTGAGTGAGCCCACCTCCAGGGACACTCCTTTCCCAGGTGACTGCGGAAAGGGTGGCACTCACAATTCCCAAGAAATGTGACATCCAGTCCCCCCAGGCCTTGGGGTGACACAGGAGGGAATACCAGAGACAGACGAGCTTTGTGTGTCTCCCAGGAAACTTTGTGTGGGAGGGGAGGGTGAAATAGGGACTTTAAGGCAGAGAAAACAGCTGTACGGGCACTGATATTTATC